>LR990063.1:12400000-13000000 GCA_905147135.1 Blastobasis lacticolella
CAGCAACCCCAAGTAGTGCAATGACTTTGATAGAGAGATTATTCCACATCTCGTGCTTTTATTGGTACTACGCATCCGGCTGATGTGCGCGACATACGATATTATACACTTATATCCATTTGGTCCGGGCATCACTCGCTATCACAATCACAAGTGTGTCCGCGATACAGCTCGCGCCGCAAGAGAGCGCTTGTTTCCTTCTCTCAATACTAAAATTAAAGAGATAGCAGTATCTTTGTCGCGCCCTTTCTCGCTTATGGCGTGCGAGAGCAACTCGTGCTGGCCGTACAGGTACATGCAGCCGTCCAAAGGTTTGAAAAACTCCAAGTGGATCCGCGCATAGGGTCGCTGAGTCTCGCGATGCCCTTAAATAAAATATCCCCCCTTACCTTCCACCTACAGCGTTATAACCCCATCTTCATTCAATTTCATTTATCTCATCCACAGCACGAAAGAAAGAGATCAACGACCTACACCGGCGCAACACAGCGTTGCGCGTCGACGGCGCCCACGTGACCCGCAGCGCAGCGCACCACAGCGAGCGAGCTCGCTCCCTGTTGGCTGAGCGGCAGAACCTGGCCAATGAAGAGGCTACAGTCCGTCTGTCTCTGAATCGGCTGTGTAGAGCCATTGACGTAATAAGAGGGTTTGATGGGTGAAAACTTCGGATTTACCTACGGCCAAAAAAATCATCTTCAGCGAAACCTTCGGCTCGGTCCGAAACCCGGAAAAGGTGGAAGCGGAAGGTGGTTTTTATTATTTTTGACAAATTGCAAGGTAATTTTTTTATCATCTCTAGATCAACTGCCAGAGATGATTTAAATAGCCTTTCTGTGTTAAACAGACAATATACGAGTTCAATAGTTCAATATTAAAGTTTTAAATCATTTATGTGATAAATTGTAGCTTGTGGCCAATCTTGAACAAAATTTCATAGAGCTCTTAAACCTTCTGTACTGATAAACCTTCTGTACTGATAGCCGATTAATCTTCTTCGGCTTCGACCAGAAATTGACCTTCGTCAGACACTAGTGAAAACACAGACCAATAAAGATGCGCATACTGCGGAGGTAGCTAGGGGCTCTACACACTTTTAGTATAAAAAGGACAAGAGAATGAGCAATTTTCCAATACGTATCTAAAGCATTCCTAACCACTCCCTAGATGGCGCCCCGACAATTTTGGTAATTGATAATCGCTTGAAATAGGTTCTTAGCAAAGAGGATATAAACACTGGGTACGTTGTATTGGATAATATTGTATTTATCAAATAATATTGTAGTTTTCAACCATTTCGAGGTTGTAATAAATTATTACAAACAAAACAAACATCAGTTTGACTGAGTCAATTCGTTTCATGGACACTAGGATCAAGAATGGACGCAATAAAAATATTAAAGGTGTGTAATAAAACACATTTTTTTTATGTTACTCAGCAGACAAACAGGCAAGCGGGCCACCTGATGGAAAGTGGTCACCGTCGCCTGTGGACATCAGCAACACCAAGGAAGTCACCAATGCGTTGCCCGCCTCTAAAGAGACCTCTAATATACCTCTTGCACGATCCCATGACTCCAAAGGAAACACTCAGGATTCAGGGAGGATTTCGTTGAACCTTTTGGTAAAAAATTACCAAAATTGTAGAGGCGCCATCTATTGATGTTTTTTGAAACGAATTGACAATACCTACTGGAAAACTCCACACTGTGAAAGGGTCTAGAGCTCTAGAGCTGTGTTTTCTAAACTTTTGCAGTCTCGGACCACTTTTGGATTTATAAAATTTCACAGGCCATAGAATATTTTAAGAAAAGAAAGCAAGCCTAACTACCCCTCCATTACCACTGCTCTTGTCGAATTTGGTGGCCTTGGTCATCTTATTGTAGGTAGAGCTCGTCTAGTCTAAAATGACGCGCCCCACTACTTAGTAAGTTGATTTCGATGTGTGAGTGCAAATATTGATAACGACACTTCATCTGTGTGGGAGCCAATGAACGACGCGTGCTCCTATGTTTGAATCTCACCGGCAACTGAATGACCAATTACAACGGCATTTGTATATGTATTGCGTCCATATTTTAAACTTGCTTGTGTGCGTTAATGCGATAGTGGGGCGCGTCATTTTAGATTAGACGAGCTCTACTAGCTTATTGTATGACATTGAGTAATTTGTATAGAGTTGTCACAGATTGACAGTGTACATTCTCGAGATGTCCAATATCTGTAAGTCCACAGTAGTTTGACTACGGAACTTGCTTCTCACAACCGCGCTCTGATAGATTTTGACATCGCGAAGACCCTGATTGCGCTCGTCAGGTCCCCATATAGCCCAATAATTTGAACTTCAATGCGAACATCATAATAGAACACAAGAATTGTGTAATGTTTTGGCGATTTTGTAACGTTTACGATACTTCTTTAAATTCTTAAATGCATTTAAGCTGAAATTTCAACAAAAAATAAAATCTTGACAAATTCACACACAGCGCCATCTAGCCCCAAAGTAAGCAAAGCTTGTGTTATGGGTGCTAGATAACTGATAAACTACTTATATACTTTTAAATATATACTTATTATACATAGAACACCCAGACCCGTAACAGAAATTAAAATTCATCATTTCAATTTCTGCCCGGCCGGGAATCAAACCCGGGACCTTTTGCGTGCGAACAAAAAACTGTAAAACGTCTTTCTTAAACGTGTTTAAGAATTTGGTGCAAGGTGCTTAGCCAGGTTAAAAATAAGCACAGCACGATTATAGCTTCCGGAATTACGACTATCTGTCACTGGCAGAAAATAATGTAGCAAACAAAATTAGTTTTAATTTTTGTCCAGCCCGAAATCGAACAAAATCTGGCATTGTTCTGTTACTTATTGACATTTAAATAATTACTGTACACAAAATATTAGAGGCGGTGGCGCCCTCTACAAATAGCTTTTAGTATGTTCCGTACAGTGTGACATGGAACATACTGAACCTAGAACTATATACCGACAGTGCCTCCAACTTATCTATGTAATGGCGAACGTAGGAACTACAATCGCCACATTGAGAAGTCATTCGATTGTCAACCTTCGAAAGCGACGGTAGCGACAATAGTCAGTTCACAGATAAGTTGGTTGATCTGGGGGTCGAAAAAGCCCACATTAGCGTTGCGTAATTCATATTTATTTGTCACTAACTTATCGACAAGGTCGTACAAGACGACTAATGTTTTAGAGGCAAAAGATCAAGAGTCTCCGTAGGCTGGAAAATGGGCAGCAGCGTTTTCCATTGTTATATTTACAACACTGCGATCTCCAAACCGCCTGCCAAGTGCGGAGGTTATGACAATAACCTCCCCTTTCGTGGGAGAGGCCCTAAGTCCTGCAGTGGACTGTTACGGGCTGTGATGATAATGATTAACTTATCTACAGCATCGCTGTTTACAGCATTAACATGGCGTTACTTAGTTACAGTTTTGGCCACCGGCTCAGATAAGTTTGTGGCCTTTTTAGACCCCCTTCACATATAACGTTACAAATTTTCGCGTTGACACCACACCACATTGATCATAATTAACGTGGCGGGAAAATGAACTAACATGTAGCCAAACAGAACACCGTTATCTTGGAAAACCTAGCGCCCTCTTTCGCTCATGATTCCTGTCGGTTCAGAAGGCAGTGTCAACCTACCCACCAGTATAAAATGACCTAGCATCACTATGGATACCCATACCTAAACACAGTCCAAAGTCTAAACAGTGTAGATTGAGGTGCTGTCTTTTGTACATGTTCTTAGGGCGTATTGCACCAAATCCTTAAACTCATTTAAGCTGGTAATTCAACAAAAACTTCATACAAAAAAACGTTAAACGTGTTTAAGAATTTGGTGCAAACGGAGATCAACTATAAGGGCGCTTGCTCCAAATTCTGAAAAGCATTTAAGTTAATACTTAAACAAAAAATTTCATACAAAAAACGGTAAAAATCATTTTTAACCATTTTTAAATTTTTCAATGTTATGTACAATCCGGGCTAAGGTTCGGAGCGGACCGAGTGTAAATGTTAGTGAAATTCTAAATGCCAATGCAAAAATCCTATTGCAATGGACGCACTTCCAAAGCCATACAAAGCTTCCGCTCCATACGATTTAGATTCGTTGCAGTGGACTTGGACACGCGGCTTTAAAGTATTATTTATACCAAAACGGGTTTTTAATCAAATCTAGTCATTTTCGCCAATAGGAGATTTTCCGACAGCCGATTAAAAAGAAAAATAGTTCAAAAAAATGGTAATAGATGGCGCTGATTAGACACGATTCTCAAAAATAAATCAGAACGAGACCGTTAGATGTATAAAATAGTAGACATGTTGCGCTTTAATCTCAGAAAAGGTACTAAAACTTAAGTATCTTTTCACGAAACGCCTTTCCGAGTAACTTCGGTTACCAAATTCAATACTTGAGAATTGAAGCTGTCTAAGCAGCGCCATCTGGTGAGGCACGCCGAACTACACTTTTTACTTTCTAAATCAGAGGGCTTAGTTACTGTATTAGAACGAGACAGCGCTATACGTGTCACATAAGTTTGTCTCGTTCTAAGCCGGGCAGTTCTGTTTAGATCCTGCTATAAGAGCTCATGGTAAGCCCTCAGCTGTCTGGAAATCCCCTATTATTACCTAAGTATAATTGTTTATGCCATTATAAATACCACAATGCAGTATAGCTACGAGTAAGTACTATAGTTTGTTTGTACATGATATAGTTTGTACATTGAGTAACATTGTCTACATAAAGGGCGATGCCACAACTTTGCGCTTCGAAGTCGCATCCCAAAATCGACATAAATTTTTCTTATATTTTTTGTTGGGTAGAGGTAATATGACATGAGGAATGACTGCAGGTAGTTCTCTTTTGACTTGCTTGAAAAAATTTGCACAACTGCTTTTTGAAGACAAGTATTAGAATTCGATAAGCAATGGTATGTAATATCCTTTGGTCAAGATGTCCTGTTGTGTCAGGACAGAGCAAAGTGGCGGTCCATAGTCTCTGCCTACCCCACATAGGCATGAGCTTTATGTATGTAAAGATAACACCTGAAGATACAGATCGCGCCAAACTTCTAGACTCATCTGAAGTTGGCGCGAGCCGCGTCGCGCAAAAAATAGGTGTCAGCGGGGTGAGACGGGTGGCGGAAGCAACTTCAGAGGCGTCTATAGTTTGGCGCGATCTGTACCTTTGGTACCATTTGCCATAAGATTTTCATAATTTTGCGATACGCCACGCAACGCAGTGTTGTGGCCACGCCATAACTGTACATAATATATTTTATATTATCATTAAGTACCTAGATAACGACAGAAAACGGAATATCCAAAGATATCCGAAATTTAAAATGTAAAAATGAACTAAGGGAATTGAAGTCTATGAGAAATTATTTGTTAAGTAATAATACCTACTTACATATTAAGGGCGGCTCACACCAAATTCTTAAATGCATTTAACTTCATACAAAAAACCAATCAAACTTCAAACACAAAAAGTTCATACAAAAAAAACTTGAACGCGTTTGAGAATTTGGTACCAGCCGGGCTAAAAGTAACAAAGTAAGAATAAAATGACAAAGCAAGAATAAATATCACAGTTTCAAAATTATGAAACATTAAAACATCTTTAAGGTGAGCATTTTGTTTATTTAATCATGAAAGAATGTAACATTATTTTGATTGAATTTACTAGTTTTTTTTAATGTTAAGTATGTAGAAGACAAATAAGCAAGCCAAGACAAATAGGCGTAGGAAGGGGGGTGGCCGGGTGGGCCGTGCCCACCCCAGAATGTACCGTATGAACATATGTACATAAAAAACTTCATACAAATATAATTACAATTAAATACAACCCAGGAATCCTCAGGGGCCAGGCCCCTGGAAAATAGCCCTATATACGCTAATGCAAGCGGGCCACCTGACGGTAAGTGGTCACCGCCTCCTATGGGCAGCAACTAGGGGCATTGCCCATCTCTAAAGAGACCAACTGTACTAACAATAGCAGACATAATAAAATTATTGTTTTCTGTCAGGAATCGTGCAATTATTCATTTACTATGTATAACTGTGTATTTAAAAATGCAATATTTAACTAAATATACATTAAAAATATATAATTTTTAGACATCAGAAAACATAAGGCTTCTAGTATTTAAGTGCCTATTAATTTGTGATTTATTTTTGTAAAAAAAATATGAAAATACACAATTTATATTATAGATACATAATGATATATTAATAAATAATTTAGTAGTTTTACATAGTATGGTGTCAGTTGCAATAAAGTAAGATACAGAGTAAATAGAATTCTCCAAAGAATTATTTGTTTTTTTGTTAAACACTATCATACCTACAATATGTAAAAAAGTGACTTGTCAAATGGCAGTGGAGGGGATTTCGCGCAGGTAATCGTATGCAGCGCAAGTCGAACCACGTGACCCGCCAAGTCTCTTCTTATTTGACACTAGTTATTAGAGATGAAACGGATAGTTGTTTGGCCGGATACCGGACAACGGATATCCGGGCATCTCATTAGCCGGATAGCCGGATATATTCGGCAGGACATAGTCTCTGAACAAGTCAGTGATTTCAGGTCTTCGTACAATGTGAATAATTTTAACTTTGATCTGAACAATTCTGTCGACCTACGACAGTTGTAATTTCGAAAGACGCGCTTACACAGCATCGTGCGATTCCGTATTATCGATTTGATCACAACCTCGTTATTATGAGACCTAGGCCCCTTTTTTTGAACCGTTCCCATCCACGCGAGCGCTCGCCCGCGCTACCCGTCTCTCACACATTCGTGGTAAGTTGCTATAGATAGAAAAGACAGGCATTAAACTAGTAATAGACGCTCAGATTTGGCTGGTGCCGACCAACCGTCAGTTGCAGTCGATACTAATCCTTACGAAGCACAAAATAAAGTCGGGTTTGGATTGATTCGGATGCGCGGGCGAGGCGACCTTGGTCGGACGTCTCACCACGTCCCCCGCACCCAAAAGCGACTTTATTTTATACTGTGTAAGGATTAGTATTAACTGCAACTGATGGTTCTCGCTCCGCCAGTTGAAAAGCAGCTTTATAATGTGGATGACATTGGTTTCAATACAACTCGGTACCTATAGCAGTGGGCACCTATTTACTATTTTTCTATAGGCCAATAATGTAACTCTGTTGCCAACAAGTCTCTGATTCCAATGATTGAAATTGTTAATTTTGCGATTATTATCGATTTCATGGGTTAAGTTGCTAACAAAGCTCCATTGCAATAAACTGAAACTATTAATTCGATGATACGTAATCGCAAAAGTAACAATTTCAATCATTGAAATCAGAGAATTGTTGGCAACTGGGTTACTTAATTAGCCTTGGGCAAATGCAGTAGATAATGCAGACGTTGGATGGCCATATTCAAACTTAAAGGCCCCACGAGACAAGTATTACAATAATTATTAAGTACTACAATATGCACAGTCAGCTGCAGAGAAAACTGACTCCCGTACCATACATTTAATGTATGCTAGGGGGCTCCATTCACTTTGCAGCTGACTGTACCTACTAACACCTATGACTTACACTAATTACATTTTAATAAATAATTAACGATAAAATTATAATAATGTTAACAAGAGTAACTGACATTTCAAGAATTTAGACATAGCGAGCTAATCCTTTAAGAATGCTCATTCGCTTTGTGTAAACCGAGGTTTACACTAAAAGATTACAAGCGAATGCTCTATCTGGTGTAAATGTAGAGTGGATTTATATCAAGCGAGCGAATGCTTTAGGAATGCTTATACGCGTAAAGTAAACACATGTACAGTCAGCTGCAGAGATAACTGACCCCCTTATGTTATCTTATTTTATGTATGCTAACGGGGTTCATTCACTCTGCAGCTGACAATACGTCTAGTGTTCTATCATTGTTCCCGGCATTTTAAAATACTCGTCCCCTAGTGTAAATTCAACATTTACACTAAAAGAACAAAACCGAATACCTTTCCTCTCTTCGTTTCGTCCGTTCTGTGCTCGTCTAGTGTAAACACACAGATATTAATAACAATAATTTGTTATGAATTATTAAATAACCATAAATATTATGAACGAATATTATTTATTATAACGACTTAAGGTAATGTTTTTAATGCAAGGTACAAAATAATCTGCAAATAGAATGTGATCCCGCCATCTTGACGTTCACAAATCTAGAACTAACAACGTAGAGTACCACAAACTCATTTGACCTCGTAACGGCGTCGCTGTAATTGACAAAATGACATTTCAAAATGGTGGCAATTAGTTCCACTCTTGGCCAGGGGGTCAGATACATTTGTGGCTCTGTAAAAGGGGAATTTGTGGAACTAGCGACACCGCCGTCATATCACAGATTAAAGTTTAGAGGTAAGTACCTGCTTAATGTTTTTAACTATCGCGGTTATTATCACACATTTTAAGGGTATGTTCCGGGATTCCTACCGCGTACCTTTGTTGACGAGTAGCCCGATATTTCGACGCGGTGGCCACCTGATGGAAAGTGGTCACCACTGCCTATAGACATTAGCAACACCAAGAGTATCGCCAATGCGTTACCCACCTTTATAACACGTTGCTCTGGCAGCAAAAAGGCAAATGCCCCTGCCAAAGCCACGGTTCCCCAAATCCCCACCCCATGGAGCACTGGAGACCTTACTCACCGGCAGAAACACAATACTATTTAAAAGAGTATTGTTTAGCTGCGGTATTCTGTAAGCAGTTGCATGCATTATAGTCACGGGACGACTGACCGTCGTTCCTACCAGTAGTGGGATACTAGTCATCAAAGGTACGCGGTAGGAATCCCGGAACATATCCTTAAAAAGTACCTACTTGTATCTACGCTTTGTCCCAACAACACAGCGCTGTGCCAGCTACGATCAGCGCAATGCCAGCCATGGATACTGAAAACAGAAAATTAAAATTTAGTAAACTTATTAAATGGTAATCTCTTGATCAGTAACTGTCATCTACATAATTATCATCATCATCTTAGCGTTAATGATCCGCCTTGACCATGATCCAGGATTTGACAGATCTGGTAATAAACGGTGGAGTCTCCAGGGGAGTCTCCTCGGAGTTAACAGGGGAACCTACCAGATCGGATCATGGTTACATGGTTACATTCAGTCCTGTAAAGTAAGTAAGTAAAACACATTTATTACACTCAAACACACAGCACAAAATTCTTAAAATGAAATTAAAAGAATATAATGAAACAGAGACATAAACAAAACAAGAAAAAAAAAAATATACCCTAATCTCGTTACTTGTGCCATGTGGAGAGTGCAATAGGGCCACACGCAGCAGATGCCACGATAGTTGCCGTGACGCTGGTTTTCAGTGGGCCCCCTGGATGTGCAGGTTTCATCACGATGTCTTCCCTCACCGTAAGAGCATCGGTTAGTGTTCAACTAATGTACATAACTCAGATAAGAGTAATTGGTAGACATTAGACATTGATAAAATAATTGACAAGTCGTTTAAATTAATTCCGCTTATACTAATTTCATAATAATTCTTTCAAATGAACATCGTGATCGTATTAACAAATATCAAAAAAATAATTATACCAATCCATCAATAATTAAACATCATCACAGCCCGTAACAGTCCACTGCAGGACTTAGGGCCTCTCCCACGAAAGGGGAGGTTATTGCCATAATCTCCACGCTTGGCAGGCGGGTTGGAGATCGCAGTGTTTAAATATAACAATGGAAAATGCTGCTGCCCATTTTCCAGACTACGGAGACTCTTGATCTTTTGCCTCAAAAACATTAGTCGCCTTGTACGACACCCATGAGTGTAAGGGGTTGGTGCTATTCTACTCTGCCGGACACCACACGGCCAAATAATTAAACATAAATAATAATATTTCCTAGTGGTGTTCCCCAGGGCTCATTGCTCGGGCCTATGTTGTTTACCTACTATTTACATTAACGATAATAATGCTGCCGTCACAACTCACATGTTCTCCGCTTCGCCGATGATATTAAGATTTTCTCAAGTGTAGCTACCGTTAATGATGCCAATGCACTGCAGGAAGACTTTACTAGACTCGTCGAGCATTGTTCTGATAATGATCTTGATCTGAATCCTTCAAAATGTAGGGTAGTTTCTTTTACTCGTAAACCTATACCTATTATATATAACTATCTCCTTGGAAACCAGTCACTCACTAGGGATACTTCGATTAGAGATTTGGGTGTTGTACTGGACCATAAATTGGTCTATAATTACCACATTGAGACCATTGTTGCCAAGGCATCGAAGTCATTGGGTTTTTTCATGCGTGTAACCATAGAAAAATAAATAAGTAGTTAGAAAAGCTAAATAGGCGGTGCAGTCGCGCCACAACTATGCGCAAATGGGCTAATTTCCTCCAAAAGGCGCGAACGCGCCGTCAGTCTCTTGCTATATTCAACGGAGTGCGCATCAAAAAAAGCTGTGCCTAAAATGTTAAAAATATGCCATCTTCCGCAATAGTTAATTGCGAGCAAGAAGCTAACAGACTTCTAAAACAAAAGGAGTGATTTCATTTCATCGTAAAGTCTAAAAACCTTGTCTTTATCAATATTTTACGAAAAATATTCACGCGCGCTCCAGAACACTTTGCGCCCAATCTAGTGCTGTGCACATGAACCGACCTTATCGATAAATTATTTTGTTTATCGATATAATATATTTGTAGTATAGTAGAATTGACATCAAAAAAGGAGATGATTCTTATTTCGATTAAATGTTCTTTTATTGTAGGTACGGGTGTTCCTTGAAATTTTCGTCAATTGCGGACCGATTTTGATATTAGTTTTTAGTAGGGGCACAGCAGGGGCACGGGTAGGGTACAGGTGGGGTAGAGGTATGATGCAGTTACCTTAACACTAAAATAAAATAAATATCTACTTGTAGAAAAATTTACACAGTGCCATCTAGCCCTAAACTGAGCAAAGCTTGTATTATGGGTGCTAGATAATTGATATAGTACTTATACACTTTTTTTAAAATACATACTTATTAAACATAGAACACCCAGACCCGTTACAGAAATTAAAATTCATCATTTAAATTTCTGCCCGGCCGAGAAACGAACCCGCAACCTTTTGTATTGCAAACTAGCATGTTAACCAATGAACTACTCAGGACGTCACACACTATCGTACTCCTGACATATTCCTGCCATACCCCTACTCTCTCTATCTCCTCTCTACGCGTCCTTGAACCCCGCCTCACCCCCCTCAATATAATAACATTTTCAATTCATTATTAATAAATAATAAATAGGTACCATAATAATAGTTTGAATTTTTTCGAAATATTAATATCGACAAGAAATCGATTTTGTCAATCCCTAGCGTAAATGTAAATTCAGAGAGGATTTACAGCACACACGCAACGCAATGTGTGTATGTGGTAGTGACCGATTGACTAATCACAGCGCTCCGTTTGACTTTGCGTGTGCGTGCGTAAGCCTGTGCATATTAAGTTGCATGAGTAGTGGTAAAAATAGTGGGGTCGGGAACGGCGGCATCGGTTTCGGTACTAATGGCGAAGATGCCAATTCTATCGTGTTCTGTGCGTGTAACCAAGGACTTCAAAAACGCCAAGACTTTCAGTCTTATATTGAGCATATGAAAGAAGCACCTTAGAATACACTTCTCAAATATGGAATCCCATCATGGATCATGGGCTACCTAACACAGTAGTCCAGGGTTATAACGTTAGACCGCGATCTACCCATTACAGTAGCCCACGGTCTACTATAGTAATCCACGGATCATCCATCACAGGCCAGTCTACGATCCACAATCCAATTTCAATCATTGAATTGTTGATCATTGATCAGTAGGCCTACCATGAGTTGCTACAGTAAAAACGGCTTACTTTACTACTCTCGTTCCGTAAATCCCGTTTCCACAGTAGTAAAGTAAGAGTAAGTAAGAGTCTGTGCTAAGTTAAACTCTGCTTTTTATGCTATTATCAGGCTCTCAAATACTCTTTCAGAAAAAAACCTACTGACGGCGTACTATGGGTATTTTAATTCGAACCTAACTTATGGCATTGATCTCTGGGGGTTGGCTGCTGACAGAAATCGCCCATTTATTATTCAGAAAAAGGTTGTGCGTGTTCTGTCCCGCGTCCCACCAGATACGCCGGCAAAACAGCTTTTTATGAATCTTAAGATCCTGACACTGCCGTCACTGTACATCCTGGAAGTGGCGAAATATGCGAGGAGGCATCTATCTGAATTCTCGGCAGATAATGCGCAAGTGATGAGATATTCGGCGAGGAGAAGTCTTGACCTCCCGTTGCCAGCGCATCGGCTACAAAAAACTAGCCAATCTCTGCGCGTGATGGCTCCGAGAATTTATAATAAATTGCCTAAGGATATACACCTAGCAAAGACGGAGTACTGTTTTATAAAACAATTAAAAGCGATGCTTATTCAAAAAGCATATTATTCTATTAGTGAGTTCCTTGACGAGTGAACTAAAATATATCGATTTAATTTAATGTTATAATAATATAATTTTTAATTTGACATTTCATTAATTTTGTAATGTGACATGTTAAGATGACTATTGATACTCAATTAATATCTAAAGGTGACAATTTCAATTCTATTATTAATTCTATTATATTGACTGTGATACTATTTAATTATTGATGTAAATACTCAATATATATGCATTGTTAGTTAGGACATGATGTATACCTAGATACTGAATATTGGACAATGTATGAACAATACTAATAAAGAAATATGAATATGAAATATGAATATGAATAAACGTTAAGTCGGTACCATGAGTTTCACATACGTTTCCCGTTTAGTGTTACGTGAAAACCATACTAGCCACAGTAAAAGCTAACTTCAGTGTAGTTCCGGGGTATAGGTCCTTGACAAGTGTTGTTGATTATTAGTAGTCTGTGTCACAAAAACTTGTTTATTTACAAACAGAGGTTATGTTTTAGCAATGCCTAGGCACTTATTTAAATCCTGTTATATTGATAATAACATATACTTTATGTCCAAATAAAATTACAAAATCATAGAGGATCCCCGAATTCCCCAAAATGAAGAAGTCAATAACTGGTTGAAACTGCGCTTACAGTTTGTCCACTGGGTTTTAAGTAGTTTTAACCCACCGGAAACAGAAAAGATTAATACTGCATAATTATTGGTAAGTTTTATCTATATCATAAAGTACATATACCTAATTTCAACTAAGTAGACAAGTTGTACTGAGTAAACTTATATTAGGTATTATTTGTCAACAGGATCAGACTCTGGAGTTATGGTGGTGCAGTAAATTCTCAGAAATGGACGCCTGTAACTTTGAAAAGGAACTGCACTTACCCTAGTTGAATGAAGTTCGGAGGCACGACCACATGTGTAAAAAAGAAAACTCAACATCGGCTAACAACATTTTTTTCAAATTGAAGTTGCAAGTGGTACCTAAAGAGCAGTAATTCCAGACTTTAGCATTAGTTAGTGCAATACTATATTAAAAATTGTTTGTAAAGGTGAAAGTGGTAGTTTAAGTTTAAGTTCTGATTTTTTAGATTTTGAATAAAAATATATTTATACCTAATTCATAATTTGATTTTTATTTTCCTGCTATAATTACTAACATTAGTGTAGTATAGGTATAGTACAGCTAATATAATAATAGCCCTGATATTTTCTATTATCAATACAATCCCATAGTTATTTCCCAATAATAATACCTAAGGTTAAAATTCTTAATTACCTAAGTGTAAAACCCCAACCTCTCAGACCAGAAAATAGACAGCAGTTATGTGTACTTGTGTGTACTCAAGGCTGGAATTTGGACCGAGGCTGAAGATCCAACGGCATGTCAGGTGTAAAGATTATGGTAAAACCCTCCACTAATGTGAAGGAGGCCCAAGTCAAACTGTTTACCATTAAAGACTGTTATGTGTGTGATAAAAATAAAATATAATATTGATTTTTCTTATTAATTTAATCTTTCATAGTATGGCACATAACATAATTTTTATTACAATATTGTTGTTGGAAGCAGTTGTGTGGCTTTATATAGAGCATAATGAAAAACAAAAATATTTGCTAATGTCATCAACTTAAAAATATTAGTTCTTATATGTAAAATATATAAAACAAGCCAGCGAGTAACTTATCTTGTAAATATCACTTTTCAAACATTTTATTATTAGGTGTTATAGGTTAATGGACAAGTAGGATTTCTTCTGATATGTCTATACAACATTGCAGTGCTGATAATAGCTTTCACTTCCATAACACATATTACAGTTTAGTTCACTGAATAATTTTATTAATTTTGCACCAAATGTCCATTTTGTTTTTAAAAGAAGGGGCGGTTACCTATGAGAGCCTACTGACCCATGTCTGAGAACCAATTCCAACTATTCACAATTCACAACCTTATGGTATAGCAAGTGATAAACAACATTAGTCTTAGATGGTGTGCAATTTATCCTTGTGCTGTGTCCACACAATGCTTCAGCACCTTTCATATTAAACATTCGACGAAAGTTAAGCTTGTAAGTCTCATTGATGCCACCCTGTATCCTTGTTTCTTCCAGTGTGGTGAGGTTCAATTCTTGTAGTCTTTCCTCATATAACTTCTGTTCCAGGGCAGCCAACGAGTAACTTATCTTATAAATTTCACTTTTCAGACATTTTATTATTATTATTAGGTGTTATAGGTTAATAGACAAGTAGCATTTCTGCTGATATGTCTATAAAACATGGCAGTGCTAATAATAGCTTTCACTTCCATAAAACATAAGTACTACATTTTAGTTCACTGAATGATTTTATTAATTTTTCACTAAATGTCCAACTTGTTTTTAACAGAAGGGGCGGTTACCTATGAGAGCCTATTGCCCCATGTCTGAGAACCAATTCCAACTATTCACAATTCACAACCTTATGGTATGGCAAGTGATAAACAATATTAGTCTTAGATGGTGTGCGATTTATCCTTGTGCTGTGTCCACGCAATGCTTCAGCACCTTTCATATTAAACATTCGATGAAAGTAAAGCTTGTAAGTCTCATTGTTGTCACCCCGTATCCTTATTTCTTCCAGTGTGGTGAGGTTAGATTCTTGTAGTCTTTCCTCATATGACTTTTTCAGTGCTGCCGGTATCTTGGTGGCTCTTCCCTGCACACTCTCGAGAACAACAATGTCTTGTAGAGAGTTTTAACACTTCTCACCTTAGAAAAAACAGTAAGAGACGTAATCACAGTGTGTGTATTAAATTATTCATTTGTTTTCGCATATGGGCTTCTTGTTGGCGATAAACGTATTTTCATCAGCCGCATGGACTTCGGCAAACATCCTCCAAGCAAAATATCGCCTTCCAGACATTTTTGGCACGAAAATAATAACTATCTCCAAACGAAAAATACTTCTCACATTAAAAATTTTTGGGAGTGCTGTAACCACAGTAGTTTCGGTAATTTACTAAAGCATCTGTCAAATTTGTGACTCATGGTACGGATTTGTATGCAAAGCGCTGCGTAAACCACACTCCCCACGTAAACTGAAACGTATGTGGTAAAGTCAATTAACCAATAGCAACTCACGGTACGGATTTTAGTTCCGCTACTGCCCGATAGAGGCGCTGTACGAATTCTCATAGAAACTTTTTTACGTTAACTGTACAGTAAACGGGAAAGAAAACTCATGGTAGGCCTACAGATGATTATTGGCAACAGCCAACGCGAGCCCGTTGGCCGCGGGCACCGCCACCGAGGCATGCCACTGGTTTATCTTTCAAGGCAGTACCATAGCATGGAGCCCCGAAATAGACCACGATGAACCAAGGCAGCCGACGGTCAACCTTAATCGATCACGGGCTTACTAACACAGTAGCCCAGTACCTACCATAGTAATCCACGGGTAATCTATCATAGTAGACCAGTTTCTACGATCCACGAACTCGCCACCACGAGAACTACAACTAATACAAATTCTCCAATTTGGCTGGAGCCGACCAGCCGTCCTTACAATGTACAAAATAAAGTCGCTTTTGGATTAATTCGGATGCGGGGGCGAGCTGACCTTAGTCGGACATCCGTTTGTATACTGAATAAGGATTAGTATCAACTGCAACTGACGGTTGGTCGGATTCACCCAAAACGGAACTTCTATTACTAATTTATGTCTACGTCGTACCTGCGTCCAAAGGCGTCTCGTGTCCAGTGGCTGCCCCGGTGACAGCCGTCAGCGCGAACGCGACTCCGTTGGCCGCGGGCACCGCCACCGACAGCGGCGCCCGCTGCACCGCGAACAGGTACGCTACCGACCCACACTGGTTCACCAGCCAGGGTACTACGTACTGGAATTGTAAATAATCATCATCATGATCACAGCCCATAACAGTCCACTGCAGGACTTAGGGCCTATCCCACGAAAAGGGAGGCTTTTGACATAATCTCCACGCTTGGCAGGCGGGTTGGAGATCGCCGTGTTCGAATAGAATAGAATAGGTCTTTATTTGCATTAAATGTAGTATACAGTTATTGGGTACATGTTAAAATAGTTTCGCAACACACATTTAACCAATTATCCTTGTCATGCAAACTGAAAGAGCTATTTAAATTATCTCTAATATATAAAATTCTCGTGTCACAGTTTTCGTTGCCATACTCCTCCGAAACGGCTTGACCGATTTTGATGAAATTTTTTGTGCTTATCCGGTATCTATGAGAATCGGCCAACATCTATTTTTCATCCCCCTAAATGATAGGGGTAGTCCACCCCTAAATTTTTTTTTATTTATATGGCAAAACAACGTTTGCCGGGTCAGCTAGTTAACAATAAAAATAACATATTTTCCATGAAATTACATATTATAAGTATAACAATGCAAAATGGTGCTGCCCAATTTCTAGCCTACGGAGACTCTACATCTTTTGTCTCGATAATATTAGTCGCCTTGTACGACACCCATGAGTGTAAGGGGTTGGTGCTATTCTACTCTGCCGGACACCACACGGCCATTGTAAATAATAATAATAAATAAATATGCTTGGACATTTCACACAGCGCCATGTGTTATGTGTTGAGTACTATGGATAGCTGATAAATTACACATATGAAAAAACATACTTATTATACAATACCCAGACCTCATCATTTAAATTTCTGGGAAATCCGACCGGGAATCGAACCCGGGACCTCTGCGTGGCAGACTGCGTGCGATGTTAACCAACTGAACCACTCAGGAGCCTCGAGTTGTTCGAAGACACGTCCGTCCATTTTTTAGACAAAAGAGATCCACGTAATGTATTACCAATACTCAAAACGTACCCTAGTAGGCCATTTATCATTTTGGTCAATGTACAATACAACACAATACAAAAACTCTTTATTTGCATACATACATGGGATAAAATACATAATAATAAGCAGTACAAAGGGCGGTCTTATCACTAGAGTGATATCTTCTAGACAACCTTGGTATGGAAAGAAAAAGAAAAATACCTACTTAGCCATTGATAGTCCATGTAAGGTCATGATCGATGAGATTGCCCGTCGTCTTCGACCTGGAAATGGCACCTCATCACAAACGTTGGCCATCATCCATCTTCGGCCGCATCGGCACTTACCACCAGGTGAAATGACGGTCAAATGCTTGGCTCGACTTGGCGGTGAAGGAATAAGGTAGCCGCCCGCCAATGTTGGCAACGAAGATGAAGAAGGTGGAAAAGCGTAATTACCCACCTGGCCGGGTGTTGTGACTAAGGATCCGACAGTTGATCGTCGGAAGTTGATACAGTTCTCTAGCGCGATGTAAAACAGTCAGCCTAATCTATGTGCGGTTGCAACCTTATGTTCGTGTACTCGTACTGTGATTTTTGTTGAATTTCCCTATTGGAGCGATAGGTGTCGCTATAGACTTAGAAAAAAAACTTACCCGCCAATTTGCAAGCAGAAAGACCACTTCCGCGTAGCATTGTCCCAGCTTGGAGTCCGCTTTCACGGCACGCAGCCCGCGCGTGCCAGCTCGGATGAAGGGGTTCGTGCAGCCCCAGAGCGCGCCCGCCAGCACCAACAGGCCTGGTGGTGGGATTCAGAGTCAGGAAGCTGACATGCCTAATTCATGTCTAACTAAAGTACTGGGGTGTAAAAAGCCCACATTAGCGTTACACAATATGATCCATATAAATTTTTCACAAACTTGTCTAGCATCGCTGTTGTTGACATTGACAAGACAATTCAAAATGGCGTCACTTAGTTCCAGTATTGGCCACCAGATCTCTCTAATGCGCTTATTACGCATTCCTAAATTCAGTAACTGAATTCAGAAACAAAAAGCGTGAGAGCAAATCAAAGTGGAATGTATTGCTCATAAAATAAGGTAAATTTTTATATCACTTATATTAAATCACCCGCCGCTCCGCTTTAAAAAAAATGGACCTTATTCTATGAGCAATACATTCCAATTTGATTTGTTCTCACGCTTTTAGTTTCTGAATTTAGGAATGTGTAATAAGCGCATAAGGACTGCCAGGCTGAAGTGGCAATGGGCAGGGCACATAGCTTTGTGGAACTCTTTTTGGGAGGCCTATGCCCAGCAGTGGGCGTCTTTCAGCTGATTTGAGATTGACGACTTTAATATGAATCATCATGATCTTGGCGTTATGTCCCGGTTGCGCCCCCGCACAGCACGCGAGGGCCCAGGGTCCGCTTATATGAATCCTTTCAACGCTTATATGAATCAACCACCTTTTTTTGTGACAATGAACTGACAATCTGTAGAAACTGATAAACGAATGACATCTCAACATGGCAACGTAGTAGTTTCTAATTTAGCCGTTTCACAGATATGGTGGTCGCAATGTAGGTGACCTTAGAAAAGGACAAAACAATTGAGATTAAGCGCGGCAACGACACTGAATGTGGCGGGAAAAAGAACTAAGCCACCAATAGGAAAACTTTTGAAGAAATTACAACTGACATGCCTCTCACTTGTTTTTTCCTATTGAAAATCATTGGATGTGTTAAATATCTTAACTATTTATTTAGAAAGAATAAAAGAAGACATTTATTGCACGTAGACACCACGACACGATAATTAGGTACAAAAAAAACAAGAAACTAAGCATACATAAAATTAAAATTAAAATTATGATAAAAAAGAAAAGTTTATCTATTCCCAGTGGCATTGTTTAAACTCCGTGTCACGGCTTCCAGTGCAACTGGACCCCCTCAGCATAATGTTGTGGCCACTTGACACGTACCACATTTAGGTAGTTTTACTGTGGTGGCATAGTAGCAAGTGTCATACTTCCTAGCCTGACCATGGAAGCACTTTTATTAGCTCTAGGTGTTAATAGAAAAGCTTCCACCTACCTAGTTTTGGAGATTCTATAGGTCAGGCAAAGGCTTTTCCAACAGTATCATAGGTATGTATGTACAAAAGGGTACAACGGCAAAGAGGATTAAAAAATTTTGTGATCATCAGAATGGCCGGTCAAAAGCCATATTAAAGTTTGAAATAGTGTCCAAAAATTGCTTACTATGGGAAATTTGCTTACTACATATTTTAGAAGAATTGAGACTTTTAAGGTTGACCGTCCATTCATAGCATAGTAACTATGTGGAATTACTGTTTTTTTTGTAGACTATACATTACTTACCAATTGCTTACTTCATACTTTATAAACTTAGATCCTGTAGCTATCAAGGAAATAAAGATACCGTAAGTTTACTGAGAACCCCTAGTGCCTGTTAAAAGTGTAAAAGCAAGTAATTATCATGAAAATTGTGTTTAAATATCGAAAGGATCTGCTGCTCGTTGCTTCTGTTTTTCATTTAATAAGCAAACTGTACCTAATTTTTATATTTAAAACCAGAGTTGTATTTGAAGTTGCATTATTTTCTTACCTATGCTTTGTTAGTTATGAGTATCTACTACCACAAAATGCTTAAGAGTTACTACGTTCCGACAGTTTTTTAAGGTAGATTCATTTTTTAAGTAAATCTCCCATAGTGGTAAGTAAATATCAGCAATTGGTAAGCAATTTTTGTACACTATTTCAAACTTTAATATGGCTTTTGACCGGCCATTCTGACGATCACAATTTATTAAATATATTTGGTATTGATGCTACTGTAATGTAATGGATCATTCCCGTTGTCCCTTGAATAAAAAATGGGGGATTTAACTCGAGTTCACACGGCTGAGCATGATGACATAAAAGTTTTCATAACAAAATAATAAAATTATAAAAGGGAGGACAACGAATCTGAAATTCCCATTGGCTCCCATTCGGGTGCAACGGAAATGGTCCCTATAAACCTACTGTATTTTTTTTTATATTATGAGGATTAAACATAGAGAAAATGAGAAGGGAACAAAAATTAAGTGTTGATCTGCCTATTTATAGAAATGAGGGATGTAATTAAAATAACAAAAATATTCTTCATAAAAATATATTTTACTGTAATACAAAACATACAGAGATCAATAAATATTTTTGGTCTTGGCCTTATTTTCAATAAATGCATTCCTATAAATATCTTTTATAACTATTAAAACCTCCATTTATACATAACAAAGCACACAATTTTATCTAAGACACTAAAATACAATTTCATAAAAAATTCTAAAATTGTATAATTACCTAGTAACTAACATTACCAAGTAAATATATAAAAATTAAAAGAGAATACAATATCATTATATTACTTTATCTTCTAATCCCCTAAGCGTACCCCAATGGTCATTGGCTTAATATCATCAAATCTCATATGGTTATCAGCATGATCAATCCACTGAACAAAATCTTTCGACACAGCCACAGCACATTCCAGGGTCATTATACAGTCATTCTCGGCACGATGGGCCATTATAGCAGGCCTCTTAAGCAGCCTTTCATATATATCTTTCAGTTTGTAGCTCTCTTTAGGTTTCGACCCTAAACTCCAAGGTAATCTTCTTCTAGCTTTAACAACTCTATTCTCTTTTCTCGGTGTTACTGCAGACGGAACAGTTTTCTGATGCTTTGGAGTTGTTTCATTTTGTGCTTTCATCGTAATAAACTGCTGATCTGTACAATCTTCATCACCATGTTGTACCTCTCCAGGACCTGATTCAGTGATAATCGTTGATTCATTTTCAGACGCATCTGATACCTGAACATTTACTGGTGTTGGCTCTCCTTTATTTGCTTCCAAAATATCATATAATGCATGAAAAGAGTCTGCACAGAGCAAATCCGTAGGTAAACTCGCACCCAACTTTATAATATGGCTTTTTAGTATTGGGAAATCGAAACCGAGTCCGTTTTGGGCTACTAGACAGACTGGCTTGGAGAGAGTGTTCAGAAAAGTGTTGATCATGTTGATAGTGTTCATGTCAAATGCAGCTTCATGCTCCAATAGGTCGTTATCGAGTCCAGTTTCTTTGGTGGAACCTTCTTGGATGAACTTTCGCGGGTTAAAGCACAATGTAAGTTTGTGTTGCACTCGCGGTGTCGCCCCCGGCGCCGTTTTTAATATATGCTCCCTCTTCACTGCCACCATACTTAATTCTGTTATTTTAGTTCTGTTATTCTCTTCATTTGGAAGCCCGGTGGTTTCCAAGTCGATAAACACATATGTCGCGATTGAACTCATTTCCCCGACTGTCGAGAGCAACCGAGTCACCGATATCACAGTAATATTTATAAGCTTGCTTACCTATTGCATCAAACATGATGACTCATCGAGCAGGTCTGGACCAGTTTCAACCTGTTTTACTTTCTTCACTGAACTAGGTGCACTTATTTTGAACTACTTATGTACTTGCAACCTATTGATGCAATGCAACAGAAACTTTGCGCAGCTGAAGTTATTAATATGGTTGAGTTGGGGTTAGGTTACTTTTAACTGGCATACTATTTCTTATTAGCGCATGATTCCCATGAATTTCAGTTAGCTTAAACCAACGTAATAAATTAATTAATAGACTATTTTAGAAAGAAATCAAGTTACACTTTGACGTTTTGTTTTGTTTACTTTCCTTTAATTCTTTTTGGTTAATTGGTAGTTAGTCAAAGGAGTCATTCGACAACAGCCATCTTGTGTTTTTATAAATGATAACCTTAAGAGCGGGTTACTTTCCCCATTTCCCTCATTGTGTACACTTATTATCACTTGCAGATGTAGCCCGACAACAATAATTTAAAAGTGAGATTGGTCACTCAGCATCACGCCGCCAAACTGACCGCGTGAGGGGGGAAATTTTGTAAGAACGTCATGCCAATGAGCAGTTTTCCAATGAGCAGTTTTCCAATAGGTATTTTAAAGCATTCCTAACCACAAATTTTCCGCTTGCCCGCTGTACTTGGTTGGTATATGGACATTCAAATATTTTGTCATTTATTGACTGGTCAGAGTTGCCGCATTGGTGCGTCGTTGCCTTAATGACTTTGCGTTATT
This sequence comes from Blastobasis lacticolella, assembly GCA_905147135.1. Taxonomy (NCBI): domain Eukaryota; kingdom Metazoa; phylum Arthropoda; class Insecta; order Lepidoptera; family Blastobasidae; genus Blastobasis; species Blastobasis lacticolella. Next base: position 12,422,502 of record LR990063.1, read on the forward strand.
TTTATTAAAATCGCGCAAGGATAGAAGGAGTACCTACCTACCTATATAATAAAAATTTCGAGTTTGCTTCGCTCGCTCATTCAATAACTAGTAAGTAATTTTTATAATAATCACGCAAGGTTTTAATAGAGCCAATTTAAGGGCTAATATATTAAAAATTCCGAGCTCAATGAATTTTGGGTGCTGTCGCTTCCTTGTTCCGGAGTCGCTTCAGTTTTCCTCGCCGTTGACAACAACACTGAGTCTGGCGTAAAAAGGAACTAACAAGCCGCCAATAGAGAAGCTATTGGGAGAGAAAGAGAATTGAGATGTTTCGCTGAGTTGCTTTGCGGAGACAGGGAAGCCGAGCAGAGCCAAGCCGAGCTACGTTGAGCTGAGCCAAGCTGATCCGAGCTGAGCTGATAGAAATGCTGAGCTGTACTGTTTAAATTCTGTGCTGAAGTAATTAATTACTGCGCTGAGCTGTTCCATAAAATCGATTATTAATTTCATCATCATCATCATATCAGCCAGTAGACGCCCACTGCTGGGCATAGACCTCCCCCAGAGATCTCCACAAAGACCGGTCCTGTGCTTTCCGCATCCAGCTGGTACCTGCGATCCTTACAAGGTCGTCGGTCCACCTTGTAGGAGGCCTACCCACGCTGCGTCTATCGGTACGTGGTCGCCACTCGAGAACTTTACTGCCCCATCGGCCATCTGTTCTTCGAGCTATGTGCCCTGCCCACTGCCACTTCAGTCTGGCAATCCTTAGAGCTATGTCGGTGACCTTGGTTCGCTTGCGGATCTCCTCATTTCTGACTCGATCGCGCAAAGAAACTCCGAGCATAGCTCTTTCCATTGCCCTTTGGGTAACAGTGAGCTTTCTTATAAGGCCCATAGTGAATGGCCACGTTTCAGATCCGTAAGTCATCACTGGCAACACACATTGGTCAAAGACCTTCGTCTTGAGACACTGCGGTAATTGGGACGAAAATATGTGGCGTAGCTTCCCGAACGCTGCCCAACCGAGTTGGATTCGTCGATTGACCTCTTTTTCGAAATTGGACTTACCTAGCCGGACTATTTGTCCTAGGTATGTATAGTCGTCAACAAATTCAAGTGGAGTGCCTCCAACTGTCACTGGAGTAGGCACAACATGGGCATTCGACATAATTTTCGTCTTGTCCAGGTTCATTTCAAGACCTACTTGTTGAGAGGCACTACAGAGGTCATCGAGCATTTTGCCCAAGTCTTCCAGGGTTTCAGCCATGACTACGATATCGTCAGCAAATGTGAGGTGCGTGAGGTACTCGCCGTTAATATTGATGCCAAGTCCGTCCCAGTCCAGAAGCCTAAACATATCCTCCAGTGCAGCGGTGAACAACTTCGGTGATATGACATCACCTTGTCTAACACCTCGCTGCAGCTGAATAGGTTCTGTGGTCCTGTCCTGGAGACGAACTGACATAGTGGCGTTGTCGTACAAACACTTCAGTGCTTCGATATATCGATAGTCAATTTGGCACCGCTGTAGAGACTGGAGCACCGCCCAAGTTTCGATCGAATCGAAGGCTTTCTCATAGTCCACAAACGCCAAGCATAATGGCCGGTTATACTCTTCGGTCTTCTGTACAACCTGCCGCAGCGTATGTATGTGGTCTATGGTACTAAAACCTTTTCGGAATCCTTGTTCTTATTAGTATCTCGTATGGCTTGTTCGGGAGGCTGGAAGTCATCAAACCTGCGTGCGAGACGATTCGTAATTACTCTCGAAAACAGCTTATACACATGGGTCAGCAGCGATATTGGTCTGAAGTTCTTCAAGAGAGCCTTATCACCTTTCTTGAAGAACAATATCACTATGCTTCTGTGCCATGCTTCCGGCGTTTTGCCCTCGAGGATGACGGAATTGAACAGCTTCTGAAGAGTCTTAAGCACAGGTTTGCCACCAGCTTTCAGAAGCTCAGCCGTAATTCCATCATCACCCGGCGCCTTGTTGTTCTTAAGCTGTTTGAGAGCCATACTAATCTCGTACAAGCTGATGTCCGGGATATCTTCGGTGTAGTGTCGGGTCAACTTGGCTCTGGGGTCTTTTGCCATACTGGTAACAGGTGCCCGTGTTGTCGTGTATAACTGTCCATAGAACCCCTCGACTTCCCTCAAAACCTCGGACTTGGTCGAAACAACTCTGCCGTCATCCGTTTTCAGTCTCGTCAACTGGCTCTGTCCAATCGACAGATCTCTCGCAAAGACTTTAGAGCCTTTGTTCGGCTCGATCGCCGCCTCAATATTGGTAGTATTGAAGCGGCGTATGTCGCGAGTCAGAGACTTGGAGATCTGTCGATTAAGTCACCTAAAATGAGAGACATCATCAGTGGATTGCAGAGTCATTCCGCGTCTTTCTTCGATGAGTTTGAGGGTATAGTCAGAGATTTTGTTTGTTCTGTTTGTACGGCAGGCTTTATAAAACTTTGACCCAACCGTATAGACAGTTTCCACGAACCTGTTATTATAGTCATCCACGTCGACGCACTCTCCTAGGCACTCGAAGCGGTTTTGTAATTCGAGTTGAAAGCTCTCGGGGTTTTGGATTTGGATGGGTACAGGCCGGAGCGTGGACCTCATCAATCTCGATCTTTCCAGCTGGGGATTAATATTCAATGTGCCTCTTACCAAGCGGTGATCGCTGCCAACTTTAACGCTATTGATCACCGAGACATCATTAAATATATGCCGTTTCGTAGATAGGATGAAGTCAATCTAATTTTTTGTGACACCATCGGGACTAGCCCACGTCCATCTGCGATGATCCGGCTTCCTGAAAAATGAGTTCATCATAAAGAGTCCCTCCTTCTCCATAAAGCCGGCCAGCATCTGGCCACGGGCGTTCCGACTTCCAACTCCAAATTGCCCCACTCTCAACTCGTCTTCGCCTCGTTTGCCCAGTTTCGCGTTGAAATCCCCCATGACAACGGTATAATGTGTCTTGGAGGTATGCATGGCTGTAGAAATATCCTCATACATAGCCTCAACTTCATCGTCGGAGTGAGTCGAAGTCGGTGCGTAGACCTGTATGACCTTCAACGAATACCGCTTGGTAATTCTGAGTATAAGGTACGCTAGCCTAGACGACACACTCTCGATTTTGACGATGTCGTTCACGAGGGATTATGTTAATAATTTGTCACAGGGAAATCAATCGCGAATAGTGAGTTTAATTGGAATGTTAGATAAATAAGTATTGTGTTGATTTATTTAAGATGTCATGTGGGTAGACATTATGTTTGTTTATTAGCAATAAAGAGTTTACATACATAGGTGCATACAATTTTCGTAAAAATAGCGGGTATCGTGTTGCGGTGACGCGGGGGAGCTTGATTGGTTTTTGAGCGTAGAGAGATCGATCTACATTCTCGTGCTGATGAAGTTGTGATAAAATAATAATTCGATTTTCAAAGTTCATGTTGTGTTAATTATCGCTTCTGTTTACACTATATGTAGATACTGAAGAAAAGCATATGACGTTTTGTATTTTTCATATTGTAATTAGTTTTACCTACTTCTACTATGGCAGTAGGTAAGTGTAATACTTCCGGGCCAGGGTATCGAACTTTTTATGTTTGCTTTCTGACTTCATCTCACTGTACTGTGTATTTTTTGTATGAGGAAAAAAAGTTTATAAATATAATGTAAATAGAAGCGGTGGACATGATTAAAATAACTAAGATATTATTCAAAAAAAATCTATTTCATTCAAAAATGATTTTACTGTAAGTACAAATAATACAACTAAACATTATAGAGATCAAAAAATAATTTTGGCAAAACAAAGTCTTATTTTGATTAAATGCATTCCTACAACTCACTATTTATAACTGTTAGAATTCATTTCATACGTAAAATAGCACACAATTTTATCTAAATCACATAGATATGATAGCATAAAATAGAGAGATAAAAAAGTAACAATAACTAAAAATTACCAGGAAAAAATATAAAGAAGTTAAATGTAATAATGGAAAACCATTAATAATTATTATGGTACTTCATCTATTAATCCCCTAAGCGTATTCCAATGGTCATTGGCTTAACATCATCAAATCTCATATGGTTATCAGCGTTATCAATCCACTGAACAAAATCTTTTGCCACAGCCACAGAACATTCCAGAATCATTATACAGTCATTCTCGGCATGATGGGCTGTTATAGCAGGCCTCTTAAGCAGCCTTTCATATATATCTTTCAGTTTGTAGCTCTCTTTAGGCTTCGACCCTGAACTCCAAGGTAATCTTCTTTTAGCTTTAACAACTCTATTCTCTTTTCTCGGTGTTACTGCAGACGGAACAGTTTTCTGATGCTTTGGAGTTGTTTCATTTTGTGCTTTCATCGTAATAAACTGCTGATCTGTACAATCTTCATCCCCATGTTGTACCTCTCCAGGACCTGATTCAGTGATAATCGTTGATTCATTTTCAGACGCATCTGATACCTGACCATTTACTGGTGTTGAGTCTCCTTTATTTGCTTCCAAAATATCATATAATGCATGAAAAGAATCTGCACAGAGCAAATCCATAGGTAAACTCGCACCCAACTTTATAATATGGTTTTTTAGTATTGGGAAATTGAAACCGAGTCCGTTTTGGGCTACTAGACACACTGGCTTGGAGAGAGTTGTCAGAAAAGTGTTGATCATGTTGATAGTGTTCATGTCAAATGCAGCTTCATGCTCCAATAGGTCGTTATCGAGTCCAGTTTCTTTGGTGGAACCTTCTTGTATTAGTTTTCGCGGGTTAAAGCACAATGTCAGTTTGTGTTGCTCTCGCGGTGTCGCTCCCGGCGCGGTTTTTAATACATGCTCCCTCTTCACTGCCACCATACTTAATTCTGTAATTTTAGTTCTGTTATTCTCTTCTATTGGAAGCCCGGTGGTTTCCAAGTCGATAAAAACATATGTCGCGATTGAACTCATTTCCCCGACTGACAAAAGCAACCGAGTCACCGATATCACAGTAATATTGATAAGCTTGCTTACCTAATGCATCAAACATGATGACTCATCAAGCAAGTCTGTAACAGTTGCAACCTGTCTTACTTTCTTCACTGAACTAGGTGCACTTATTTTGAACTACTTATGTACTTGCAACCTATTGATACAATTTAACAGAAACATTGCGCAGCTGAAGTTATTATTATGGTTGAGCTGGGGTTAGGTTACTTTTAAGTGGCATACTATTTCTTATTAGCGCATGATTCCCATGAATTTCAGTTAGCTTAAACAAATGTAATAAATAAATTAATGAACTATTTTAGAAATAAATCAAGTTTTACTTTGAAGTTTTGTTTTATTTTCTTTTATTTTTTGTTAATTGGTAGTTAGTCAAAGGAGTCATTCGACAACAGCCATCTTGTGTTTTTACAAAATGAAAATCTTAAGAGCGGGTTACTTTTCCCATTTCCCTCATTGTGTACACTTATTATCACTTGTAGAAGTAGCCCGACAACAATAATTTAAATGTGAGATTGGTCACTCAGCCTCACGCCGCCAAACTGACCGCGTGAGAGGGGAAGTTTTGTATGAACGTCATGCCAATTGACGATCTGTGGGCAAATTTTGGCTTGACCAAGCCTTTTTCATCTTTGGACGAAAGAGACTGAAAATCTTGTAATATTGATTGCCTTGCTTACCTATTGCTCTCAACATAATGAGACAACATAATCAAACAAGTCTTGAACAGGTGCAACCTGTTTTACTTTCTTCACTCACTAGTAGGGTTGGCAACTTTTTAAGACCAAATATAGTATTTTCGGATTCGGCTCCGAATTTGGCAGGTAATTACAGTGGAGCGACTGCCATCTGACCGCCGTGACCCTGCTACCAGGAAAGCCTGAACAGATATGGTCATTGTTACACATTCAATCTCCTGAATATGCAGATTTCATCACGATGCTTTCCCTCACCGTAAGAGCATAGGTTAGTGTTCAACTAATGTTCATAACTCAGAAAAGTGTCATTGGTACATGGCCACAGCGGGATTTGAACCCGGTACCTCTCGCTTACGAGTCGGATACTCTAACCTCTCGGCCACCGAGGCTCTCCTATTGATGAAGTTGTTATTAGGGTTGAGTTAAGGTTTAATTATTTTTAATTGGCGTACTACTTCTTACTAGCCCATGAACTATTATTTCAGTTATGTGTTATTGTTAATATGAACTCAAATATAATAAATGGACTATTTTAGAAAGAAATAAACAAGTTAACTATGTTTTGTTTACGTTGGTTAGTCAAAGGAATCAGTCGGCATAAGCCATATAGCGCTACTTTTTAGTTTTTACAAAATAGTAACGTAAGAGCGGGTTACTTAGTCTCTATTTAAACATGCTACACGTAGTTTTCTATCACGCGTAGGAGTAGCTTGACAACAATAATTGAATGTGAGGTTATGATGGGCTGGCCACTCATAATCATCATGCCGCTTGAGCAAGTGACATAGACATAGACATAGACATTATTTATTTTGACATCACAATACTCATAATACAAAACTCATGGAGCAAGTTACATTTGTTTATCTAAATTTAACATAAGTATATATATTTAAAACCTATTCAATACAGGCGAATCGAATATGGAGTAATACGATGTCAAAAAGGGCCCGGACTCAGCATTAGCTACAGCAGAATGATGCAGCGCTGATTTTCAGCCGGACCTTAACGATGTGGAGACCTGCACGAAGCACACAACTAGCAAGTTTTATATTAAAATAATAATAGTGGAATAGTAACAAATATATAGTAATAATTATAATACATACGTGTGTAAAATACATAAAAAGAAAGGTGAGCGTAATGCTACAGATTAAGTAAATTAAATAAATAAATAGTAGTAAGATAACACAAGATATTACAAATAATAATATTATTGAGTAGAGTTTTTATTTGCAGTTCACATGGTCAAATAACACGCAATAGCGCGACCACCAAGGGGAATACTTTTTTGGTAATCTAAGAGCAACGCCTTTAGTCTAACTTTAAATGTATTACTTGTACGGCATGATCGCAAAGGAGGTGGTAAATTATTCCAACACTTGGTGGCCGCATACCGGAAACTGCCACGAAAAGCGGCAGAGCGGTGGCGCGGCACGCTCAACACCTCCCTGGCAACGCGCGTTCCTCGCGAACCACCGCCCCTCAACCATTCGAGCTTTTTAAAAAGGTATTCCGGTAGGCCAGAACTAACTACGCCAAACAACAACGTGGCCAAGTGAAGTTCTCTGCGGAATGCCATTTTTAAAACATTGGCATTGTTTAGGAAAGGAGTGACATGTCTTCTAGGAGGAATGCTAAAACAATAACGAGCACAGGCGTTTTGCACCCTTTGTACAGCCTTATCCGTCCGCACCAACAGCCGAGGTCCATATACAATGTCCCCATAATCCAACTTGGACAACACTAGAGAGTCACATAACTTAATACGCAATTCGACTGATAAAAAATTACGAATACGGTATAGAACCTTCAAACGATAAAAACAGTTACGTATAGTTTCAAGCACATGCCCCTCAAACCGTAAATCTTCGTCTACTTTTAGCCCAAGGTTTCGTGCCTCTTTGACTCTATCTATTTGGACCCCTTGAAGACTAATTACGGGATTTCGATTTTCCATGCCTACAACCTGTTGCCTAGATCCTAGCATCATGTACTTGGTTTTAATAGGATTTAATACCAAACAGTTTCTATCAGCCCAATCAGCTAACCTCTGTAAATCGGCACTCAACATATCCACCGCTACGTTAGTTTCGACAGGCTCAAACGACAGATAAACTTGCGTGTCATCAGCATAAACATAAGCTCTACAATGCTTAATGACGTTGTCCATATCTGCGGTGTACAAAATAAACAAAATTGGACCCAGAATTGACCCCTGTGGTACGCCTCTATGCAGACGCTTGGGACTAGAGAAAAATATTTGCCCACTGTCGTCGTTTAATTTCACTACCTGATAACGATCAGTTAGATAGCAAGAGAACCAACGTATTGTTGTTGATTCGAACCCATAAAACGCCATTTTAGCCAGTAACAAAGGGATATTGATAGAATCGAAGGCCCGCGAAAAGTCCAACAACGTCATGATTGTACCCATGCCCTCGTCCTGTGCAGCAAGTATATTGTCAACAACATCCGCTAAAGCTACAGCCGTTCCTCTTGACTTTCTAAACCCCGACTGGTAAGTAGGTAGTATTTTATTGCTTTCAAGATATTCAGTCAGTGGTAGACATACATTCAGTCAGTGTTCATGTGATACAAATATGAAAATAAATTCATAAAACAAAAAGCGTGAGGGCAAAAGTGGACTGTATTGCTCATTAAATAAAATCCATTTTGGTATCACTAAGCCGTGATACAAAAATGAACCTTATTTTATGATCAATATATTCCACTATGATTTGCTTTCACGCTTTTTGTTTATGAATTTAGGCTACTAAATTTAGTCCAATGTAATAAGAGCCTAAGCCGTCCGCGTGTCCCCTTCCCTCACGATGGACGGACGAAATGCACCGAAGATGTGTGAGGAGGACTACCTATGTTAAGCAGTGGACGTCGTACCTCCGAGATGATGATCCACGATTTCGTCGCTCCCCTTCGCACTTATTTTGCCTTTGAGCGTTTAGTTCTTTTTATGTCTAAAGATTAATTAATCCTATTTCAATTGAGTTTAGATAATACCAGTCGATTCTACGGTAGAAGGAATTTTCTTAGGAAGCTTTCTTAATCAGGGGACTTACTATGAGCTCTTATTGCAGGACCTAAACAGAATTGCTTTCGCTTTGAACGAGACAAGCTTATGTGACACGTATAGCGCTGTCTCGTTCTAAGCAGGGCAGTTCTGTTTAGGTCCTGCTATAAGAGTTCATGGTTAGGCCCCTGAAATTAGAATGTTCAGAGCGTCGGTGGCCTACATGGTTAACGGGTCCGACTCATAAGCGAGAAGTACCGGGTTCGATTGCCAGATTTCCCACCATGTACAATACCAATTACTTTTACTGAGTAGAACAATAACCTATGCTCTTTCGCGAGATTAAACCCATGCTCGTATAATGAGGGAAACATCGTGAGGAAACCTGCACATTCAGGTGACAGAATGCGTAACCATGATCCAATTAACAGTCAGGTTAACAGGGTGACGAATCATGGTCAAGCCAAATCCTGGATCATGGTCAAGGCGGAAGCCGGGCCGTCGCGTGCAAGAACACAATTCTTTTATTAATATTAATTGAAGAGATAACTGCACTGCTTGGGGTGCTAATAATTAACAAATAATTTAACATCAACATTTTTAAGAAATTTTATTTTATATGCACTTGTGTAAAACATGGTTAGGTACTAATTAATACCAATATAATATGTAGTATGAATTTATCACACCAATATAAATATTATAAGGCTCTGCACTGGTTGGGGGAAAATAATAAATAAACAATTTCACATATTTTTATTTATACACTCATGTAAACCATGTCACCACATATTTACCAATATAAATATTACAAGGCTAACACAGAGAATACCAATAACAATAAAGTAGAACTTAGAACCTGTAATCTCCACAGTTTTTGTTACTTATATCCTTATCATCACAGAAATCTCTTTCTGGTGGGTAAATATAATAAGTATTAAATATTACATTACACTAAAACATACCTACTAAATAAAATGAGGACTTTACCAGTGAACATTTTAAATACCTCATTTTGTAGACACTAATCCCTCAGTCCTAAGGTAATTTACAATCTAGATCTATTTAAAAGATAACATATTAGACATTCACAACAATGTACGCTAGCCCAGCAACACCCAACGAAATTAACAAGATTAAAAGCCAGTACTTTTGTATAATATTCCTATCATCTTGAGCAATTACAACTTTCTTCTCCTTGTATTTCTTCTTTTTACCACTCAATTTCCATTCATACTCTTCTAGCTCTTTACGGTTCTTCTCTTCGTCCATCTGTCTCCTTCTTTGCTCTTCTTTTTCCTTCTCCTTTTGGGTAGCAACTTTCTTAGTTTCACAACTAACATCACAAGTAACTTCTACTTCGCCTTTCTTGACTAAATTACATGGTGCTTCTTTTTTCATGCCTCCACAAGGGCAGTACACTTTTGTCTTCTTCGTACATATTTGATTCCCACATGTACCCGAGTGGCAATTGTTACGGCAACGATGACCACATTCCAGATTCTTTGGGCATTGTTGCTTGCATGACAATACTTCCTCAGAGGCTGTAGACAGTTCCCGACAACGTAAGTATAATTCTGTTACGCCACAGTGACAGGCAACTCTTTCTAGAATGTCACATGGCGGGCAAGGACCAGGATGGCAAGCTCGCTTTGCACATTTATGTGCACATTTTTCTGGACGAGGGACTGCACACTCTCTGTTACATGGACGGCAAACATAAGGCACATTTGCATACTCAGGATCTTGACTATATAAATGGCAAGCCAAGGTGCAGCTGTGGTTACCACAAGCTAAAGGACGGCCACAATCACGTCCACAGGGACGACGTTTTGCAGAATGACAAGGCTGTTCTTCGGTCTCATGCTCGCCAAAACAAATAACTGTCACTGGTGTGTCACAAGGAGGACAATCTAATGCCATTATCTTCGTCTTAGGAGGTTGCACTTCCCATGGGGTGGCTGGTTTCTCCACTTGTTTGAACACCACTTCTACGTATTCATGACACTTCTCCTTGCATCTATGTTCGCACTTAGGGTATGCCCTGTCACAGACAGCTTTGCATATTGGGCAGTTGCCGAAATGGCAGGAATGTTTGTTCTCTTCGACATGTCCACATTTATATTTCAGTTTACAAGGTCGACTGCATCTTGGGGGTTTCACTTGTCTTTCTCTGCCACATGGAACTGTGATAAATGTTTCTTTGCATCTGCAAGTGACTTTTGACTCCCTCGGACAAGGGTAGCAAGGTCCTCGATGACAGACCATGGTACATCTGTGTTTACTGCATTGCAATGATTTGTCACAAATTTTCTCACATGGAGGGCAGTTTCCATTACAGCATTTGCGTGCACAAGGATGTTTCCCACACGGCCTGATGCCCCTGCATTTTGTGTCGCACTTGTACTCCTTACTGCATGGTAGAGATCTAGAATGAGTACCGCATTGGCAGTTCTTCTGAATTAACACTTGGCAAGGAGGGCATGGTCCTTTGTGGCACTTTTCAGGACAATTGTGTTCGCAGCCAGTGTGTCGTTTCCCACAAGTTCCCAAACAAGTTTCCATCACATCCGGACATTCCACGTGTCTTTTGTTAGCACCACATGGGCAAAATTTCAAGCCAGAGTTGGGACAGGCTCCACAGTCACCAGAATGACATACCTTTTCACATTTATGGTACCCGCAAGTGTACTTTTTGTTACATGATTTGGTGCATTGCCAATTGGGATTTGCACAGGGTCTCTTTGATGACTCGCTGCCGCAGTAACAGGACTGCGTACTGGTGTAACTGCAAGGAGGACATTCTCCTTCATGACATTCGTATTGACATTTGTGAGAATTACAGAGTAAAATCCCTTCACATATCTGACCACAAGACCATTGCGAACTGCTGCAACGGACCATCTTTTTCTCTTTCTTGCAGTAACATGCTGCGGTAAGCGTTTGAGGACACGGAGGGCATGGGCCAGGGTGACAGAGCAGCATACACTTATGCATACAGCTACTACCCATGGATAACCTTTTCTGACATATTTCCCCACATGAATGTGGCACCAACCACGGATGGACGGGAGGATCGGTGGTTTTGCCGCAAAAACACACATACCGCCGAGGTATTTCATCCTTACTACACGAGTTGCGGCATTTCGGGCAGCACCACTCTATCTTCTTTGGTACAACTACTTGAACTGGAGCATGGTTCTGTTCTTTACGCAGATTAACACTATCGTTGGACCATTTTTGGATGCAAGACAAATGGAAATAGCAATGACAGTGTCCACAAGACCATATCGCGTCGACTCGCTTGATAGATCCTATGCAAATGAGGCAAGTTACTGATCGTCCACTTATAGCTTCTTCTAACATGTTCCGGGTACGGTTGAGCATATTGGCGTCGCCGCCACCACTCTGGTATTTCTTGAAGACTCCATCTAAAACGCTAGATTCAAGATCGTCTTCTTCATCAGACGAGGAGAGCTCTTTCATCTCCTTCAAATGCCGTTGAACGCTTTGCTGCAATTTCGCAGCCGCATCTTGATATCGCCGAGCCATCTTGCCTACTACAAAATTTATGCTGATTTTTAATGATAAATAAAAATATTTCACGGAGCTAAGGTGTAAGTATTTTTTTCATGATAATTTGTGTAATTTGTTCCATGTCGGCAAAATCGCCAAATTTTCAACATGACGTTGACATAAGGTATTTTACAGTCAACGTAATTTCCTTTGATCCAAAGAGAATTTTTAATATTAATCAATATTAAAAATAAACAATTTGTTTGTATATTAACCATTCACCTACATTATATAGGTACCAAGATAACTTTCTAATTTGTTGACTAGCTTATATCGTTTTGTTTAACAAATGGTCCAAACAGTTTGCGCATTCCTGTGTCCTATAAAATACCTTATTTTGTTTGACATTTGGAGTTAAAATTCGAATACACACGCACGGAAGTGAAGAAGCCCTTAGACAAGGTCCCTTGGAGAGATCACCACCATGATGATGGGTTCTGAGGTTAATGTAGACATATTATGCTTTGTCTAAAATAGGATGATAATTTTGACAGCTCACTAATTGTTGGTCTTTGGCGCACGCCTATGAAGTTTTGTGTTTTTTTTTCGGTAAAATGTACTACGGAAAATGTCGTACTTCATAGACAGACCCCGCCCTTTTAGTGAAGTGCCACGAATATCGAATAACAACAGACAATCGAAAATCGATATTGATATAATATAATCGAATATTTAAAATTAACATTTAGGTAACCTTATTATTTTTTGTAACTAAACTCTTATTCTTTGTTTGGATTTCACCTTAAGAGACCTTTCACAACAACAATTTCGAGTCGCGCGTATTCTACGTAATAGGATGACTGACCGAATAGAAATACGTACGTGTCATAATCGTCGTTGTAGAAGGGTTTTTAATGTCGTATTAATAAATTATTAATTTAGAAGAAAATAAATAGATTATTTTGTATAATACGTATAGCATAACCATGCAACTATCGATTCCAAGTTCTATGAGAATGATAATCGATAATCGAATAGATTCATTAACGATTTTACACAACCACATCCCTACTGTGATCTGTCAAAATTATCATCCTATTTTAGACAAGGTATAGGCGTACATATTACGTACGCCAACACTAAAGTATCGCACATCGCAGTAGTCATATTCATAATTACCTACTGTATACATAACCCTAAAGCGCGCTCCACATGTGGACAGTTTCGCGGGAACACGAGAATGTAGAGGGACTATTCGTGTAGTCCCGTGCATGTTTGGCATGTCTCGCCTATTTCATAGACTAAGTAGAGATTGTTTGTTGTCGTCTCGATTCGATCGATTTTATATTTATATTCCTAGCGCTTTTTCCCGTAACAGGTTCGGGGTACTTATGACCATGATCCAGGATATTAGTAGATCAAGTAATTACAGTAGAGCAGGTGCTATCACCTCTGTGACCCTGTTTACAGCAGATTAGAGATGTTACACCGATGAATCGATATAATATCGACGCGTTTTGACACCCACCACTTCCCTAATAGGCGAGAATGTAGAGGCCGACCAAAGTCCCGGCAAAAGTTTCGCCGGAAGTTTCGGCTAACATGTGGAGCGCACTAAAGTATATGACTGGCTGCAGCGCGGATCTTAAAACCATCGAAATATGGAACGAAGCTGACAATCCTCAGCATCATCATATCAGCCGAAAGACGCTTTTCAGAAAGAAGGCCAGTCCTGTGCCTTGTGCATCTTGCTGGTAGATACCTGCGATCTTTCGGTCCACGTTATGGGAGATCTACACGCTGCGTCTTCCGGTAGTACGTGGTCGCCACACATTTTCTGCGAAATTGCCTACTGCCACTCAAGCCTGGCAATCCTTCGGGCATTGTCGATGGCCTTGTGTCGCTTGCAGATCACTTCATTTCTAATTCGAACGCGCTTTGGGTTACAGTGAGCTCTCTTCTAGAGGAAGCTCCAATGTAAAGAGAATTTTGGCCTATATTCTGAAGTTATTCGTGCATGTTGCCCATGTTTCGTCTATTTTATAAAAGAGATTATCAATCGATTACTTTGTTGTCGTCTCGCCTTGTGCTGCATCACATCACTGGTTCTTTCTAGTAAAAAAACTACTAGGTCCAACAAAAAATGAACAAAATTCAGAGAGAAGTAAATTCACTCATACATATTAAATGTGCAATATACATAGACAACATTGCCACGCAGAAAATATATTGATGTTTTGGATGACCGATGTATCCAAAACATCAATATATGATGATGATGATTTAATATTTTTATTCCTGGCGCTTTTCCCCGTAACAGTTTACCATGATGGGGTACACTTGACCATGATCCAGGTTTTGACAGAGCAGGTAATTACGGTAGAGCGGCTGCCATCACCTATGTGACCCTGTTTACGGGGCAATCTACTTACCGGATTAGCGATATTACATCAATATATCCATATAATATCGATGTAGTTGACACTTCCTGCATCCCTCCCTAAAAATGTAGAGGACCGATCAAGTCTCGTTCAGTCCCGGCGAAAGTTTTGCCAAAAGGTTGGGCCAACATGTGGCATCTGCTTAAACGAGAACTGCCCACGAGATCGAGATTCCCTATTAGAGCGACAGATGTCGCTACAATAATCCCCCTCGGAGACTGGAGGTTGATACCGAGCGAGAACGGAAACAGATGGTATGTGGCCATTGTACATAATAAAGTGATGTGGTAGAAAAAGGTAATTACCTAACTGGCAGGGTGTTGTAACCAGGGGACCAAGAGTCCAACAGTTGATCATAGGAAGTGGAAGTGGGCACACTTCCCTTGCGTGATGTAGGAACGGGCAGCGTCACCTGTGTGTGGATACTCGCCAACTTGTTGTGTTGTTGTGTTTGTGTACTCATAATGTGAGTACTATTGAGTTTCCCTATTGGAGTGATAGATGGAGCTACAATTAAAGAAAAAATGTATTATCTTCAGTTCAGTGTAAATAAGATACTTTTGGACTAGGATATTTCTTTTTAATAATTAAATTTTCAAACACATACATTTCGATAAATATTGTCAATTGTGAGAACATGAATATCTCAGTTGTCTCATGTAAATAAAATTAAAAAACCAATAACACAGTGATGTGTTATTGGTTTTTTAATACATAATATACATAATTTTAGAACTTAACATGATAATAAAAATAATATAAAAAATATTGAGATATGTTACTTAATTATTGTAATAATTATCTTCACAATAGTTAACCTATAGAATAAAATAAAATAATAATAAAAAAAATCTTCACAGATCTATTTAAGTGTCCGCGACGCAGCTCGCGAAGCGAGCGGGCGTTTGTTTCCTTCTCTCAATACTGAGATTAAAGAGATATGCAGTTAATAAAAATAAAGAATTATTGTTATAAACATTTTGATTATTATAACAATGAGGAGTTTTTCAATAGGTATTTAAGGCACTCCTAACCACTCACTAGATGGCGCCCCGACAATTTTGGTAATTGATAATCGCTTGAAATAGGTTCTTAGCAAACAGGATATAAACACTGGGTACGTTGTATTGGATAATATTATATTTGTCAATAGTTTTCAACCATTTTAGAGGTTGTAATAATAATGGAACATAGTGCTAACTTCTATAAATATTTCTTTTTACAGTTCGTTCAACCTTTAACAGTTATGTTTATATTAATAAACACTTTATTTTCTAGTTTAGTATTACTTGGCTGCATGAAATCACTGCCACCATCATACAGATTTAAAGAAGATTACCAAAATTGTAGGAGCGCCATCTATTGATGCTTTTTGAAACAAACTATCAATACCTACTGGAAAACTCCTCATACTTTCTATAAAAGCTATAAGATAACTCTGATAAAAGCCATAAGGGTAATCTATCTTATGGCTTTTATAAGAGTTAATAACTTGCAATGAGTGTCAGCCCAGTCTAGAAATTCTCTTCTCAGTGCAACAACACATTCCAATAACATTATACAGTCAGCTTCAGCCCTGTGAGCATTCATTTCTTTATTTAATAATCTTTTATAGAGAGAAGTTAATGTAAAACTTTGTTTTTCACATTTTGCTACTTTAGAATTTTTGTCAGCTGCTTTTTTAGTATATTTATCCTGCCGAGGACCTTTATTAAACACTTTTCTTACGGCATCCCGTCGAGCATTCTTCAACTCATCTTGTTCAATCAAATCTGCTTCTGAGTCATCCTCACAGGAAATATCCGAAAGGGAGAAACATATCTCATCAATCTCTTTCCAGTCTTCATTGCTTACATCTAAATCAGGCCATTCACCTTCGTCATCAGTAATTATTTCACTGTCATGATTGTCCAAGTTTTGTAAATGATCCACATTATTTTCTGCACTTAGTGTTGCGTGGTTTATGGCGTTGCCCTTCAGAAGAGCTCTAAAACCCACCAAGGAGTCTAGGCAAAGGAGATCTGTAGGCAACGATGCAGAGGCATCATTGAATTCAGCCAGTAATATCTTGTAATCAAATGTATTACCATTATGTGCTACAAGACATACGGGTTTGGGAAGGTTTGCAAGAAATGTTGATATTGTGTCCACATGTTGGTGGAAACTAGGAGCGTGGGCGAGTAAATTGTTTGACAAACCTGTTAGTTTGACTATTTCTGGCTGGATTTTCCTTAGGGGATTCACTACACAGCTGAGTTTGCAACTTAGCGGTGTTTGGCCGGCCGGTAAGCGTAATATGTCTTGGCGGTGGACGGCAAGGAAGCAATAGTCTGTTATCTTGGTTTGATTTCTTTCCTCCCAAGGGAGGCCAGTGGTCTCTAGGTCGAAAAATACAAACGTTGTAATCGGAGTAGAAGACATTTCGATTTTGTTTATCGACGTAACTGCCTACGTTTATTCTTATTACAAAACATGCGACTTAGTAATGTAATGCTTGTTGATTCATTGAAAATACAGCATCCAAAGAGGATAGAAACACTACCTTTAAAATAGCATCAAAACTTCACTCGCAAGAAAAATAAAAAAATTATGAAAACAAACTTTAAGATTTTTTTTTTAATTTTTTTACCTCAAGAATAATAGTTAAAGGATAGGCTTGTTCAGGCAGCCATGACATTGCATTCATAAATAAAAAAAAATTTACAGTAGTCTATGGCTGCATGGCTAGCTCTACTTGCGACATCTAGAGTTGAGTAGCAGAAGTATTTTAGTATTACTTTCAAATGATAGATGGAAGCAGTACCTAATCTGTGCTAGAAGCAAGCTGTCGGTTACACCAGCGTTCCATCAGTAGGTATGTGTACCACGGTTGGGTTGCGGCAGTAGCGGTCAACTACCTTACGCTTTTTAAGAAACTTCTTGCCACAGTAGCGGTATTTCCGAACCGAAACGACATTGGGATCTTCAAGAATCAAGCGTCCCATAAAAATTAAATACCTATATATTATTAAATACATTTTTAATTTTATTTTTTAAAGTCCTTCGTTGTGACTTGAGAGTGTCCATGGCCGCGGTGATCACTTACCATTAGGTCACTTGCTTGGTCGTTTCGTTTGTATCTTTCTTTTCTATTATATCTATAGGATAATCAGATGATGATGAGGATGTTTATACTTAAACGAGGTTTTGAACCCTTGATGAAAAACAGGGGTTTTAGATAACATGTATTCTCCGTAATTCGACAGGACGTGGTTAGTGGCCTAGTGGTTTAGGTTTCGACTCGTGAGTGAGAGGTACCGGATTCGAATCCCAGTGCCGCACTGCTGGTACATGTACCATGACTCTTTTCTGAGTATGTCAAACGGGTCTACTAAATACGGGCGGTTAACTTGGGACAAAAGACCGATTTTTTAAAAGTTATTTCATGACATCGTCAAATTTTGCTATTGTGAACAAATTTTGAGAAGGAATTTTTCTATGACTAAAGTTCTCATAAAGTAGGCGAATATACCAGTTTGTCTAATTTGATACTTTGTAAAATTCGATTGTTATTCACGCTTCTATGTTATCAACAACATACCATGAAAACTTTGTGAGTCTAACAAAAACTGTTCAAGATAGCCACTTGAATTTTTTTACCGGATATCCTTAAATGATATTGATTGTAATGTAGCATTTGGTTATGATTAGTACCTACTTAATAAAAATGAATTAAATAAAGAGCTGGGATGATATTCAATCTAAATTTATACGTTCGACCCTGTTTGGTAACTGCACCGACTCTACCCGTGCCAGGTTGGAAGCTGTGTCCAGGTGGGAGTCTGGCCAGTGGCTCCAGGCCTACCCATCGGCCAATACCGGCACTTTTATGGATAACTCCACTTTTCGTCTGGCCGTGGCTCTCCGCCTCGGTGCTGAGGTCTGTACCCCACATAAATGCCCGTGTGGATTGGACGTCGACCACCTGGGACACCACGGTCTATCCTGCCAAAAAAGCGCAAGACGCTTTTCACGCCACGCAGCCCTGAACGACATTTTGCGCCGCTCTCTTGCTACCGTCAACGTACCTGCTATTCTAGAGCCGAACGGTATCGCACGTGACGATGGTAAGAGACCGGACGGAATGTCGCTCATCCCTTGGAAGATGGGTCGGGCCTTAGTGTGGGATGCAACGTGTGTTGACACTCTGGCACCCTCCCATCTGCCATTTACTTCGAAAAAGGTTGCTGCTGCGGCTGAGACAGCTGAAAGGCAAAAAATTATTAAATACCGGGGTACCGGCACCCAATACAATTTTGTTGCATTTGGTGTCGAGACCCTGGGTCCGTGGGGCCCCGGAGCGCTCTCTTTATACAGAGAAATTACGAAGAAATTGGTCGACACCACAGGTGACCGAAGAGCTGGCAGCTACCTCGCACAAAGAATAAGCATTGCTATTCAGAGAGGTAATGCTGCCAGCATCTTGGGTACGCTTCCACACGGCCCAAACTTTTTACATATTTTAAGTTAATTTATTTTTCTTTTTATTGTAGATATTATTTATTATGTTACATCATTGTATATTAGCTTAGATAAATAAAGTTATAGATTAAAAAAAAAAAAAATTAAATGAATGTACATACTTATGTGAAAACTTGATCTATGTTCATAAACACTATACTTGTTTATGAACAACAGTGATGTTAATAATATGAATACTAGAAATAAATCATTTATACGCTTCAATGTATACGCTTTTATATTAAGGTTCCACCAGATTTACAGAATTTACCATTGAATAAATTTAAAGTCACTACTTATAAAAAACAAATTATGTCAAAAAAGTTATAGTATATCTGAATGTGTAAATGACAAAAGTCCATGGGATTCAGTCCCATGGACTTTTGTCATTTTGCCAGTCCGCGGTTCCATACAGGTATTTATTTACTTTTAAGTTTGTGTAGAGCAAATAAAAAATAAATAAATAAATAAATATTCGTGGACAAATTCACAGAGCATATAATGTATTTTAATATAAGATGCATAAAATATTTTTTACAAGGAATTAACGTAGGCTCTGTGGGTTTCTTGTCGTCTTAACTGCATTTAATTGTTACGATCTCTCTGCTGTAGGCCTGCTCGAAGAAATTTCTTTATAGAAATAAGTTGGCCTGTTGTGTCTGATAAATTATGTCATATACTTTTGTAACAATCTTGTGTACAATAATTGGTTATATAAAAAAAAATTTTTGTTTTAAATTTGCCTTCTATCTAGCTTACAGAAGACGTATTTAAATACTAAGTTTTATAATTTTATCTGCACGTGCACTTATAATAAGAAAAACTGTGCTAGGAAGTCTTTTATTAAGTGGGTACTTATTTGCGAATAATCAATGCTATATATGGAATGATAATATCGCTATTATTCGAACGTCGTCGTCGGCATTAAATAATTTTCTTAAAATTTGACTCAAACATTTTACGTTGTTCCTTTCTTTTAAAATACTATGTTACTTAAGAAGAATTATTATTTTTTGTCCATTCTTTCGATTAGCATCTGGGTGATTTTTTTTTTCACATTTGTCATTTCGATTCCCAGACGAAGCAAGTAAATTTTAGAATATCTTTGAATGCAGTATTACTAACTTTTAAAAATAACATAAAGTCTTCTTTCAGCTAAATATCCGATCTATGATATTTAAGGTATTTTCCCTTTACGTCTCATAGTCTTGGGACGGCCTGTAGAGTCAGACTTATTTACAGAATGTAGTTACACCTAAGGGATAGGGACATTGACAGGACAAAAATAAATAAAAAAGCATTTATTTGATAAGTTTATTTATATTCCTCTAGTTTATTACAAATAATATGATCGGTGGTCAGACCAGTAGCCGTATTCACAATGGCTCGGAAATCGGATTCGGATACGGAATCGACAAGGGACCCCGCAAAAGTTCTTAGGAAAATGTGGTTTTAGTTAATTTTGATGAAATTTTCATATGTTATAGAGAGTAGAGTTTCCGTGGAATCTATCGGGATTCTGAATAACAGTTTTCGAATCGTTCGACACGGATTCGCCGCTCACGAATTTCGTGTCGAATCGTTCGGAAACGGTTTCGAATCATTGTGAATACGGCTACAGACCACATGCAAAACTTTGAATTGATTGTTGTCGTATGGGTTCTATCAGAGTTAATAACTCGCAATGAGTGTCAGCCCAGTCTAGAAATTCTCTTTTCATGGCAATGACACATTCCAATAACATAATACAGTCAGCTTCAGCCCTGTGAGCATTCATTTCTTTATTTAATAATCTTTTATAAAGAGAACCTAATGCGAAACTTTGCTTTGGTGCTTTAGAATTGTCAGCTGCTGTTCCAGTATTCAACAATTGTTGAGAGTTTTGTAAATTATCCACATTATTTTCTGCACTTAGTGTGGCGTGGTTTATGGCGGTCCCCTTCAGAAGAGTTCTAAACCCGTGCAAGGAGTCTAGGCAAAGGAGATCTGTAGGCAACGATGCAGAGGCATCATTGAATTCAGCCAGTAATATCTTGTAATCAAATTGATTACCATTATGTGCTACAAGACATACGGGTTTGGGAAGGTTTGCAAGAAATGTTGATATTGTGTCCACATGTTGGTGGAAACCAGGAGCGTGGGCGAGTGAATCGTTTGTCAAACCTGTTAGTTCGGCTGCTTTTGGCTGGATTTTCCTTTGGGGATTCACTACACAGCTGAGTTTGCAACTTAGCGGTGTTTGGCCGGCCGGTGAGCGCAATATGTCTTGGCGGTGGACGGCAAGGAAGCAATAGTCTGTTATCTTGGTTTGATTTCTCTCTTCATGAGGGAGGCCAGTGGTCTCTATGTCGAAAATCACCAACGTTTTAATCGGAGTAGAACACATTTTTATTTTAATAATCGACGTAACTGACTACGATTGTTCTTATTATGAAGCAAGCGACTTGTCATGTATTGCTTGGTGATTCATTGAACGTTCCAGAAACGCTCAGTCCAGTGTTACCAGTAGTAGTTTCCAACAAACTACGTCTGGGCTCCTGAAATAAAGTTAGAGATAACATTATAGATAAAAAATATTTATTTATTTACAAAATGGTTATGCATCACGCACAAGTTTCAGTGTGTTTAACAATGGCTGGTAAACATTCGAAAACGAAACAAATCGATTTACCCCCATTTATACAATTTATTAAAACCGGGGGGGGGTTATGGGGCCCAATCACTATCTCATGCCCAAGCCAACCTTACTCCTCAGACCGGCTGCGGCGACACCGAAAAGACTGCCTTCTGGAATAGCTTCGAAGACACCCTCCGACGTATACCAGCCTCCAAACAGATTGTAGTTGGTGCGGACCTCAACGGCCACGTGGGCCAGATGAGCGAGTAGTTCGGTCGGGTGCACGGTGGCTTTGTCTACGGCCAGCGAAACAGTGAGGTAGAAGAGACCTCACTGGCCGCCGACTAGGCCGTGGTCAACACCTTCTTCCAGAAGAGACCAGAACACCTAATCACCTATAAAAGTGGCCTGCACCAATCACAGACTGATTATCTGCTGATCCGAAGATGCGACATCGACCATGTATCCCAGTGCAATGTCAACCAGGGGGAACGCCTCACTGCACAACACCGAGTCCTTGTCATGGACGTCCGGGTAAGTAGTAGACGGCCTACGGCAGAACGCTGTAAACCGTCCATTAAGTGGTGGACTCTGAGAAGCAAGAGCCAGGAGTTCATGGAGGCAGCCGAAGGCCTGTGAAAAAATGTGTTGCCATTAAAGGCACAGACGGCGTTTTTCGCACAAATGCAAACTCTATTGAAGACCGTTGGTGCTGTCATTTCAAACATTAAGGGAGATAGGGCATCGCGGGGTATCCCGTTCGAATTGGAGCCGCCCGACTGGGGAAGTATCTCCACCGCAGCTAACCAATATTTTTTAAATAGTTTATTTATTTTATTTTAGTATTGTGTTTCTGCCGGTGAGTAAGGTTTCCAGTGCTCCATGGGGTGGGGATTTGGGGAACCGTGGCTTTGGCAGTGGAGGGGCATTTCTCTATTTGCTGCCAAAGCAACGTGTTATAGAGGTGGGCAACACATTGGCGATACTCTTGGTGTTGCTAATGTCTATAGGCAGTGGTGACCGCTTTGGGAGCCTTTGCTATAATATACTGTATCAACGAACCAAACGTTTAGAATTTCTTACCATTCCCAGTGGCATAAATGAAAATTACACATATTTGATTGAAACAGCACAAATACGTAACAAAAAAAAACATTGTTCCCTATGTAATAAAGTAAAATTCTTTTATGTATGTAATATTCATATGATTTTATTTCATTTTGAATGATCATTGAAATTAATCAATATTTCAATTAGGTACTTTAAATAATCTACCATTTGGGTTATTATTTTTTATAGTGGCAGGCATCTCATTTGTTTACAGTTTTTGTCTTTAATTTGATCTCATACTTTAGTACGTAAATGACTTAAAAGGTACGGTTTGCCGTCTTTTCTTTGACCACGTCTTTAGATAAACCTGAGGTAACGAGTTTTGTAATAAGGTAAAGTTTAAATAGTTTCTCGCTCGTACGATTCGGATGTGGAATGCCACCATGTTTGCTTTAGACTATGACATGGGATCGTTTAAGAGGTATATTAGATATTACCTTAGACTGTGGGCGATGCATTGGTAGCACCCCTGGTGTTGCTGATGTCAATGGGGGGCGGTGACCACTTTCCATCAGATGGAAATACCACATAAAAAAATAAGTCAAGCCTAGACCTAGCCAAGTTTGGGTTTAAACTAAGGTTTATTGAAACTTTTGTTGCGTTAAACTAAATAGCATCAAAACTTCACACGCAACAAAAATAAAATAATATGAAAACAAACTTTAAAATAGTTTATTTTTACCTCAGTAAAGGATATCTTGTTCAGGCAGCCATGACCTTGTATTCATTAATAAAAAAAATTATACAGTAGTCTATGGCTGTATGGCTGGCTCTATGCTGGCTCTGCTTGCGACATCTAGAGTTTAGTAGCGAAAGTTTTTTAGTTTTGCTTTAAAGACAATTTTTTTTAAACTTTCTTGCTTGTAATTGTTTTGGATCTCATTCGTTATGAAAAAATCTCGGGCTTTATTAAATAATTATATTTAATAATTCCACGGTTAGTAATCATTATCATCTTGGCGTTCATGTCCCGGTTGTGCTCTCGAGGATGAGGGCCCGGGGTCCGCCTTGACCATGATCCAGGATTTGGCGATCAGGTAATTACAATGGAGCTACTGCCATCTGACCTCCATGACCCTGCTACCAGGAGAACCAGACCAGATTGGATCATGGGTATAAATTCAGTTGCCATTGCAGTTGAATTTGCAGTTTTCATCACGATGTTTTCCCTCACCGTAACAGCATCGGTTAGATTTCAACTGATGTACAAAACTCAGAAAAGAGTCATTGGTACCCATGTACCATCCATGTATGTGCGGCCATCCGCAGCGGGATTCGAACCGGTACCTTTCGCTTAACAGTCAGATACTCAACCGCCCGGTTACCGACGCTCCTATAACAGGACAATTTCTCAAGCCGAAATTTTAAAATCATTTACATATTTTACATTACATCACAGGTTTCATTACACTTTGGTATATTCAAGATTATAGTTACAGTCTTTACATTCATTTCCACTAAAACACGTCACTTTGTATTTCTTCTTGCGTAGATTCGGGTTAGTACCATCCTAGTATTTCACCTTTATAACAATGTCGGTATAGACCATAGCAAATCCAGAAAAACGGGTACATAACCATAAATACCACGAAAATGATGATACCATTTTCATAGTTTTTCTTCTTTGGAGCAGTCTTTGGTGTAGACTTTTCAGAGGTTGAATTATTTCCAATCAGTTCCGTAAAACTATCTACAGAAGAAATACTTCCCTCAGTAAGTTCGATTGTTCCATTGCTGCTCTTATTTTCAATTTCTGTAGAGTTTTCAAAAGTGAAGTCGTTTTCGATAGTTTTCGATATCAAAAAGTTGTCTTCAGTAACTGGCACTGCCGTTAATGATTCCTCGGAAGAAATGTCTTGCAAAGATTCGAAATCCCCGGAAAATTCATTTTCAGCAATTACTGGCATCGCCTGAACCCCTAGAAAAGAAAAAAATTGTAACTATTAGCACCCAAGATTCTATTGCTTTGAACAAGAACAAAGAACACCATGAAAAACAATTAGTATTTACATGTAATACTCAGGACGACAACGCACAAAATCAATAACTTTTTGGACAACATTTCCAAATTTGAATGAAATTTCCGGGGTTCTACTGTATATTTATTTGGCAATATTTAGGCATATGTATGATTAATGATCGATAACAATCAATTGTATTAATTTAAAAGTTCATACTTTGGGTATCAATCAGCTCTTATGACATCAAGCAAACTTCTCATATAATTCCTATACTCCAGATTATTTCCGCAGAGGATCAGTAAAGAAAAGTGTTGATTTCAACAAAACAATAGTAGTATACCATTTTTCTGAAAATGAGTTTCCAAGTCCCTCTGGAGCCGGAAGATTCCTCACTGACCGACAGTTGAATTCTGATATAGTCATGCTACGTGATTGGCTTTTATGGACTAACAACTACGTGGTGCATATTAATAATTTTTCATGACCGGATCCATAAAAAATGAGCAATGGTGACAGGCCATGAGCTACTTTAAATAACATAAAATTTAATTAACTTAGATCATAAACTTTGTACACAATTTTATACTGCAAAATATTTCTGCTGAAGATAAATACAAATATCAAGGAAAGGAATAAATACATCTGTACATCTCCGAAATAATATCTCAATAGATTTAAATATAGTTCTGTCCTAACCTGCAATTTTACTTCGCCATTTTATCATCTTTATTGCGTCATTCGCTCTTCTGGTACAATACATCAATTATCAAGATTCTAAAGAAAAGAAAATAATTAATAATGTTAAATAGATTTTGCAGAAACGAAACAAATAACTCTTTGTGTGCTTATCAAGGAACGGTCACATACCTGACCCCGCGATAAAATATGTAGGTGCTTATTGGTCATGCCAATACTTATCAATATAATTCTGTATTGTGACTTAGTTGGAGTAATAAAATAAGAACAAGTAAATTTATTAAACCCCGATTTTATTCAAATAATTATAATTTATAACTAATAGAGAGATGAAAAAACTATTTTTTAATGATGCTAAAGAAGTATAACTTCTCACGCGCGTACATAAGTACACGCACCCATTTTTTTTCCTTTAAAATTATGTTCATTTATTAATATTAATATTTTGTATAATTTCAGTGATCTCCTTCCAGTTGAAAGATAAATATTGGGGATTTGTTCTTAATGTCGGACAATCTAGTTTTACACTTAGATAATATGTGGAGCTGTATCTATTTTTTATATTGTAAATATAAATATATTAGATAGTAAGTCTGTTATTTTATTGATACATATAAAAATAAAAACAAAAAATTTAAGAATAATTTGTATTTATTTACAATCTTAAAAATAGTATGCAAAATATTGGAAAACTTACATTTATATCACACATTTTAAAAATACTATGCAAAGACTCTATACAAATTTGAATTTACATTAAATCTATTGCTGCATCTGCTTTGAGAATTTGTGCTTCTTTTCAGCTTTACGATTTTTAACTAGTTCAATCGTGTCACGTTCCTCCTGATATTCCTTTTGAGTTCGAATTAGTGACAAATTAGTTAAAGAAATGGAGAAAGCGCCAAACATGCGATAAGACCATCCGTGTTTTAAATAAAGATTGTAAGCATTATAAATAATATCTAACATAAATTTGATCATTTTCAAAATAATAAAGATTCCAACAAAACCAGCAGAGGTCGCCCCGAACCATGAAAATGGGCCCCAAATTAGTGACCATACATCTGAGAATAAGTTTGTCTTCACGTAGCCCAAAAGGTATGTTTTAACGTCGACTGATTCTTTCATGCCGCTGGTAATTTTTTGGGATACAATTTCTGTTATTACTTTGGTCTCAATGGGATTCATGATTCTCTCTTGCATAGAATCTAAATCTTCCTGGTTATAAATTCCACTTTTCATAAGATCAGCTGGATTTTCATAAGTCCACGTCATTTTAGAGCTCGGTTTCAGTTTCATCGGTGGTTCAGTATCCACTCGTTGTGGTGTAAGCTTATACCAAACGCCTTCAAGTTTATAGTGCTCCAGCAGTGGCTTGTTACACGGAATTTCGTTGGCGTTCATAGTAAGTACGTGGGTCCGCGGCATCAGGTACATACTTTCATTCCCCCTTTGAACCGGTAGCCGATTGTAGCATTTGTCAACATGTCTGTATGTGACTTCAACTGGCAAGCACTTGACAATGTGTATCACCTCTCCTGCCACAACAGCCATATAACCTTGACCTTCCATAAATCTCAATGCAAATTCATCCGGTTGAGTGGAAGCAATTGCTAACGTGTTTTTTAATATTTCTTTTTCTAAATTACAGGTGTGCAACATAACATCTGTATACAGAGATTTTATCTGGGACCGTATATGTCTTTCCACATAAACGAATTTGGCATTAACAAACTGAAACATATCAATGTGATCAGTTGTCTTTTTTTCAACCTTAATATTTTTCAGGTTCTCCAAATTGCCTTTGTCAACTAAAAACAATTTAGGTGAATCTGTTTTCAAAAGTGTTATATCACACGATTCCACAGATCCAGATACGATGAACGAAAAACTGGTGTCATCAGCATTAACTGTGTATACTATTTCTTCATTCGATATTAATTTATTAGCTTCTCCGCCATATAACAGAGTGTAGCTTTGAGAAGTACATTCCTCTTTTGGCACTGGATTCCAAAAAGTATTTCCTCCATCAGGGTCCATACATTCTCCTTTGGAAAGCTTACACGAGTATCCAGAAGGTAAAAGTATTTTATCGTCTTCTACCTTAACTCTTGCTTCTTTCGTAGTTACTTTCATACTCGCTGTTCCGGTCACAGTTACGCCATCCCAAGATCCATAGCTATCTTCATAGTGGACACCACTACAAGTACCATCCGATTCGAGGGAACCAGCGAATGTAAGCACGCGCCTGTCATTCTGATTTAACTTCAAATCAACTATTTGAACACCCCTCAACTTTATTGAGCTACTTTTAAGCGCTTTCTCGCAATCCTCGCGAGAGATTTCTTCTATGTATGACATTATACCATTTGACACCAGGGAACTGTGGGAAAACATACCACAGTAGTAGATACTTCTCGTAATTTCAACCTTACATTGAGTAATTTGGACTTTTTCAAACTCGTTGAGTTGTAGGAGTGCTATGTCTTCTTTGAATGTTTCAACATTATCTATATTTAACTCGCAATCGTCTATATCAACCAGCGAAATCGTTGTCATATTCTTTATTTGACCACGACAATCGTATCCTATTGCAGCATCTGCAGGCCACAATCTCATCGTTAACAGGAAAATAGATAGTACTTCCATATCTGAAACGATAAAAAATAAAAATTATGGTCGAAAGCTATTACATGGTATATTGAGAAACAATTAAATAAACTTGTATTTACAGGGAATAATAGCAGTAGCGCGAAACATGGTGGCCACTGTTACAACACTACACTCTCAACTCCCGGCTTGATGACCACTAATGGAGCTTACGTGAACGAGCACTCTTTTTATATGCCAATGCTGCCACATTAATATGACTAATATCAATACTATTTAATTATATAGAGCAATATGATTCATTAGCATATAAACTTTGACATGAGATTTCATGTAATGGCGTATCAACAAAATAATGACCTTATTTGGATCTTTCAAGAGTAGAGGAAAATATGTAACGTGGTAAAATTGAGTGACTCACTTTCTATGGTGAATTCCATGCGAACTTTTATCTCAATAAATTATGAATTCCAGAATACTTCCGCTGAAGATAAATACGGTAGAGTGTTGACTGTCTTTCAGTGAATTTCAGACATCTAAAAATTTTAAGAAGAAGCTTTTCCAGTTGAAAACTTAAGATGGGACAGATACAGAAAAATTGTGGTATATATCCTAACAATAACTAGACGACTTGTTCTATCAGGTTTGAAACTAAAGGTTAGAGAGAAAGCAGGACATAAGATGTTTCCTATGGTCTACCCAAGTTCAGAGCTTTGTATTGGTAGAACCAATTAATTATTATCAAACAGGGTTATGCAGTCTCGGTATTTTCAGTGTAGCATTACTGTTAAAACCAATACGAGCTATTTTAAGTTGCGGGGGTGTTACGTTCATTTCAAGTGTTACTCATATGTGAGTATTTGCGTGATCATATTTACAAATACAACAACTAGCTTTGTAAATCACGTTACACGTGCTATTATTAGCTGTTTGACCTAATTCGACCAAGTACTTGTTCACCTATAATTACCCACAATGACTCCTGATGATTAATGTATCATAGCATGCCACTAAAAATTTTCATCACTCCTCTTGTTGTGATACTAGTTCATTTCGTTGTTTGTAGTCTTTTTCTAACCGAAGATCTTGGTTGATCTATTAGGTTCGAAACTGAAGGTTAGAGAGAAAACAAGACATATATAACCTGTTTTTTATGGTCTATCAAAGTGTTGCGATATGCAGTCATGGTACAGTGCAGCATTATCATAAGGCGCCATCTAGCTTTAAGTTTCTTCTGTTGTTTGCAGTCTTTTATCAACTGTAGGTCTTTGCTGATGACTAAATCCTTGATAAAGTTCAGCTACCGCAGAGACATAATTCGAACTTTTTTTTCTTATTATCCTTTTATTAGTAACAATAGAGGGAGAGTATATATATAAATATTAATATGTAAGATTATTTGCGCTGATCTATTGTACCTTTGCCTCAATAAAATGTATAACAATAATAAATAAAAGTTGATGAATAATAAACTAATAAATTTGTCATCTTCTAATCATTAATTGATAACTAATGTAAACCTTTACATCTTTTTTTTGAACTGGTCGACTAGACTCGTATTTGTTACTCAATTGATCGATAACTATGTGTTGTTCAAAAAAAAATAATCTGTTACTTTTAGTGTTATAAATGCTGATAAGGATTGAGCAGATCATTTACTAACTTAAATTTTTATTTTTATAGGATAATCCTACACTTTACGTGCATTTTCAAAACTGACGTATTTCTATTTAAAGTAATGGGTCTTTTTATTCTTAAATAATAGTAAAAAATTAAAAAGTCACTCATATTTATTGTCATAAGCTTAAAAATAATCACAATTAAATTTATTACGAACACATCATCAAATTGTTATTGAAAAGAGATTCTATATAAATTCGTGCTTTCATTAACAAGATTCATAAAATTTACAATCATTTCTATGTATTTTCTATCTTAAATTATACATTTGATTCTTTTGGTAGTTCTATGAGATAAAAAACATTGGCATCATTATCATTAAACCTTAAATTAATGTTACAATGGCACTTTAAAGACTTTGTTTTGGCAGTACAATAATTAATGACTATTCAAGCATCTAATTTAAATACTTATAATTAATTATAAGTCAGCCTTATAATGAAAAAGTTTGTTAGTATCTTAAAAATAATTACATTTTTCTCTTATTCACGAAAACGTCTTGGTGCAGGAGTGGGAGCTAGTTTGGTTTCGTGGCCGTTATATTGGACCCCCGTTTCCTGATCAATTGTTACTTCGAGGTCTCGTTTTTTGTCAAAATTTACTGTGGTAGTAGACATATTATCTTTCATTTGCTTTCTTTTTTCTTGTTCCTTGGAGAGCAATATGTTAGCAACCGTATCCCAGCAAGTGCCTAAGAGATTAAATGAGAGTCCGAATACTTTATATAGAGCATAACCATTAATTACAGAATCTGCTACAGTTTTAATCAAACTGAAGCACACAAAAATTCCAATAAAACCAGCACAAGTGGTACCAAACCCGATAAATTTACCCCAGGTTTTTGACCATACGTCTTCGGCGATCTGTTCTTTTAAATCATCATTAAAGATGTTTGAAAATGAGATTGCTCCTCCCCTGTTATCGGTAACTTGCTGAGCCACTGATTCTGCGATTGCGCCCTTATCTACAGCAAACATGATCCGCTCATTCATAGAATCGAGGTCTTTCAGTGTGTAAATTCCGCTGGTCGCCAGATTTGCGGGATTCTGATAATGCCAGGTTAATTTTGTGCTCGGCTTTAAGCTAACAGGCTTCGACGCGAGGACTGGCTGTGGCATAAATTTATACCACTTACCGTGAAGTTTAAAATGCTCTAGCAATGCCGGGTTGCATGGGAGCTCGGTAGCGTATTTAGTAATAATTCGGGTTCGTGGTGTCAGAAACATGGTATCATTCCCTCTCAAAATCGGAAGTAGGTTGTAACATTTATCCCGATGGTCAATTTTAACTTCTACTGGCACGCATTGGACAATGTGTATCACCTCCCCGGCCAAAACAGCCATGTAACCTGGTCCTCCCATATATCTGAACGCAAATTCATCCGGCTGGGTCGAAGCTATTGATAAAGTATTTTTTAGCATTTCTTTTTCCAGTCTACATTGATGTCTCATAACGTCCAGGTACAATGATTTTACTTGGGAACGTATGTGTCGTTCAACGTACAAAAATTTAGAGTTTACATATTGAAAAATATCTAAATTATCAGTCTCCATATCTACGATACTAGAGCTTTCCATGCGAAGCAAATCTTTACGTTTCATCAAAAATAATTTTGAAGATTCTGTTCTATAAAGAGTTGCTCCACATGAAGGTTGAGAGCCAAGAACCTTTAAAGAAAAACTAGTCTGATCGACATTCACCGAGTATATTGTTTCCGCGGTAGATTCAAATTTCGTGGCCATTCCTTCATATAATTTTGAATATGTTTTTCTACTACAGAATCTTTGAGGGATTGACTTCCAAAACGTGTGGCCACCATCGGAATCGATGCATTCCTCTTTACTGAGCGTACATCTGGATCCCGATGGTAAATAAATTGTATCAGTTTCAATATCTGCTGCAACTCTTGCCGTTTTTAAAGTTATCTTCGCATACCCCATTGCAATAACTTTTGGCCAACTTCCATAAGGGTCTGAAAATGGTGCCGGTTCACAAGCACCATTGTTCTCGACGGAACCAGCAAATACCATACTTCTTGATACAGTCATGTTTACACGTAGGTCTTTTATTATTTCGTTATTTATCTCGAGTGTCCCGTGATTATGTGCCATCTGACATACATCGCGTGTAATAGAACGTATATAATCAGCGCTATTGATGATTGAATTGTGGGAGAACATTCCACAATAGAAGATTTGCCGGGAGATTTCTACTTTGCATTGAATCACTTCGAGGTGTTCATACTTGTTTAGTTGTAGTAAGACTACTTCTTCGGAGGTGGTATTTACTTGATCAACTTGTAGATCGCAATCGTCAATATCAACTAGAGAAATTGTCGTCAAATTCTGTATCTGACTGCCACAATCGTAACCGATTGTACCTTTTCCGATAGCATCAGCAGCTGCAGGCTTTACCATCGTGGTTACTAAGAGGATCGCAAGTATTCCCATATCTGAAACAATGAAAAATAAACGTTGCAGTCTAGTGTCGTAGTTAGAACTCATTACTTTGGTCCACATAAATTATATTGCTAGTTAGTAGTCATTTTATCAATTGCTTTGCATAATTATGCTTAGATACGAAAAAAAGGATAGTACCATAGCAATTAATTAAAGGATTTTTGATTGAATTGAAAGTTTAGAACTATGAATAGCACTTCAGTACTTTATTTTTGATAATGAAAAGACTATTTGAGTCAACAGCTAATAATTTCAATCTACAATACTAGCTTAAGAATATTTTAATCAAAATCACTTTGTCACTGATTCTATTTTTCTATTTTTTACACGGTATATTGAGAAATAATTAAATAAATTTGTACTTACAGGGAATAATGGAAGTAGCGCGAAACATGGTGACCACTCTGTTACTACACTACACTCTCAACTCCTGGCTTGACCACTAATGGAGCATACGTGAACGAGCACCTTTTTTATATGCTAATTCTACCACATTAATATGACTAACATCAATACTATTTAATTATATAGAGCGATATGATTCATTAGCATATAAACTTTGACATGTGATTTCATGTAATGGCGTATCAACAAAATAATGACCTTATTTGGATCTTACAAACGTGGATTAAAATAAGTAACGTGGTACAATTGAGTGACTCACTTTCTATGGTGAATTCTATGCGAACTTTTTTCTCAATAAATTATGAATTCCAGAATACTTCCGCTGAAGATAAATACGGGAGAGTGTTGACTGTCTTTCAGTGAATTTCAGACATCTAAAAATTTTAAGAAGCTTTTCCAGTTGAAAACTTTAGATGGGACAGATACAGAAAAATTGTGGTATATATCCTAACAATAACTGGACGACTTGTTTATCAGGTTTGAAACTGAAGGCTAGAGAGAAATCAGGACATAACCTGTTTTTTATGGTCTATCAAAATTTTGCGATATGCAGTCATAGTACTACAGTGTAGCATTATCATAAGGCGCCATCTAGATTTAAGTTACTTCTGTTGTTTGCAGTTTTTTATCAACTGTAGTTCTTTACTGATGACTAATCCTTGATAAAGTTCAGCTACAGCAGAGACATAATTCGAACTTTTTTTTCTTATTATCTTTCTATTAGTAACAATAGAGGGAGAGTATATATATAAATATTAATATGTAAGATTATTTGCGCTGATCTATTTTACCTCTATTAATTACTGTATGTTTTGATTCCATAAGCTTTCGCAAAACAACATGTTTGTTTTCCTCTACGTAACCACAATGATCCAGAATAGCTTATCAATAACGGATGGACTCAAATGATTCATAATTCTCTGAAGTGTAACTATCTATTGTTCCATTACAATGACAACATAGGGAACAAACAACCTACTGTCATTATCAGTTGTAAGGGTATCACGTTCAGGTCACGGATGATTTACATACAAACGCATAGCAACATATTTGTTTTCCCAGTAGATTACTCGGAATAATGGAAGCATGCCAATAACAAATGGACTGTAATGATTCTCTATCGTCACGTGTTGTTTTGCACATGATATCTATCATCCAACGGGTATATAAAGGGTTTGGTCATCCTACTGGAGCATCAATACTCTACTGTCATCGGTGGTGAACATTTCCAATTGCACATCACGATGCTTCGTTTAACTTTTGGTCTTCTTTTGGTCGGTCTAGTTTCAGTAAGTATTCAATTCAAACAACTTTAAAACGTTATTTTTACGAAAAATATTCAAATTTTTTAACCAAGTTGAACTTAATTGTGTTTTTTTTTTATCCTTAAAGGTTTCAGCTATTCCATTAAACGAGACTACGACTGAGCTCCCGCCTCAGACAACAAACAAGACAATTACTTTGGAAGATGTAAAGAATGATGAGGGTGTAGAGGCTATACGAAGATTATTATCACTTTGCTTAATGAAGGATCCTGCATCGGAAATTGAACGAAAAATTTATGAAAACGCATTGAAGGAAGTAATGAAGTCCAAGAATTTTTCAGCTTTCTATGATCAGTTTTTGCAAGATATTACTGAAACCAGAAATGTGAGTTCCCACGATATTCTTCAACGTTCATAGTTTTAAGAGTTCAAAAATTGGTTTAATGTAATGTTAGTCATGTTACTTGTTAAATTACACTTCGAATCTAAATAATTATATTATTTCGTATTTTTTCAGGCCGAATGTTCACCAGGAAGCAATCCAAATCAATTCACTGGCACAAATAGTGAAAATTATGTGCTCATAATTCATCACGTATTCGGAAAACCTGAAGCTGAAACATCAACTACTGAAGCTTCTGATGACTGTGGTCCTAATTCGTACAAATTCTATAATCGTTGTATCTGTACAAACGATTCGACGATGATAGATGACACTTGTGTGGCAGTTATCGGTAAAGAATGCCAATCTTCTGAAGATTGTGGTGCAGGTAACGATCCAGACTGTTACGAGGGAACTTGTCAATGGAGACAAGAATATGAAGGGAGAATGTGGAAGTTGCAGAACAATCAACAATAAAAATTTCGTTTTAAGATATAACATGCTTATCCTGTTTTGATATAAGACTCACTTTTTTGTAATCACAAATATTTTAAATAAATGATTCATAGCAAAACAGCCCGACTCAAAATCTAAAGCGTAATTCGAACGTCTCGGACGTTACAAACGTAAGTCCAACGTCTCGAGCGTCACAAACGTAAATCCAACGTCTCAAACTTCAAAATCGTAGCAGCCAGATTTTTCATATTCCTGCAAAGGACAGGACACATCCGAGCTCTTCTGAGACACATCTGAGACCACAAATGCACCCGCAATCTACCATCCATCTACCACAAATGTACCGTCCATCTACCACAAATGTACCGTCCATCTACCACAAATGTACCTGCAATCTACCATCCATCTACCACAAATGTACCGTCCATCTACCACAAATGTACCATCCATCTACCACAAATGTACCGTCCATCTACCACAAATGTACCGTCCATCTACCACAAATGTACCTGCAATCTACCATCCATCTACCACAAATGTACTCTCCATCTACCACAAATGTACCCGCAATCTACCATCCATCTACCACAAATGTACCGTCCATCTACCACAAATGTACCGTCCATCTACCACAAATGTACCTGCAATCTACCATCCATCTACCACAAATGTACCGTCCATCTACCACAAATGTACCATCCATCTACCACAAATGTACCGTCCATCTACCACAAAAGTACCCGCAATCTACCATCCATCTACCACAAATGTACCCTCCATCCACCACAAATGTACCCGCAATCTACCATCCATCTACCACAAATGTACCGTCCATCTACCACAAATGTACCTGCAATCTACCATCCATCTACCACAAATGTACCGTCCATCTACCACAAATGTACCATCCATCTACCACAAATGTACCGTCCATCTACCACAAAAGTACCCGCAATCTACCATCCATCTACCACAAATGTACCCTCCATCTACCACAAATGTACCCGCAATCTACCATCCATCTACCACAAATGTACCGTCCATCTACCACAAATGTACCTGCAATCTACCATCCATCTACCACAAATGTACCGTCCATCTACCACAAATGTACCATCCATCTACCACAAATGTACCGTCCATCTACCACAAATGTACCGTCCATCTACCACAAATGTACCTGCAATCTACCATCCATCTACCACAAATGTACTCTCCATCTACCACAAATGTACCCGCAATCTACCATCAATCTACCCTCCATCTACCACAAATGTACCCTCCATCAACCACAAAAGTACCCGCAATCTACCATCCATCTACCACAAATGTACCCGCAATCTACCATCCATCTTTATAAAATCATCACTGAATCACTGATGCAAATTGAGCAAATTCGCAAGTCGCACTAAAACTTCTTGCTGTGCTTTCACTTCAACTTCCAATTGCTCTAAGCGATTCTTCAACATTACTAAATTGTTGTTCATAGTCGTCTCACCGAACTGCGGAGCAGGTTTGTAGACAGAAGGTTGCAAGACCCTGGCTTGTCTAATTGGTCCGTTGGGACCATTAAGCTGAACGTTGACGTAATTTGGAGGAGCGTGGGAAACCTGTCGTGTTTGATAAGCTGAAGAACTAGTGCTGTAGTTTGTAGGATGAATTGAAGCTGGTCTGTAATCAAATTCATCATGCCTGGTGACATACTGATGATTCTGGACCCTGGGCTTTGCAGAATGGGCAGCACTATTATGTTCTATAGAATCGGCCTCTGCTGAACGGTCTCTGTAGTGATTATTCTGGTTGATGACTGCTTCATATGTCTCTCCATTAGGATCATTATTGCGAAAAACGTTATTTTCTTGGTTCACATAAACTCCAACATTGTCCTCATCTGACTTGCCTTCGAAAACCTTTCCTTCCTGACGAATAAGAACTCCAACAACTTTTCCACGTTTTTGTCGTGAGTAGTCATCAGCTGCCTTGGAGACTCCATGATCACTAGGTTGTTCTTGAGCCCCTGGAAATAATCAGGATCAATTCTCAGTGCTGGATCGTAGTCTTTAGTTAAAACATCACTTAGGCGTACTTACATGAGACAAAGAACAACGCGCTGAGAACCACAATAACTTTTCCGAACAACATGACGCACTCGCTGCTGATATTTGACTGTGGAACACTGGTATCTGACTACGTTTTTAAGCATCAGAGGCCCAATTGGGAAAAATTTGCAAAACACTGATAATTGATGTCAATCAGGTCAGTCACATCAATATTTATCACGTATCCAGTGACGTTATTTGGCAGATGTCACAGGTCAACAAAACAAGTAGAGTATGTGATATGTTCCAAGAAACTCTTTATTTGCGCAGTGTAACAACTGCTTATCAGTTTATTTGACATAATTAACGATTACTGCTCATTATAACTCATCCTGATTCTCATTCACATTGTAAACCAACCATAAGACCCTCTGTTAGTAATTCTAACCTCTATTTTTAGCTCAGACCACATCGAACGTAAAAGATGTCGGTAGATGGCACTGTTGAGAACTGAGGCGGGCTTTTTAAATCGAGTGATTAAGATCTAACCATTCTTTATTAGAAAAAGAGATTCAAAAAGATTTGAACTGTTTACATAGAGTGAATCTTTTTTTAATAAAGGACAGTAAGGCTTATGAAAATCAAACAAAATAATTATGCTACAAACTTTATTTTTGATACTCAAACAGTCTTAATGATCTGGATGACTCATCGTTACATTTGAGTTAGTAACTAAATGGAATTTTTGTAATACTCCTACGCATCATAATTTAATCTGTAGCATTTTATTCGTCAAATATAATCTCCTTTGACGCTCACAATCGAAGTACCGACCAGCGGAATTTCATCATCGATAAACTTGTATCATTTCCCCCCCTCGATCTAGAATCTGAATCCAGCAGACCATTGCTCAAGGGTAACTTTCATTTCTTAAGCACGTTCTCCCCGAATCCGACGAGCCAACTGCATGTCTAAGGGCATGATGGTGACGCGCTTGGCGTGGATGGCGCAGAGATTGGTGTCTTCGAAGAGACCAACGAGGTAGGCCTCACAGGCTTCTTGGAGAGCTCCTATCGCGGCGCTCTGAAATCTTAGGTTGGTTATTCCCGCGATTTGGAGGTTCTCGGCAATTCCACGAACCAAACGTTGGAACGGCAGTTTACGGATTAATAGCTCCGTACTTTTTTGGTACTGACGAATCTCACGGAGAGCAACTGTTCCAGGACGGTAACGATAAGGCTTCTTGACTCCTCCAGTGTTGGGTAGTGCGGATTTGCGGGCAGCTTTGGTAGCAATATTCTTATGGGCGCCTTTGGTCATCAATTCTGGACGTGGAGCTTTGCCACCAGAAGTCTTACGGGCAGTTTGCTTGGTCCGGGCCATTTTTATTTGCTGAACTTCACTGAACACTTGATCACTTGACAACTTTACTGGTTCACTCTCAGAGTTATTATGCGGCTATGGCGTCCTGCTTCCCTTTTTATAGTATAAAGTAAACACGTGTCCCATTCTTACGTCAAAATTTCTGTACAAAAGGTCAATGTGTCACAAATGTTATCAGTGTTATTTTAACAATAACAGGAAAGAACTTTGTTTGTTGGAAATTCCTGCTTCTTATCAATACTTATAACGCAATGTGGTCAGTAAATGGAATAATTAGAACAGGAAAAAACCCACAATTGTTTATAATGATCCAATTAATAACAAAAATACCAACTGCGATTGATGTCACAGTAAAAATCAAATGTTAGTTAAAAATATTTTTGTCTTTACCTTAACCATTTGATCATGACTATAATTCATTATCAGAAAAGCTATTTAACTTTACATTCATAAACTAATTAAGTATTTTTAAGTCATATTCAAATCGCAATTAGATCTTTACTTAAATTCAATTTATCTTTACATAACCTAAAAAAACATTATTCACTGCCTAGATACAACGCAGTCATGTGACTGTGGAGAGGGGGCGGATCCAATGCTTACACGTGCGTGTCAAAATTATGCGAAACATGTACACAATTGCAAATTTTCCATTCCCAAGACATTGACATCATATTAAAGGGTTTTTTTACCAGTATAGAATTTACATGTTTTTTTCAGTGATTTTTTCTGTGCGCACCGAATATAACTGATTGAAAGTACATCGCTTAAGACGCAAGTCACTTTAAAAGTCCCAGCAATTGAAGTAATTGAGATTCTGACTCATAGAGCGAATTGTAGAATTTAATTAATAGCTTATGGGCCCAGTTTTTTCTTAACTTGTTCTATAAACTTTAATAGAACAACAGGATAACAACTGAATTACACACCAGCATTTTCGTTCACTGTTTCACTGCAAATGCCATCCTATCAGTTCTGTCATTATTTAAACTAGTCTCTTATCACCGTGGTCACTCGGTCCCGATCTCAGGATATCCTGTACCCATTCAAATTCATTGGAATAGGAAATTAATCATTGGACCGAGCACTTTAGATTGTGAAATCCCAAATGTTAATCATCAATGCTAGTAGTTTTTGTTTATTTATATTTTTGTTATTTGAAGAATGTGTGAAACTTTGTTACTTTAAAATTGAGCTAAAGAATAAAAGACTGGGAATTGAATAAACATCACAGGTAAATTATAATTATTTATTAAAAAATATTAAGCTACCGTTAAAATATTGCTACGTATTGTTATTCATTCCTAATGGACATTTCTAATACTTCTAAAAGATAATACTAAAGGTGCAGTCTTACAAATAATATAATACCCGTCCAATATTTCAAAAAATAATAAAAAATTTCATAGTTACAATACTGAGCAAAAAATCTAGTCAATAGACTAATACAACATCTAATTATACTTCGTGTAGGGAGTACAAACATTAGCCCTAATTAAAATAGAAAATATGAAAAAGCGTACACGAATAACCTGCTTATTAGTAGAACAAAAATTTTTCTACTCAAACTTATAGTTAGCATCTAGACATTACGCCAATTCTAAATCGCATTTCTTTAACCTTATCATGTAAAGCTCTGAGGATAGATTGCATGTCAGTTTCCCAGCCACGTTGAAGTCCGTGCTCCAGAATATAATTGAGCAGGGTCAAGCATGCGTGTTCATTTAATTTGGGTCTCTCATCAGGATAAACACTATAATCGGGGCCTTTTTCGGTCATCGACGAACATACACTCAGAGCTTCTTTGCTGAAGACTTCTAGTAAAACTCGTCGCGCTAATGATATGCAATTAGATGATATTTGTTCTATATACTTCAGCTCTCCGTAGTGGACATAAATATTGGTGTGAGGCATAAGTTCTACCAGCCCGGGCATATGATCATCATGCTTCAAGGTCCATCTTGCATCATTAGGATTATACTCCGGGGGTAGAGTAAGCCGAGATGTGGGATTGGGATTTCTTTCTGGTACACCGTTGACGACGTTGTTTCTATCTTGTTCACCGTTAAAATTTGCATTCCCAGTTGCAACCAGTGGGACTTCCTGTATCACATCTCTTGACGTTGATGCTTGATTCGCTTGATTTTCCGACGCGTTGAATCTTTCCATATTTTCCAATAACGTTTGGTATGACGCAGCAGTTTCGAGGATTGAAGTCCGGAAGTTCTCGAACACATTGACCATACATTTTAAAGTAGAACTCATTTGAGCAGAAGTGCTAGCAAATTGGTCCTTCATTTGTTGTTGCGAGATAAATCTCGAATTGCCTTGAGAATGGTTGACGTTGTTTGTTGTCTCACCAAGTGCTCCTTCTGCTGGTATTTGATAGTCAGGAATACCGTCATGATCCATACCAACTCCTGAATCTGAAGCCGAAGGCGACCTGTCGACGTCATCTTGGTAATAAACTTGATTCCTTTCGTTGGAGTGATCAACCATCTGTGTCTGCATGCGTGGACTTTGACACAAAATCGCCTGGACTGGCATACCAGAGTTTATCATTGCATCTGAAGGAGTTTCGACAATTGGTGTACCTTGAGCCAGATGTCCATGCAATTCCTCCTCTTCTGATAGAAAATTGCTACGAGTATCTAATAGTGCATGTTGTATGGAGTCTGGAAGATTTGGAAAAAGAAGTGATGGCGGTGGTCTTATGGTTCTTATGGTTTCTTGGGGGAGAGGAGTCGATCTCATGCTTCTGGGTAAAGAAGGAGAGACAGGTCTTGCATTAGCTGATATCGGCAGATGTGCTACTCGTCGATTTAATACTCTGTGCATTCGTTCATGGACGTTAAAAGTTGGACGTGACGGATTCATTATTCTTGACGGATAAAAAACAGGAACTCCACCTCCAGGAGATCGATGCTCTACTTCAATTAGTGTAGGATTTCGTCTTTGTGCTTGGGTTATTCTCTGAAGTAAATTTTGTCTACGTGTGGATTGTTGCATATGCTGATCTGGAGCTAGCGAATTTTGCTGTCCATCGAGCTGACGGGCAAAGTTAGGACGCTGTTGAGGTAAGCTCGGAAGATTCAGTGGAGCTGATACGACTCTGGCAACGTTCTCAGGAACAACTCTTGGATTCTCAATCGCGTTGTGAGTTCTTTCGATATTTATTCTAGCCACATGCTGAATACCTTCGGGGTTCACCGGCACGTCGCCAGGACGTACAAATCGACTTTTGGTACTCATTGCGTGATTTCTTGTTTCTCGTTTAAACCACGGCTTATTCTCGGTCACTGAACTTGGAGGATCTTTCAAGAGAATGGCGACTTTTCTCGTAATATTCTCAAGATGCATTTTCTTTTCAACTGCAGGGTGCTTTGCCTTTAAAGATTGTTTTCCCTTCATCTTGTTGTATAATTCAGTAGCAATCGATTCCGGTTCATGCTCAGAAGTAGATGGTCCATTATTGGAGGAGTCATCAGCGTGGGATTCTTGATTATTTGAAGTTGTTGCGAGAGGTTGAATAACAAGATGGTTTTGGTTGTTGTAATTATTATTTTCACTGGACTGTTGATCCTGCTGCGCGTGATCATTTTCGTCGACATCGATGATTAAGGGTTCATCTTCAATTATTGCTTGCATACCTGAACATCCAGGCTTTTCATTTACGTTTTGAGAACCAGCGCCAGTTGGCTCAGCAGCGTTCGTTGTTGACTGTTTAACACGTTTTTGGTCAAGCTGTGGCTTTGAATCATCAGATGCTGGCCTCTTAATTGTAGTCCTCGGTAATGGCTTCCGAGCAATTTGATACGGCTTCTGAGCCATTTTAGGTGTATCTTCTTGGGATTTTGACGCAGATTTCTGCTTGCTACTACGCAATTTTTTATTCAAAGTAGATATTGATGAAGTTTCTGGAAACAAAAATTCCAATGGTTATTTATTGAAATAATTAAAAGATCTAAAAAATCAAAAACTAATTATCAGATTCTTACCATTCAGGCTGGAATCTTGTGATGCTAAAGGCCCGTAATCATTTCTCGTAGCTATCCAAAAATCTGCATCGTCGAAAGAATCTGAAAAAATATCCATAAATTACTTCCTATTGATTTCTGAGGTATTACATTCCTAAAAATTTTATAATAATACAAGGTATAACTAACTAATTCATTGAATAAAACTTACCTGATTGATATTTCAGTTCAGCTGTCCAAAACTTCCAATCATCACTGTAGTGTTCTTCTCTCTTAACACGTTCCCTTGTAACAAAACGATCTTCGTTCTTAGGGTATGCGACAACCACTTTCTGATCCTTTACTCGCCGTATTACAACCCACTCGTCCGGTACACACACGTAGTCATCGATACCTTCAAAAGGTAGTGCTATGAACTGCACCACACTGAATCGTTTACTTTCGTTCCTACGTTCTTCCATCTAAAACAAATAATAACATTCGTTTAAACATCGAATGAATCACCACTCTCAACTATTCTCCACCTGAGTGAGCCTCAATTATCATAAATTCTAGATAAAATGGCCGCTCAATCGTTACTACCTCAATTTTTTTTCTGCCACAGTTTATATTTTACTTCAATAAACTTTTTAAAAAACTTACCGATAAATTAGTATCTTCTCAGCTACAGATTTCAAAATAATTCCATCTAACCCGTATTTTTTTACTTCTTGTACTTTCACTTCCGCTTCAAATAGTTGCTTCTTTTTCTTACTAAAGTCTGCGCTTGAATGAGACTGCGCAGGTGTGCCGCTGTTATTTAACCAGCAAAGGCGACCTCGAATGGCGGTGAGGAGTGAGGGGAAACCTGCGCGGCGTTACATGCGTACTAATCTCTAAAATCAACAGATACTCTATCTACTCTATCTAAAAAAAAAGGGCTATGTACTTATTATTCACAGCGTGGGAGTGGTTTATTATTAGTGAGTCATCCTGCGTACTAATAGCGGATGTTAATAGTATTGTTTGTGCCTAGCGCGCAAGTGATTAATGGACACATCATGTATATATTGGACATTTGCCAAACTTATGTACAATTGTCATTTCATAGGAAATGGAATGAGCTCATTACTAGTAATTGAGGTTAATTTGTTCTGACTGTTTGTATTTCTGACTCAAAGGTTTTTTTGGATGATCAACTTGAATATTCAAGTCAGAACTTTCACTAAAGTGTTACTATTGTTCGAAGACAAAAGCTTATTTCGCTTCTTCATCTCCATTGTATATTTTCAGCGTAAGATTTCACAGAACGCTTTGAAATTAAGAATCATTTTTTCGATTACTTTATCAAAGGATACTTCTATTGAGAATATAAGGTTCGTATTTCAAAATGATAACAAGGAGTTTTATAATAATTCATATTTATTAACTTTATTCGATTTATGTCTTACATCTAATTTTACTTATACATAACTTTTTTCTTGTCATTAAAGACAATACTGCTGTTGGTGCTAAAGAGTAACATAACTAATTCTACATACAAGAAAATAGATATGCGAAAATATTCCAGGATTCAGAAAATTTTTTACGGAAACATTCTCCATATGAAGAAGAATTTTTATGACCTCTATTTAAATAAATAACACCAGGTACATTTCCATTAGCATCAGGGTACGTAGCAACTTCTCTTGGTGGTGGGTTGAGTCGCTCGGGATGAGTCTTTAATTCCCAATACTTTTGAACTTCCTCTTCCGTATAAATTCCTTTGAGTATTGGATCATCTGGGATCTGATGTTCCCACGTCAATTTACTGTTAGGTCTTTTAATCTCATGATTTTGATATTGGGGCTCTGGACGTTTATGCTTTAGAGTTTTAGGCTTTGGAGTTGTAAATCCTAGAGTTTCCGTTACTTCTGTCATTACTTTGGGAGTAGTTGAGTTCAGTTCAGGGTCTTCAAGAAGTGTCGAGTTGCAAAGTTCAGTAGCGTTGTTAGTGATGATGTGAGTCCATGGAGTTAAAAACAGTCTTTCATTCCCTCTCAGGATTGGTAGACGATTATAACACTCGTCCTGTTGTTGGAGTTCTACTTCCACTGGTACACACTGCACAATGTGAAACTGATCTTTTCCCATGACAGCCATGTAACCAGGACCTCCCATAATTTCAAAAGCAAATTTATCTGGTTCCATAGAAGCGATCGGTAGTGCAATTCTCAAAATCGCATTCAAGCGATTACATTTGTGTTCTATCACATTTCTGAACAAATATTTAATCGGATAATGCATGAACTTTTCAGCATAAATCAATTTATCATTTTCGTATTGAGAAACATTCGAGTTATCAGTGTGATTCCCTACAATTTTGAATTTTTCTAGCTGTTTCAAATCTTCACCCTCTGCTATATACAACTTGGGAGAATCAGTTTTGTAAAGTGTTA
The DNA here is from genome assembly GCA_905147135.1 of Blastobasis lacticolella. Classification (NCBI taxonomy): domain Eukaryota; kingdom Metazoa; phylum Arthropoda; class Insecta; order Lepidoptera; family Blastobasidae; genus Blastobasis; species Blastobasis lacticolella. The sequence continues at coordinate 12,467,137 of LR990063.1, forward strand.
CACCGCATGAGCTTTCATTTCCAATAGTATTGAAGGAGTACCTGGTGTCTTTAATCATTATTGCGTACACTCTTCCATCTTCAAATTTCAATTTAGTAGCTGTACCATTGTACAATACAGAGTATGTTCTGTCAGAACAGAATCTCAAAGGAAGTATATCTCGAAACGTATATCCTCCATGAGAATCAATACATTCCCCCTTGCTAAACTTACACTCGTATCCTGATGGCAATTCAATGCTATCACTGTCGATATCAACTTTAGCTAAATGCGTTTGCAAGGTTATTTTAACAGTTCCTGTAACAACCACATTCTTCCAAGTACCATAGGGATCTGAATATTTTTCACCACTACAAACACCATTAGAATCAACGCTACCGGCAAGTACTACGCTGTGCGTAGTTGTACCATCCATTTTCAGATTATCGATGGTGGTTTTTCCTATGGTTATCCTGCCATGGTCCAGTGCAATCTCACATTCCTTGCGAGAGATAGGGTATATATATTCTTTAATTGTATCATTTCCGGGTAAATTAGTCAATTGTGATCCACATTCCTCGACAACTCGATGAAGTTCAATTTTGCATTGCAGAATAGTTGCTTCTTTGTACTCGTTTATTTGTAACACTGCGATATTCTCAGAAGATATCTTCACATCGTCAACATTCGGGTCACAATAATTGATGTCCTCTAGATATATGAACTTGTTTTGCAGTTGAGTATCACAATCATAACCAATTGTGACGTTAGCGGATCCCAACTTCATTATTATGAGGAGGACTGCTATTATTCCCATATCTGAAATTGTAAAAAATGAAATTTATAGTCAAACTCAGAGCCCACTGCTTCTCTAGAGATTTTGTGTCTTGAAAATTTTAACTATAGTTCACTTTAAGCTATTAGTCATAAAAGATTTCATATTTTTTAGTGTACATTGATGAACAATAATGTAAACTTGTACTTACAGGGAATAATTGAAGCAGACCCAGACATCACTACTGATTTATTACGCAACAATTTCGACTCACTGCTGGAACACGAATGACATTCATGCGGTCTTGTGGCTTATTATATACGAAACGAATAGCTCTGAAAGCTTGACCGATCAATAACAATATGTAATAATGTCACTTAAAGTGATTCATTACAATCTAACCTATGACCCAGTTTCGGTAAATCACCGCAACGATAATAAGAGAATGACTAATTACATATTGTTTATTTTGTTGCTATTTATGGTCTTTATAAATAACGTTTACTTCAATAGGATCATATTTTTACTAGGTTCTTATATTTGAAAATAATGACAAATTTGAAAATAATTTAAATTTATTTCTTAAAAGTTACAGAGAGTATATACAATACAACAGGTTTCAATATTACATTTCTTATTTTACAAGAGACATCATTGAACAATTCAGTTGATACTATGTGCAATCATTCCTTAGGACTAATATTCTATATTATTCTTTTTGCTTATTATTAAATGCAATTGTAACCTCACTAATATTAGAAATCCTTTGTCTTCTACTTTGTATGTTTCTGATGAATGATCTGAAACCTTCTTTAGTTGAACGTAGAATAGAACCTTGGAAGATGTTATCAATGACCATTACTAAATAGATGCAGACGATAATGCCGATGAAGATTACAAAGATGAGGACTAATATGGTTAACTTATTCCAGGTATTGTACCATTGATCATTGGCCGAGTGATCATTAATAAATATAATATTAGGTATATTTCCATTAGCATCAAGGAATTCATAATTTTCAATTGATGGCCGGTACAATGGCTTAGGATGGTCTGTGCAATCTTGCAACTGGTGCAAGTTAGTTAGCATCTCCATTCCGCTGATGCCTAGATTTGCTAGGTCCTGATATTTCCAGATCAATTTAGTCCTAAGTTTCAGTCTTTCAGGCTCTAGAATTCCTTCTGGTTTTGGCATCACTTTGTATGTTGTTGAGTTCAGTTTATGGTCTTGCAGAAGTTTCGAATTGCATGGAAGCTCAATTGCGTTGTTGGTGATGATGTGAGTCCATGGAGTCAGGAAAAGTGTTTGATTTCTTCTCAGGATTGATAGTCGGTTGTAACACTTGTCCTGTTGTTGAAGTTTCACTTCTACTGGCACGCACTGCACAATGTGGAACTGGTTTTTATCCATGACAGCCATGTATCCAGGACCTCCTATGATTTTAAAAGCTAATTCATCAGGTTTCATAGAACTGGGTGCTAGTGCGGTCTTCAAAATTTCATTTTCGCGCTCACATTTGTCTTTCATAACTTTTTTATGCGCATATTGAATTGAATAATACATAAACCTGTTAGGAGGATCGATTTTATCATTTCCGTATTGAAAAATATCTGATTTTTCAGCTTCATTGCTTATTATTTTATATTCTTCTAGGTGCTTCAAATCTTCACTCTTTACTATAAACAATTTTGGATATTCAGTTTTGTAAAATGTTACGCCACATGCGCTCTTATTTCTCATTGTTCTGAAGAAGAACGTGACGTCTTCAATCATTACTGAGAACTCTTTTCCATCTTTAGATTTTATCTTAGTCGCTGTACCATTGTACAATACAGAGTACTTTTTTGCAGAACAAGATCTCTCTGGAGTTGTACTCCAAAATGTGTATCCTCTTTCAGAGTCCATACATTTCCCGTTGTTAAACTTACACTGGTATGCTGATGGCAATTCTTCAAATAATTGTTTTTTCAAGGTCACTTTAACTTTTCCTGTCACAACCACATCATCCCAAGCTCCATAGGGATCAGAATATTTTTCACCAGTGCAAGTATCATTGGAACCAACGCTGCCTGCCAGTGTTACATTTCTTGTAGTAATCGCATCCACCTTCAAACCATCGATGATCATGTTACTTATTTTCAATGTGCCATGGTCGTGCGCAATCTCGCAATCCTTGCGAGAAATAGGAAGTATATATTCATTGTAACCGAAGCTCTCAGATGAATTAAATTTTTGTGACTTGCATTTGTTGATACTCCGCTGAATCTCTATTTTGCATTGCATAACAATTGTATGTTTGAATTCGTTCAATTGTAACAATGTTATATTCTGAGAAGACATATTCAAATTCGGATCGTATTTTTCACAGTCATTGATCATTGCCGAAGATATAGTCGTGGTATTATGCAGTTTAGTATCACAATCATAACCAACTATCGCGTCTGCTGGCCCCAACATTGTTATGAGAACTGCTATTATTCCCATATCTGAAATGATGAAAAATAAAATTTATAGCCCACTGCTTCTCACAGATGTGTCTTGAAAATTTCAATTATAGTCAACTTTAAGCAATTAGTCATAAAAAATTCCATATTTTATAGTGTACATTGATGAACAGTAGTATAAACTTGTCCTTACAGGGAATAATTGAAGCAGACCCAGCCATCACGATCACTGGTTTATTACACAACAATTTTGACTCGTTGCTGGAGTACGAATGATTTTTCAGCAGGCGTGTTGTTTTATATATTCAAATGGTTGAGTGTTCATTGAGTAATGAAAACTAAATATGGTCACTACAGTGAGTCATTATAATCTAACCTATGACCCAGCTCCGAGGAACCGCAACATCAACAATACAATGACTAATTACATATTGTTTATTTTGTTGCGAGTTATAGTCTTTATAAATAAAATTCGCTTCAGTAGGATCATTTTTTATTTTTTAGCCTTTCTTCTATGGGACCAGGATACCTAGGTTCTTATATTTAAAAATAATGACAAATTTAAAAGTTATTTAAATTTATTTCCACAAACCATAAAATTTGCCTTAATTAAGCACTTGTATAACTATTTACAAACTTAAATTTATTTAAATTCTATATTCTTACGTATAATTCCACTTATTTCCTATAACAAAAAAATACTGCTAATTTTTCTATGTGCGATCTTATACCTAAGTTCTATTTTACACGTCTGGTGTTTTGTTAAGTCTAATTGTGAGATCAGCCTGATAAGAATCAATTTGTCTTGTTCTTCGTCTGTTTCTAATTGAATGTAGAGCGGAACCATGATTGACGCGATCGGAGATCATTTGTATTGTACAAGCAACCAAGAGAATGATAACGAAGGCTATAGCGACGACGACTAATATTGAATACGTATTCCAGCTTTTGTACCACAAAGGCTTGCCTCTATTTAGATAGATAGCACCAGGTACATTTCCATTAGCATCAGGGTACGTAGCAACTTCGCCAAGTGGCGGGTTGAATCGCTCAGGATGATACTTTAATTCCCATGCGCTATTAACTTCGTCAGACGTATAAATTCCGCTGGTTGCCAAATTTTTTGGGATTTTATATTCCCAGGCCAATTGAGTGTTAGGTTTAAGTTTTTCAATTCCTTGATCTTCGGGCATTGAATTATCTGCTGGTTCTGGCAAAGCTTTGTATAAAATTCCTTGTAGCTGATAGTCTTGGAGAATTGGCGCATCGCATGGAATCTCATCAGCGTGGTTGGTGATGATGAACGTCCACGGAGCCATGAACATTTTCTTATTCCCAGTCACTATCGGCAGTCGGTCGTAGCACTTGTCCTGTGGTTGAAGTTGAACTGTCACTGGCGTGCATCGCACGATGTAGACGTTGTCTTCTCCAATTATGCTTGTGTATCCAGGGGTTCCCATAAGTATATAAGCATAGTCATCAGGGTGCTGAGAAGCGAATAACTTATTGCGATGTAACACCTGTGTGTCGGTTGATAACGCATCGAAAGATATAGCTGCTACTTTTTTAGTCTGATCAGGATTACAATCAAAACCCGTTGTCGCTTCTGCAGGTCCCAACCTCATGATTATGAGGATTCCCAGTATTCCCATATCTGAAACAATGAAAAGAAAAAGTTGTAATACAAAGTCAAAGTTTCTATTGAAATTATTGCAGCAAGTAAGTAAATAATTGTATTGGAGTAGCATTAGTACATGCCTTATCAGTACGAGTGTTATAAATAACTATTCTGACGTCAATCTCAGCATAGTTAGTCGCTAGCCTGCAGCTACTTCGTGTAGTAACACTTAGATAAGGTTAAAATTGAATGTAATGAATAATTCATGATATTTTCTACTAAATTTAAAGTTTAAATATTCCAATGGCAAGTTTTTGAGCACAACAACAACTTTTGAATGTTAGTAAACAATGTTATCAATTTTTACTTACAGGGAATCAAAGTAGCGCTGGGCGCCATGACCTTGAGTAATAGACAACACTATCAGTTCACTGCTAGAACACGAATGACTTTTCTGCTGGTCTGTGGCTTTTTATATAGACACAAACAAGTTCATCCTATTGACGTAATTTATTCTCTTTCCACTTTTGACTCGCATACTAACAAACAACCGTAGCACGAACAACAGAATTATCGGAATGACTCACACGTTATTGCCGATCGAAAGCCGGCCGCGCACTGCGCAGTTGTATCCTCGCTCTGTCATACTCGGTCCCTCCCACCTGTTCCAAAATTTGATTCCATTGAAATTTAGCTTCTATTTCATTTCAACAAGACGTAGAATCTCGTTACCATCAAAGGTAACGCCCAAATTTTAGTAGAGAGCAGGTGTACCGACCGGTTCAAACCGGAGATGGCCTTGATACTATACTAGATAGAGGGGGAAGTCAACGAACCGTAAATAGAGGATGTATATATCATTCTATTAACGGTTTACTTTCCACAGCGTTAGCGTGCGCCATTATCGTGGAGTCAGTTTGGGAATTAACGACCCATTTATCCTATTTTTGATTCCCAGCACGCACATGATTGATGGTCGCTTTATGTGCTTTGGAGCTTTGCCAAGCCTGTGTAACTAGCAAATTACAGCTAATGGAATAAGCTCATCCCTATTTGCGGTTAATCTATTTTTGAAGCTTATATATATGAAACATGTATTTTACAGCGAAACATAGTGACGAATCATAATAATTCTAACTACAAAACCTATGAAATTTTCCTGTCTAATTCATCTTTAAGGAAAATCCAAAATTTCAGTGTTTTCGCTCAAAAAAACTGTAATGGACTATTACTTACGATACTGCTGATAATGAACTACAATCACATCGAAATTGAACATTTTTACTTTAAGATAGTTCACTATCAGCTGCATAATCATCAAAGTTCTTCAAATCGAAAATTCCAATAAAGAATCATTTTGTTTTAATTCAAAGATTGTTTCTATTACTTTCTTCTTAGTTGTTTGCTTCCAGCGTAAGTTTTCGAAGAAAGCTTTAAACTGGAAGAGATGAATCATCATTGCTAGTTTGCTCCCGGATGTAGACAAGCGTTATCATGTTGTTTTGCTTTCTGAGATTCATTTGTTATACGCTGTTTGCATGAATTAAATTAATTGTGTTCCATTACTCAGCGCAAATGATTGTTTGTTCAATTGACCAACGCAATAAGTAATGACTTTGTTTGTGGTATTTCTTTAAATTCTTGTTACAGAGTATTGTGATTATTTTAAAACTTTTAAACAAGAAATTTTGGAGTGTAGCTTGGAAATAAAAGGGCAAAGCTAAAGTTTTACTATTTTAGTTTATTTTTCATCCATCGTTGGATCATTTCAATGAAAGTTTACTCTTGCAGCCGTTTAGTCTATCTCGATGATTGAATATATTAAACAAGAAATCTACTTCCATTTCGGATGCCGAATGGCTTTTTTTTTATAATATTAGATTCTAATACAATTAGGAACTATTTGAGTTGCCATGGAAAAATTTTGCACTCTTGTTCTTAAAATTAAGTCACTTTTAGTCTAAAATTTATCTACACATAAACAAGAATCACATTACTCTAATTACATTATTACTAAAGTCTTAAAAAATAAATTTGAGTATTTATAAGGGAAATATGTAAGACTAGTTAAATATCTACTAACATATATTATACGCGCGCCATATATTCCGGTTCTATTGTCGACCTATATATCTTCTCGGACAGGGAGTGACTATAGATCATTTTATGAGCTACCAGGTTTTCAGATCTGCGTTTGTTTCTGTAACAAAAAATACATAGTTAGTACAAAATATAATTTTTTAAGTATTTTGTGATGAGTGAATAGTGTTCAATGCTTGCCTTTTGAAATTTTCGCCATCTTCGATGGTCTCCGGCAGTTTGCAATTCATGGTCTCAGGCAACCATATGCAAAGAATAGCTCCCAGGATTGGTCCCATTCCGAAAACTACAGGAATCACCCAGTAGGGAAGATAATCCTCCTGATAACAAATAATTAAACATTTATTATCATTGATAATTATAGCACTAGTTTAAATGATAGAAAAAAAAGTAGATGTCTTACGTAGTCAATTAAAAACGGTGCGAAGATGCTCCCAGTTTTTGAGGCGACACTGCAGACAGCGAATCCAATATTTCTTACAACTGTTGGAAACAGCTCTCCCGTGTACAAATAAATTGTCGGGAAGCTAACAGTCATGCAGATAAGAGACACTGTCACCAGTCCCAATTTCACGGTGTCGTTGTTGTAAAATGGAATGATTAGCAGCAAGCTGATTCCTGCTAACACATTTGCGACTACCAAAATTTTCAGCCGGGACACTCGTGAAATCAGAAAGAAGACTATCAGTAGCCCTGGGAGCTGGAAGGCAGCTGGAAGATAAAACACAGTATTAATATAGAGAACAAGGCGATTGTCTAGTTTGATAAAGAAAATTTTGAACAATATGTACCTGATATGGCGAGGTCACTTAATACGTTTTCACTCATGTGACCTAGGTAGTGCTCTATACCGAAGAAGACCATCCCACACTTGAGCCAATTGAATACGATGCAGATCGTTTTTATTCTCATCTTTGGGGTTCTGATCAGATCCAGGATTCCATAGCTTTTCTGCTCAGCTTCAGTTTTGCTGTCGTCTGATAGTATCAAGGCTTCATGGCTTTCAATGGCTGCTGTCACTTTTGCCGTTGATATTTTGTTGATTTTGGCAGCCCTGAGCAGAATTCTGCGTGCTTGTTCAACTTTTCCAACAGCCAACAACCAACGAGGAGATTCCGGTATCAGCCTACAACAGAGAATCATATTAGTATTCGCCTAAAGTATAATTACCGATCATTAATGATTGTAATGACTTACCAGTAGTAAGAAAGAAGCCCAAAAGAGGGAATAGAGATCATCACCCAGTAACCGTCATAAGTTCTGGTCAGATGAGAGAACAGCGGTACCGTTAAAATTCCAAGTACGAATGGCACGTGGTACAATGTCAGGATATTCGACCGCACTTTCGTTCCAACGATTTCCATGACTGAAATTTGAATTGGTTTTTAATAAACTGTACAATTTATTACAACATTATTTTTTTTTAGTATGTGCTTACCAATTACGAAACTGATGAGCATTGTTCCACCAGTTGCGATGGCGGAGAGGCTCTTGAATATTAAAAATAATTCAAATGTGGGCATAAATGATGTAATAATCATCAATATTGCCTGTAGCACCACAGCAATCATCAGAGGAATCTTTCTACCGATTCTGAAATAAATAACAAATCATTAGAGCTCAGTTCATTATTTTCTTACAGTCAAACTTGTTACTGATACACTTACTTGTCAGCAAGTATCCCGAACCCAAAGTTGCCTAGAAGAATTCCTGTTTGAGTTAACGGTTGCACCAGACTCAATAGATACTTTCTGTCGCAAACCAGGTCCCACTGGAAAATTGAAAGAATAGTTAGACAAAAGTCCGCAGAAATTAACAATTCAAAAGAGAGTCAATCGAAGGCTTACCTCACTCACGATGGTGGATTTGAAAGCATTGTCATCGTACTTAAAGTGAGTGCATTTCACCTCAGGCAAACTCTCGTTGACTTTGACCCAACACGCTCGATCCATAGAAAAACTGGAATTGAAGGGTCTTGGAGATATGCACGTAAAATCTTGTCCTGGTGCTATCACTGCAATCGCTAATTGGTTCCATGCCGCAGGGAAGTTTATTAGAGAAATTACTACTGTGATAATGATTTGCCAGCGGCCCATTAATCCCATCGCATCTTGGACAGGATCTTGGGATTTTACATCTGAAAAGAATCAGATTTTAAAATTTTGCACTCATAATAATCAATGACCAAATTGGAAATATAATTTTTAATAATATACTCACTGCGATCCGTAGAGTCTCCCATTTTTTTAAATATCACCACTGCTTGTAGAAATAATGATACTATTTACGTTGTACTTGTAGTTAGTGGTTGGCGTATTGCCAACGCCTTTCTTTTGAAAGTCCGCAGATGTCTTCTCCAGTTGAACCAACAACTGACAATGAAGCGCTAAGTATCTCACATCAATTATATATACACCTAGCCCACGAAGTTTGTTCGGTCCCATCCACTCGAAGAAGGTCAAACAACTGATAATGAATTCCGACTTCAATGTATTTGTTATCATCTTATGTTTGCCGAATTTGACGATAGCAGACGAGTAAGCAATCATTATTGCGTTTGTTCTCAGTATCGGGTTTTTTATACAAACAGTTTTCCTGTTCAGCTGTACAAACTATCGGATATTTTACTGGGGATTTTCCTGCTTTCTAACGATCTAATCACCATTACAGTTCAGTATCGAAAAAGCTATTAAATTATCAACAACTTCGACTTTTTCTGATTTCCTTATTCATAGTGACATCATAATTGGCGCGAGGCACTACCGTGTCTTCGTGGCACTACCGTGTCTCTAGGCCACGAAAAAATTCTTTTATTTGAAAGCACTTAGATTACATTCTCTAACTTCAAATTAATAATTGGAAAAGCTATTAGAACTTATTAGTAATAACAGAATGATACACCTTTAGCTCATGGCCTACTCACAATTAGATCTTTCGTTTAATTTAATCAATAGCCGTTAAATTGCATCATCATTTCAGAGAAGATCGAGAGGAGAATTTTACACCGTATCTATTTGTTTCAAATATCAAGTTCATTGCACTGAGGCTGTGGAATTTCCCTTAACAAATAATACTATTATTTTTGTGCGCACGGTTTCGTAGAAACAACATTAATAACACTCTTATAATATCAAAAATTTATTAACATAAAATTACATAATTTGACTATTTTGCAACGTAAGTCACATCTTAGATTAGATTCTTATAAATACTTATAAAAAGACACTATATCATAAACATCTTATTTCTTTCTTTGTATAACATGAATACATCGCAAAACATATCCAACCAAATGCAATAATCCCTGGAACTACTAAAACAAAGACAGTAGTTCTCCAAAAGTTTGTCGCTTCAGTTCTTGATAATTCAGCGTTCGAATGGTTCTTAACAGTTGGCTCCGTGGAATAATCTACAGTAGAATCTTCAGTATCAATTGTTCCATTGCTCGTAGCTGCAATTGGTGTAGATTCTTCTACAGTTGGCATCGCCTGAATCCCTAGAAAATAAACAAGTTGTAACATCTTTCCATGATTCTTAAGAGTTCGAACAATAAATATTGTATGAATACTTACATGTAATCAGGACGGTGATGCACAGAACTACCAGTTTATTGGACAACATTGTCAACTCGCTGAACGACAATAATGTCCTTTCCGCAAATCTACTGCTTTTTATATGAGAATTATTTTCCCTATGCTCTAAATGAGTAATAACCGATTGTTATTAACTATATCAAATGATTCATTAGCATTTTAAGCATAACGCAAGCAGGAAAACGTCCTTTTTTGGAAAGCTCAAATTTTTCATAGAATTATTCATTTCCGCTGAAGATAAGTACAGGAAAGTGTTAATTGTACTTTAGTATACTTCAAGCTTCTAGATTTTTCAAGTATAAACTTTTTGAATTGAAGACTACAAGGAATAAATGAAAGAGCATATGCATATCAATTATTTAATAAATATCTTTACCATAACAGTCAGTTCCATAGAAGCTACATAATATTTTCTATACAACAGAAAATTTACAAGTTTCTATATTTCGATTTGGAAATTATCCCTGTATAGGTATTTAGTATGCTGGTGGAATCATTCCATGGTTAGTAGAGCTCGTCTAGTCTAAAATGACGCGCCCCACTACTTAGTTAGTTGATTTCGATGTGTGAGTGCAAATATTAATAACGACACTTCATCTGTGTGGGAGCATTTGTATTTGAGCAACAACGGCATTTGTATATGTATTGCGTCCATATTTTAAACTTGCTTGTGTGCGTTAATGCGATAGTGGGGCGCGTCATTTTAGATTAGACGAGCTCTACACTGTCTTATTCCTACCTTATTGGGAGTCTGTGCTAGAAGCAAGCTGCTGGTTACACCACACCACCCTACAAACAAATTAAAGTTCCATCAACGTCAACTATCTTACGATTTTCAGGAAACTTCTTGCCGCAGTAGCGGTATTCCTGAGCTGAACGACATTGGGACTAGAGCTTGCAAATATTCGAAAATTTAAGTTTTCGAATAATTCTAATATTCGCCTCATTTCAATATTCGAATAGTAATTTAGGTAAAATTCGAATATTCGAATATTTTTAAACAATAAGAATTAACGTACTCGTGTCTTAATCATACGGATCGTGTGAACGCACCCACCGAATGGTCGGGGACTCGTGCCTGAGTATTCTGCTATGCGAGACGCTTTCTGTCTGATATAATGTTTTAGTTTTTATATAATTTCATTTTAATTTGTATCACTTATTTCATTATATAAAGTTCTTTCTTTTTTCTTGATAAGTAAAAAATATGCGATTGCAAGCCCTAATTGGGGCCTTCAAGAATCAAGCTTAGTATCTACACATTTCGCAAAGGCCGGCAATGCATTCGCGATCTTATGTTGCGACTTGCGAGTGTCCATGGGCTGCGCTGATCACTTATTGGACACAATGTGGACATTTTCCGTAATTCGACTGGGCGTTGGTGCATCGGTGGCCTACTGGTTAAGGTATCCGACTCGTAAGCGGGAGGTGCCGGGATCGAATCCCACTGCCGCCGCATACCATGACTCTTTTCTGAGTTATGTAGGTACAATAGTTGAATACTAATCGATGGTCTTACGGTGAGGGAAAACGTGATGAAACCTGCACAGTCAGGCAATTGAATGTGAAATCATGATGCAATCCTCTCAGGTTCCTCTGGTAACAGGGTCTTGGAGGTCAGCTGGCAGTCGTATTACTGTAATTACCTGATCTGCCAAACTAATGGGTCATGGTCAAGGCGGACCCCGGGCCCTCGTCCGCGAGAACAAAACCGGGATATTAACGCCAAGATGATTATCATTATCTTACGTTATGTAGTTACACCAAATAGATAGGTAACTTTATGAGCTACACTGACTGTACAGAAAAGAATAAAAAAGGATTTATTAGACAAGTTTATTTATAAATCACCAGTTTATTACAAACATTAAAATCTTACATTATTACAAAGTAGCGGACGCTACAACATTAATTATTAAAAGACTATTATTTTACTTACCAAATAATAAAAGCGTTATTTTTGTATCAGAAAAATCTTTACTACATTTTATAACACAATCTGACGACGTATATAATTTCGCAAAGATCCTTCTAATTTTCGATAGCGAAGTGATTAGAATAGTACGTTCTATTTTCATAAGTTTTGTAAAATGACTAAATTACTGTAAAATTGGTAACGTTATTTAGATATTGGTCAATGGCACTTAAAATTAGTTCTGCATCTTAGTATAGTTTATAAAAATTTATAGTAGCACCATTTCAACTGAAAAGTACTATAGTCGGTGCTAAAATGCACAGCACAACGGCTAGGCCGGCTTCGTTAAGCGTCGCCTGTCGCATGTGTGTGTGTTCGTTTTTACTAGTCTAAACTGGTAGATCAGCATTATTTACGGCCGACTAGAGTACCTACATGGTGTTAGGACATGTCTTACACGCCATTTTGTATTCGTATCGTCTAGTAATCGTTAGAAATGAAAATTAACTTCACGATTCTGTCTTTCCGCAGCAGCCTTTAAGTAACTGTCCACTGTTGGGCATTTTAGGTGGAAGAGCTACTCAGTCAGTTGCAGATGGGTTTGTCGATCATCGAAATGTTGATAAGTTATCATCATCATTATCATTATCCGAGCGGTCAGTCCCGGCTTCTGCCAGAGGTCGCTTTCCGACTCATTCTCCTCCATTTCGCCCGGTCTTGAGCATAATCGCGTCGTAAGCTATTGGCCCTCGCATTCGACTATGCGATGTCAATCCATCGCTTCTTGGGCGTACCGCGACACCTCTTTCCTGATACCGGAAGCAGAATCGGAAGAAGTTAGGTATGTACACAGCAGAAATCTTAGGACATGTCTGGAGTCAGTATTGAGCAGCTGTGAGAGAAATTGGAAAATATTGGTGTCAATTTCCACTGCCATGCACCAAAGAAAGTGATTATCAATACAAATAAAATTTGACAAGCAACAATCATGAGGGTATCTGAAACGATCACTAGACAATACAGAAGGCCTTAAATGAAGAAAATTAAACATAGATTACGAAGGTAGGTATTAAAAAGCGAAAAAGAAACTAGCGGACCCTACTGTTTTCGGTTTTCTTTTTACTAGACAACTTGAACCAGCCAGCTTTCTTACTGTTATCTTTCGGCATGGATATCGACCTTGAAACTCTTTCTCTGCTGTCTCTATTCAGAATTTCATTGGACTGACTCTTCTTGTCTCGTCCTACACTCTTCCTTGACATCGTTGTGCCTTGGATACTCGAGTTGTCTCTTTTATCAGATTTTCTGTACAGAGACGTATTGGAACTCGTCAGTCTAGAGCTCTGCGGTTTTCTGGCCAAGGTGGATTGGCTGTAGGACTTATTCTTCTGCAAGGTCGAGCGTTCTTCTGCTAAGTTCTTTGTTGACGAGGCTTTCTTGAAGGTCGGTTCTTTTGAAGGCCTCCTCGGTTTGCTAGTGTAGTGGACGTCGTGGTGGTCGGGGTAGTGTTTTGGGGTCCAAGGTGCGAAGATGGAGAAGCTCTTTGTGGTGCTCCTGACGTGCAGGTTTGAGGAGTTGACGGAGGATACGTCGTCTCTCGACCGGTTCCTGGAGAGGTGGCCAGGGTCCGGGATGTCTCCAACTGGAAATAGGAATAGTTGAGTTATCGGGTGTTCTACAACGAGTACGTATATAAGTTAGCGGATTCATGTGGAATTATCAAGTTGTTAATACTAAACTACTTTCTATAAGGAACATGAAGAAAAGATTTTTCTCCAGCCTAAAGCCTATGTTCAAACATTCATACGTTACTGAATCGATTTGGCTTATTTTTTTGTTCCCAAGTGTCCTATGGTACCTACCTATTTTCGACACCAGAAAAGTTTAATAAATATAAAAGTAAGGAATCTACAGAGGATTCTGGCCATGGACTTATGCTCTTATATTTACCCCTGTGGGATACAGGCATGAGTCATCCATCAATCAATTCCGGTTTATGCCAGGGTATAATAGCCACCTTTCCATTCTGATTTATGCGATATTTTGGCTTTTTAAGTGCGGCGACTACCATCCGACCAGCACAACCCGTTAGGGAAAAGCTGGTTCGCCAGAGCCTCGTCCGTCTGTCAGCAGGGGGATCGCGGGCAGGTGCCAATGAAATTGTGGTTGGGCCCCAGACACAGGCCTGAGTATGTGTATCTACGTATATGTTATGTGTGTATACATACCGGTGGTGGCGTGCAAGAAGACCACGCTGCGCTGCGAGTTGTGACTGGACTCCCCCTCGGTGCTGCTCTCGCCTGAAGCGGCGCCGCGCCGGCGCGCCCTGCGATGGAGCGAGCATGAGATCGTTTATCAAGATACAGATGGCGGTGGTAAATATTTTGACGACGTAACTGAAACTGCGGGGCAAGAGGTAGGTGGGAGGGTGATGTTTCTGTGCCAAAGATATTGGATATATTGCAAAAATGGAGTCTCTACCTATAGAGAATGTACACTGTCACTCCGTCACCACAAAAAGCTAGAACATTAGGTAACCAAGGCCACCAAATTTGAGAATGGCAGTGATTATGGAGGGGTATTTGATAAAAAATAGATAGTATGGTACGTTACAAGAAAGTTTTTGATCGTTAAGATATCAATAAATATTCAGGATGTAATTTTACACATCTTCGTACATAAATTTATCTCTTCGGACGATTGATTGCTGATTTAGTAGATACCTAGTACAGTAGCTTTGGGTTTATTATTGAGGATACTTAATGGATTCTAAAATTAAGCTTTTACGACTTACTTCAAATCCCTGCTGCCAAGCTCTTGCTTGCTAGCCCTGAGTTCCGAAGAGCTGCCTCGTTCATCGTTCCTCCTTCGCAGATCACTCCTGCTGCCCTTTAAAGTCTTTGAACTACTATGACTCCTGGATCTCCTATCGTATGGATTGATCGGAGGTTTCGAAGCTTTCCGATCTATGTGGCTCTCTGTCTCCGAATTGCTGTGAATCTCCGATATATTCTGCAAGTTCCTCTTGTAGTACTGCTTTGTTCGGGGCGACTCGCTCTTTTCCTTTTGAAGATTGGTTAGAGAGTAGCTTTTGCTCATTTCGTGGTCGACCTCATCTATTCCTGTGCTGGAGTTGGATGTGGTCTTCCGAAGGGTGCTGTGGGATTTCTGTCGGAGCGTGTCTTGGGGGTGGCTCTTGGATTTGGCAACCGAAGGCTTTATGTTCACGTCTGAATCCTGGTCTGTGTCTCCGAAGAAGCGTAGGTTCTTCGCTGGCGAACTGAGGGGCTTGGACTTCGACCACGTCTTCGTATTTGACTCGTCTTCGGCTGTGAGCATGCTCTCTTTCTCGATCTGGGAAAGAAGATGGTTGTTATAAGTGGTAGTTGGGCAATTTATGCGAGCTTAAGTACATTTTGTTCTAAGATTGTTTTGCCGCGGCCATTGTTTTAAATATTTTTTTTTTCTTTGGTAATCTTTTCTTTGTCAATTATGTAACTATTACTGTGTCGTGGTGTGCTATAAGTAATAGCAAGCAAGATATGATTACAGATACCGGGACAGGTGAAACTAAAAACAAAGCTTGTAGCAATCAAAGACTCTCCCATTCACTTTTCCCCCATCGCATCTCTCGGTGATAAAATAGATATCATCCACACGTTCTAGATGCCTGGTATCCAACTAACGTATGGACATCGCGAGCCTTCTTACCGCGTAGGTACAAGATGTGGAATGAACTCCCGAAGTCTGTTCTTGGCACTATAACATGGGGTTCTACAAAAGGTATATCTACAGGTACCTCAAAGGCCTACAGGTACATTCGCTCCCCTTAGGATGCAGATGTCCTGGACGACGATGGTCGCCTTCCATCAGGTCCGTCCGTGCGCCTCCCTGGGCAATAAAAATAGAACCTCAACGAACCTTGCCACTCTTCTTCTTCCTGCCCAGTCTGTCGAGGCTCTTGAACCAGTTCCCGGCGGTGGTCTGCAGAGGGGGAGGCCTGCGGGGCGGGGAGGGCGTCGGGCTCGGCGTGGCGAGGCGGCGGCGCTCGCGGTAGCGGTTGGCCTGGAAGCAGGGAAATGGTGCGAGTTAGATCAGTTCTCAAGAGCACTGGTCTACTTGAGAGACCGTTAATGAAGGTTAAGTAATGTTTGTGGACCCGGATGGGTGACCGTTTCGTATTTTGAGGCTTTTTTTATGTTATACGACAGGCAAGCGGGCCTGACGGAAAGTGGTCATCGCCGCCTATGGACATCAGCAACACATTGACGACCTGAGTGGTTCAGTGGTCAACATCTGGTCTGCCACGCAAGAGGTCTCGGGTTCGATTCCCGGCCGGGCAGAAATTGAAATGATGAATTTTAATTTCTGTTACGGGTCTGGGTGTTCTATGTATGATAAGTATGTATTTAAAAAAAAAAGTATGTAAGTAGTTTATCAGTTATCTAGCACCCATAACACAAGCTTTGCTTACTTTGGGGCTAGATGGCGCTATGTGAATTTGTCCACGATTATTTATTTATTTATTTATTTTTAACTAGTCATACTTTCAGCACCGCAACGATCTCGCCACTCGTTAGGTATACCTCCTAATATCGTTGGCGAAGCGAGGTTGACCCCTTGGTCTTTCGCTGGGACCCTGAGACTGGTTGAACAGTCTTGGGGGTCGATTGGCGCCCTGTGATGGTATACTAATATTTTTAAAAGCGTCGGTGGCCTAATTTAAGCGGATTCGACTCGTAAGTGAGAGGTAGGTAGGCTAGTGCCGCCATGTAACAATCACTTTTTCTGATATTCGTTTCAAACTAAACTCGCGTTCTTTACACATCATCATCACAGCCTATAACAGTCCACTGCAGGACTTAGTGCCTTTCCGCGAAAGGGGAGGTTATTGCCGTAATCTCTACGCTTGGCAGACGGGTTGGAGTTCGCAGTGTTATAAATATAACAATGGAAAACGCTGCTGCCCATTTGTCCAGCCTACAGAGACTCTTAGATTTTTAGCCTCGAAAACGTTAGTCGCCTTGTTCGACACCAACGAGTGTTAGGGGTTACTATTCTATTTTGCCGAATACCACACGGCCTAATATAAAAAAGTCTAGTCTAATAAACAAAACGACAGAGTCGTGAATTACTGGAACCCATAATTACTCGTAAATTCCGCAAAATTACCTAACCAGCTCACGCATAGAAGATAATAATGACTTTGTGTCATACTTAACGTCCAAGCTACATAATAAAACTAGTCTAATCACCTGTTCGTCCGTTCGTGTAGATCACGTCGCGGTTCATTGACACTTAGCAACGTGATTTGGATAATAAATCATAGGTTCTCAGTATTCCATTGCGGTTGAAGTCGGTTTTTGGTTGTTACATCATTGTAAGGACTCGAGGGGCTCATGTTTGAAATTAAAACTTCATTATCTTCCTATAAGTATATATAATAACCTACAGTGGCCATGTGATGTCCGGCAGAGTAGAATAGCACCAACCCCTTACACTCATGGGTGTCGTACAAGGCGACTAACGTTTTCGAGGCAAAGGATCTAGAGCCTCCGTAGGCTGGAAAATGGGCAGCAGCGTTTCCCATTCTTATATTTGAAACACTGCGATCTCTAACCCGCCTGCCAAGCGTGGAGATTATGGCAATAACCTCCCCTTTCGTGGGAAGTCCTGCAGTGGACGGTTATTGGCTGTGATGATGATGAACCATTAACGCACCGACGCGACGCTGCAAGTGTATTACACAAGAATATTAATAATGATAAAATGCCTTCGCAATGTGGTATTTGCCTGAGTATAAGACCGCCATACACCATTTCGCAACAACTTAACCGATCCATAAAGAACTCACTGCGTTATCGTCGACGAACATTTTTTGCGGTCGCGTCTTAGCCGACAATTACCGCATTGAACGTTTATATTATTTAATGACTTGTCTCATTTCTGTGGCCAACAATTACACGGGAAAAAGACGAGAGAAGAAACGCGGCGAGTTCAGTCTCACAAAAAACTTGTAGGTTATAAAATATTGTTTTTGTCAACGCAAAAACTTTGGGAACAGCCGGCAGAGTGCTGAGAATTTAGCGCTTTTTTCGTATTTTCGAATTCGACGGAATTTTTTTAGTTTCTAATCGTTTTGGCCTATTATTATTAAGTTTATACACCTACTCAGTTGTTGAATCTTTGTCTTAAGTATATTGTTTACTAGTGGACCCGGCGCGAATTTCGCTTACACCTACTTTCCCCCCCCCCCCCTTTCCCCCCTTTTTTATTTATTATAAACCTTCCTCTTGAATGGCCTGGCCAACCAAAGCGGCAGGCCGGTTAGAGATCGCAGTATTATAAATATCACAATGAAAAAAGCTGCTGCGCATTATCCAGCCTACGGAGACTAGAAGTTTTGCCTCAAAAACATTAGTTGCCTTGTACGACACCCACGACAGGGGCTGATGCTATTCTACTCTGACGGACACTACAGCAACCACAAATTACCATAATTCTAAAAATTCTTTCAACATGTTACCTAATTCCGGAAATATCAGACGTTGATAAAACTTCACAAACACTAGATGAAATTCAAGATGAGGAAATTAACCAAGATGACAAGATATCGGACGAACCACACCATTAGACATAACATAACATAACATTAATTCCATGTTAACAAAACTGGTTGTTAACAGCAAATCTTCGAGTTCTGGAAACTATTCGGGCGTCTGTCAGTTGTTTATCTGGGTTTGTTGACCTCGAGTGTGGAAAAGGATGTTTGCCTAGACGTGTTACGTTAACGTCGTGAAGTGATCCTTAATATGGCCAATCGAGATTCTTGCTTGTACTGTGTACTTTTTGGAGCGTCTATGGTCTAGTGGTTAAGAGATCCGACTCGTAAGCGAGAGGTACCGGGTCGAACCCTTGCGAAGACATGTATACCAATGACTCTTTTCTGAGTTATGTTAGAATGCTTTTACGGTGAGGGTAAACATCGTGATGAAACCTGCACATTCATACGACTGAATGGGTAACCATGATCCAATCTGGTCAGGTTTCATCGTTAATAGAGTCACGGAGGTCAGATCACAGTGGCTCCACTGTAATTACCTGATTGCCAAATCCTGGATCATGGTCGTGGTGGAGGGGCCCTCTTGCGCGAAAGCACAATTGGGATATTAACGCGAAGATAATGATGATTACAGATATTAATAGTAGACTGGGACTTGGCGTCAGGGTAGAATGTAGGACGAACCCAATCCACCGTAAGTTGGGATTGGCAGAATGTGCGTATTGTCTTCTATGAAGGAGTGCAGATAAAGGCAGCTCCTCTATGTATATGTCAAAATCTTTGAGGCAGGTTGGTACATGCGATAGTGGCGCAGGGCCGATCTAGGATGCAGCTAGCTAGATTATGAGAGACAGAAAGTAATGACACAGACAATTTTCCGAAGTCCATGCGGACGAAGTCACGGGCGAGAGCTAGTATTTATAATAATACTAAAAAGTAAAGACTTGATTGTTGGTTCGTTTGTTTGTAATGGATATACTGAAAAACTACTAGACCGATTTAAAAAATTCTAAAGTTATCAGCGAGTAACTTACTATAGTTTTTCCCGAAATTTAATGTGGTTTCCACGGGAACGGGCCCGGAACATGGTAACCAAATTTTACGCAGACGAAGTTGCAGGAAAACAATGTTGTTTAGAGATAAATTTGCAATACATGCTATAGGTACCTAATTATCTTTCTAGAGGCCCCGTTATGTCCCATATACTGACCGAAGAGGACATTAGTGCTATGTTTTAAGACAGACCAAAAACAGTACCTATCACTGCGTCATAAAGTTGACTCACCACAGTCAAGTCAAATGAACGCGCTATATATGGTGCAGCCGGCGCCTGCGCCGTAGCTATCTACAGATAATCTGCATACCTGAACATGCATCTATGTATTTATCAAACTGCTACACAACTAGCCATACAGGGAAGTAAATGAGGGTAATCCTCTTGGCGCTAATGTCCCAGTTATGCTCTCGCGCACGAGGGCCCGGGGTCCGCCTAGACCATGATTCAGGATTTGGCAGATCAGGTAAGTACAGTGGAGCGAGTGCCATCTGACCTCCGTGACCCTGCTACCAGGGGAACCTGATCAGATTGGATCATGGTTACACAGGGGAGTAAATGAGGGTACCGCTTCTAAATTCAATCTACCTAAATACATTTTTAACCATGAAAAATTAAGGCTGTTATAAGTTTAACGTGAGTATCAGTGGCTGTGTGTATTGTTTTTTATTATGTCATACGATAGGCCAACAGGCAAGCGGGCCACCTGATGGAAAGTGGTCACCACTGCCTATAGACATTAGCAACACCGAGAGTATCGCTAATGCGTTGCCCATCTCTAAAACACGTTGCTCTGGCAGTAAAAAGGCAAATGTCCCTCCACTGCCAAAGCCACGGTTCCCCAAATCCCCACCCCATGGAGCACTAGAGACCTTACTCACCGGCAGAAACACAATACTATTTAAAAGAGTATTGTTTAGGTGCGGTATTCTGTAAGGTGGAGGTACTTCCCTAGTCGGGCGGCTCCAATTCGAACGGGATACCCCGCTCTGCCCTACCTCTCTTGAAATATGTATATATGTGTCTATTTGTTGAATCGTAGATCCCGAGCGGATGGGCCCGTTTGGATGCGGTTTTCTCTGTTTGAAAGCCAGTTTAATTGAGATGGTTCTTAGCTTTGTTTCATTATTATTAGTTAAGCAGTTTAGAAAATATTTGAGTTTTTTTTATACCACTAAGGCGGCAAACAATCTTACGGCCTGCCTGATGGTAAACAGTTACCGCAGCCTATGAACGTCTGCAATACTAGGAGCATCACCCACGTGTTTCCAACCCCGTTTTTATCCCTTTCTTGAAGAACTCCATGTTGTACTCTCCAGGGAAAATCTCTCCAGGTAGTTCATTCCACAACCTAAGTGTGCGTGGGAGAAAGTTCCTTTGGAACCGCACAGTTCGCGACCAATTTGGCTCCAAGGTGTGTGGATGAACTTCGTGTCGGTGGTGGCGAGCGATGCGATGATAGAGTGTAATTGTGGAGTATTTG
Organism: Blastobasis lacticolella; assembly: GCA_905147135.1. Classification (NCBI taxonomy): domain Eukaryota; kingdom Metazoa; phylum Arthropoda; class Insecta; order Lepidoptera; family Blastobasidae; genus Blastobasis; species Blastobasis lacticolella. The sequence continues at coordinate 12,488,661 of LR990063.1, forward strand.
AAAACTTGGTCGTCGGAGGTTATCTGACTTTTTCTGTCGATTATGTTATTATCAGGTGTTTCCTTTGTTAAACTTCTTGGTTAACGCCGCTGGTGCAGGTTTCTCTAGTACTCAGACAAGCCGCCAAACTGTTTTATTACATTGCTGCGCTTTCTCTACGCCATGGTGCTTGTCCCTTAATGGTTTTAATATTTCAATTCATAACGTCACGCCTTCTACCGTAGGCAGAGACCACATTGTTCCATTTGCTACGGTTACGACAAACCTCTTGCTTCTTCCACATTCATTAACTTTTCGTACATGAAATTCGGTTTACACTACTAACTTCTTTATAAAATATCATTGTCTTGATCGGAATAACAAATAGGAGCGTCAGTAGCCGAGTAGTTAAGATATTCGACTATCCGAGAGGTACTGGGTTCGAAGCCCACTGCGGCCATGTACCAATGACTCATTTCTGAGATATGTACATTAGTTGAATGCTAACCGATGCTCGTACGGTGAGGGAAAACATCGTGATGAACCTACACATTCAGGAAACTAAATGTGGTCCAATCTGGTCAGGTTCCCCTGTTAACAGGGTCACGGAGGTCAGATGGCAGTCGCTCCACTGTAATTACCTGATCTGCCAAATCCTGGATCATGGTAAAGGCGGACCCCGGCCATATCCCCCATTACCGGGACATTACCGCCAACATGACCAACCGTTTCTCGTTTATTTAGTTGCTCTATTTTTCATATATTTTCCCAAGCGCAGACATTTGGAACTCGACCACGTCAACATCATGGCGGACCCGTACGAAAACCAGTTTTCAGGTAAAGTAGGTAGTCTAACAACTACTAATGTACCAATAATAATACCGTAATGCTAGCACAGCCAGTTAACGTGTCCACGTGAAATGCATTGACAACTTCCTAATGGAGACATAGTGTACCGAATACTAAAAAGTACTCTGTTCATATTTATGTCTTGGTTGTTTGTGACCATAAACATGTAATACAAGGCTGTAAATATTTTTTTTTAATACTAGGCAGTGACATACGAGCAGACAGCCCACCTGATGGTAAGCGGTAACTGTCGCCCATAACATCTACGATTCACGCATTTAGGTTGCAGGCAACAAAATGCAGAACCGCAGGTGCGTTGTCGTTGGACTAAGATGAAATGCCTCATGCTTGTAATTGCACTGGCTACCGAAACACAACAAGCTTGGCGGCAGAAATAGATAAGATGGTACTCGCCCAGGCGGACTCCTCAGGCTTGACAGAGTCCTACCACCTGATAAAACTTTGGTACACATCGGGCTAGGTTCGTCTTCGTATTTATTTTATTTATTTATTGCTTTATTTATTTACTTAAACGCGTGCGACCATTACCATTTAAAAGCCGAACTAGCCGATGTCCGTTATTTACTACCACAGTTGACCAAGGACATATTTTAACCTCCGGCGGAAAAAGGAGGGTATTTGTAAGTTTGACGTGTGCGTCTGTGTATGTGTAGCTCTGGGTATGTGTGGAGAGGGAGGTGTGTGTTTGCGGCATCGTAGCTCCCGAACGGATGGACCGATTTAGATGCGGTTTTCTCTATTTGAAACCCAATTTAATTGAGATGGTTCCTACTTTTGTTTTACTAAAATCGGATTAGTAGTTTAGAATATATTTGAGTATTTGTAAACTTGTTCGGGGTCATCCGGATTTTTCTGTCGGTTAGGTTATTATAAGCTTACTCATCATCTTAGCGTTAATGGACGGTTGTGCTCTCGAGAACGAGGGCCTGGGGTCCGCCTTGACCATGGTCCAGGATTTGGCGATCAGATAATTACAGTGGAGCGACTGCCATCTGATATTCGTGACCCTGCGCTACCAGGGGAACCTGACCAGATTGGATCATGGTTACAAATTCAGTTGCCTGAGTTTGCAGGTTGCATCACGATGTTTTCCCTCAACTAATGTACATAGCTCAGAAAAGAGTCATTGATATATGGCCGAAGCGGGATTCGAACCCGGTACCTCTCGCTTACGAGTTGGATACTCGACCGCCCGGCTACCGACGCTCAATATTATAAGCTTACGATCAGAATAAATACCAAAAAGAGAAGAGAATTGATAACAATGTGTCAAATGATAAGCGTAGTGTAGGGCATTCTCCAGCCAGGTGGAATGACGATAAGCGAAAGGCTGCAGGTGGAGTGAAGATTTGTAAAAGGGTGAGGCCTATGTCCAGCAGTGGACTAGTATAGGCTGATGTTGATGGCGAATGTCTTCTAGGCAGCTAGGACCTCAGCAGAGCAATACCAGTCGCTTGCCAAGCGTTGATATTATGTCAAATTCCTCCACTTTCGTGGAGAAGGAGCTTCACAGAGGACTTTTACACTATAAATCCTGTAGATTCGTTTTGAATATATAAAAATAAAATAAAATGTTCCCCAAGACATCACATTCAACAAAACGAATGGGCATAAACAACTTTTCCCATTTAATTTTAAGGCTCCATTAATCTTGTTTTTAATTTATTATTATCGAAAAGTCTTTACGAAGACACGGAACATGCACAATCTAAATTCAAAACCAACATCGGATCTCTTTTGTTACATGCGAGCGTTTATTTTTAAAACCCAAAAAGACTGGCCATCAATGCATTCGATCTCGGATCTCTTTGAATGTTGGCCTGTAACTCTACACGCGTCTGTCAAATCGCTATGCACACAAAGCCATCACATGTCAAAGTGTCATTGACCCCGGAGGGTGATGAACTGACAGTTTTTGCGCATACGCATCGAGATGTCAAGCCGGCCCACGCGTTTTTGGCTTTTGTATGTGGCCTGAGTGGTCCGGTTCCATCCACCTTTGTTGGGTTGCAATTGTAAAACTCTAGTAACAAACCGAGCTGACGGATAGCGGTAATCAAAAAGATATGACAGTTAGCTACCTTAGACTGGCCATTTTTTTCTTTCTGGCGGTAACTGTCGCCCATACATCATTTGCATTTATATTCATACTACAAAAATGAAGAACCGCAGTAGTGCTGCATCATGTCTTGAATCCTCAGGGTGATAAAGGAATATGATTCCTAAGCTTGGCTAGTTGTCCTTTAGCCATTCACTTGAAGGCCGGCGTTTAATTAACGGACTAGCCTACTCATTAAATGGCTAGTTTAACCAGATGGCTGCGACATACTTACGCTCTTGCAGTGTTACTATTTGTTCCGATCGGGGAAATCGTAGTGACGTTACGATACGATGTTCACAATTACAGCTTTCGATCGGGTCGGGAGCTGGCTCGTTTCTCACAATGGCCGTAGTAAGAAAAGCGATCTCACTTATAGTTTCTAACTATTACTTGGATTAGCTATGTTGCTTTTTCATCTTAAAAACCCCTGCAGGGGAAAGCTGTGACGTTGTATGTATGCATGTAAAAAGTTATAAAGTATTTGACACAAAAAGTTGGATACAGCAAAGACCACATCTACAAAAGCCACGGCCTAACCAAAGAGAATCACACTGATATGAATGGAAATATAATTTATCTACACTCATAGCGTAATGTTCCAATTTCATATTCGAAAACAGTTGTTTAAGGATACACTTTTTTCACGCCAGTCTATAAAATTTTAAAAAATTACTTTTCGATGCAGCATTTCCTATACAAATTTCATGACAGCTGTAACGTAAAATAACTTTTTAATCATTATGCAACACTTTTATTTTTTAAATTTTTGTCGGGCGCCGAGACACGGCGAAATGTAGGCTGAATACCTAAATGCCTTTGACAAATTCAAAATTCAAATTCAAAATTTAAATATTCATGTTTATATTCTGTGAAATTATTTTCCCGCTAAACAAAATATTTTTTGTAATTGTTGTAGTTTGTGTTTGTGAATGTTTTTTCTTATTATAAGCAAATAAATAGATAAATGTGTAAGTAGTAAAGTGAATTTCCCGCCGCTTGATATCCTCGACGCGTAGATACAACAGAACTGACTCGCAGCTTACTTTCAGCAAAGTTGAGAAAATTATAGGTACGATATTTTAACATAAAAATACAAGTGTAGATAAAGTAGTGTATACAACTGCATATAATTAGGTATTAAAACACTCGTGTCAAACTATTATCATACTCGGCTACGCCTCGTATGATAAACAGACACTCATGTTTTAATACCCCCTTTTACATGACAGTTGCATAAACTACTATTAATTAATTGCTTGTTTGTAAACCTATATAAAAAACCAACCTAATCGACAGAAAAATTCGGATAACCATCGACCAAGTTTATTTAAACGCAAATATTGTTTAAACTAAGGAACCGATTTTAATGAAACTAAGCCACGAACCATATCGATTAAACTGGCTTTCAAATAGAGGAAACCGCATCCAAATTGATCCATCCGTTCGGGAGCTACGATACCACAGACAGACACCCAAGCCACAGATACATATGTCAACTTTATAACACCTCTGTTTTTCGTCGGGTCTTTATAACCAGCATAATAATTCGTAGTACTTAAATACTTAAAGAGAACAAATGTCTGGCCATACCATCCCCGCCAGGCACGGGAAGGAGAGACCGGCCCAAAAGAAGGACATGCGTGGCAACAAATTCACCACCAAGCATGCCGAAGACCGAGCGAAGTGGACAAAGCTACAGTAAATACATTTTGCACTTTTAAATGAAAAGATAAGCAAGACAATAAAGGAAATGTCCAAATAATCTGCCGGTTTAACAAATGAGGATTTTAGACCATTTGTCGACGCTGCGAATCAGTGTGGGAAATCATACTTCGAACTTTATTCTCTAATTACGTTTAAGCGATAGCTAACAGAAATAATACTGCGAATCACTTTACTAAGTGATCGTACGATAAGTCGGCTATTGGGACAATTAATTTTCGTTTTTTATGAGGATGTTATTTTGTCCATTCCATTGTTTCCGACCAGTTTTCGGTCGTCCACAAAGCGGTGGACACTGAAATTGATTTTGCAAATAAATCGATGTGCCATTTGAATACAATGTGCTTAGTGGTTAGCGATTTTAGATATGGTTTTTCTGCAATAAGTTTTGAGGAGGAAAAATAAGTATTATTTAGGTAGGTTAGGTTACGTATATGTTACGGAGAAGATAGAATTTTAAGTTTGTGCCAGAGCTTCGGACGAATACTGACTAAATTTACTACTGTGTTTTTTTATTGACGATCTATCTGATGGAAACTGGTCATTGTCGCCCAGGACATAAGGGGGGAGTGGATGCGGTGCCGGCCTTTGAGGTATCTGTAGACATAACTTTTGAAGACCCCCATATTTAGTTAAAAGGAACATGTTCTTGTCAAAAATAATTAAGGCAGTAAGACCGTCGGTGGGCTAATGGGTAAGGAGTCCGATTCATACCCTGAGGTACTGGGTTCGAACCCCAGCGCCGCATGTACCAATTACTCTGAGTTGTGTACATCAGTTAACCGATGCCGATGGTGAGGGAAAACCACACATTGAGGCGACTTAATGTGTAACCTTAATCCAGTCTGGTCACGTTCCCCTGGGTAACGGAGGTCAGATGGCAGTCGGTTCACTATAATTACTATAAGACTATAACCCTGGATCATGGTTAAGGCCCTGGCACACGCGCGCGCACAACCGGGACGTCGATTAACGCCAACTTGCTACAAGGAGTTGATCGGGCAGAATTCTGTACACTTTTTACCACCAGCAAACCGTTGCCACAACTCATATCAATACCCAAATTAGAATATGTTATGTCACATAATATCTCAATATGTCATTTTAACAAGTCCGTGTGACATTTGAAAGCCGTAGCTTCCTTGACCTGTCCTCAAAACGATGATGTGGTGTCATAATCATTGATACGCACGTGGGTGACATAAGACGGCATAATATTTGTGTCTAATAGACCTAAAGTAATCCCATCATTCGTCAGACACCTTTTGAACTCATGCTCCAATCTCCAGTCGCTCCACTGTTATCACTTGTTGTGCCAAATCCTGGATCATTGTCATGGTGGACCCCAGGCCAACGCGCACGCGAGTGCACAACCGAGATATTAACGCCAGCTTGATTATCGATAAGGCCGTTGTTCGTTTTTCCTTTTTTCTGTTGTTTTTGTTTCATTTGTGTATAAGCAATAAAACATTTCCATTCATTCATTTATTATTTATAAATATACATGTATGGTCATAATACTTATTTAATTTACCGAACGACTACACCCCTGATCACCGAACCGACAAAATTAGAAATATTAGGATCAACGATTTTAAAAATACGTAACAATCTTGAGCGTCAGCGCACCCTGTTCTCGGCATGCCGCACTTAGGATCCACCTGCAGCCTTACCTACAGTATACTGTTAGCGTATAACGCATGCCGAGTAGCGATGTCCACTTAAGAACTCATTTACCGAGTGGTTGTCGGTTCTTCTGTCAGCCGATTGAGGTCAGCCCACTGCCACTTCGGCTAACTAATTTTGCGCTGTCTACCTTGTCCTACAAACCGGAACACAGCATTGTTGCTTGGCGGCAGAAATAAATAAGGCCGTGCCGGACCCAGGCGGACTCCTCAGACTTGGAAGAGTCCAACCACCTGATTGCTACCGATAATTCCGTGCGCTATGTCGGTTTTCTACCTACTTTAATAATGTTCATCATCACCACACATCACAGCCCATAACAGTCCACTGTAGGACTTAGGGCCTCTTCCACGAAAAGGGAGGTTATTGCCATAATCTCCATGCTTGGCAGGCGGAATAGAGATTGCATTGTTATAAATATAACAATGGAAAACGCTGCTGCCCATTTTCCAGCCTACGGAGACTCTGAATCTTTTACCTCGAAAACGTTAGTCGCCTCGTACGACACCCACGAGTGTAAGGGGTTGGTGCTATTCTACTCTGAAGGACACCACATGGCCTTTATTTATGTTACTATCATCATAAATAATTATCAATCTTGAACAGTATCGCAACTCGGACGGTCTTGCAACTTTACCTCACAGCACCCGTTTTTGGCTCGTTGCGCAAACGGAGGACGGATTTCTGTATGCGCGGGCGCATAAGGCGCATTATGATAATTTCCATGCTATTCGGCAATAGATCGCTTAACGATGTGTAGGTTTTGGGTTTTGTAAGTGTAAGACACCGTCTACACGTTGACGAATCGTGGTTTGTACTGCAATGTTATTTCGGGATTCTATCGTTGTTTCTCGGTTACAGCAAGCCAAGGGTTATGGTTTTGTAGTCTATAATTAGTTTTGATATTGACGATTGAAAGAGTTATGTAATGTCCTACTCATCATCAAATTTTGATTTGATTTTATACGGTATATGATAGCGTTTACGAAAATACGTAGGGATGAAATATTTTAATAAATGAAGAGTCAACTACTCTTGATTCGTAGGTAATTGTGGTCCATGTGCATTAAGTCCATAATGGAAGTTATGTCTAAATAAGTAGGGGTCCACGAATTTTTTTGCGGCATCATATCAGTGTTATGAAAGAAACAGGAAGTCCTAAGTGTCATAGGGGGGTAGAGCTCGTCTAGTCTAAAATGACGCGCCCCACTACTTAGTTAGTTGATTTCGATGTGTGAGTGCAAATAACGACACTTCATCTGTGTGGGAGCCAATGAACGACGCGTTCTCCTACGTTTGAATCTCACCGGCAACTGAATGACCAATTACAACGGCATTTGTATATGTATTGCGTCTATATTTTAAACTTGCTTGAGTGCGTTAATGCGATAGTGGGGCGCGTCATTTTAGATTAGACGAGCTCTACATTTGATCCCAAAAAAATAACAGGGTCCCGCGGGACAATTTTACATTCGTATCCGTACTGCGCACGGGCGAAAACCGCGGAGGACGGATAGTAGTCAATAAAAATAAATCGTGACAAAGACGATACGTTATAAATCACGATTCTCCAATGTGTAAACGGGCCCTAAGACTGGTTGGGTAATTACCTATTCGTTTATCATTGAGTTAGGAGCTTCGTTACATATACATAATTGAAATATAAGCAATCAAATACAACGTATAAATCCCAAAAATTAATAAATCATCTTGGCGGTTATGTACAGGTTGTACTCTCGCGCCCGGGCCCGGGGTCTGCTTTGACCATGATCCCGGATTTGAGAGATCAGGTAATTACAGTGCAGTCTGACCCCCGTGACCCTGCTAACAGGGGTACCGGACCAGATTGGATCATAGTTACACGGTTATTCAGTCGCCTAAATGTGCAGATTTCATCACGATGTTTTCCCTCACCGTAAAAGAATCGGTTAGTGTTCATTTAATGTCTAAAGAGAAAAGAGTGATTGGTACATGGCGGCACTAGGATTCGAACCTGGTACCTCAGGGTACGAGGCGGACCCCTTAACCATTAGGCCATCGATGCCTTGGTCGTTGTGCGCTCTATTGTTTTGTCTTGTTTCTATTGATACGCATTGTACAATGTCAGTTAAAATAAAAGCCGAACGAAGCGCAGCGCTCTGGAAGAACATTATGTTTTATGTTATACGGCAGACAAACAGACAAGCGGACCACCTGATGGAAAGTGGTCACCGCCGCCTATGGACATCAGCAACACCAGGGGAGTCACCAATGCGTTACCCGCCTCTGAAGAGACCTCTAATATACATCTTGAACGATCCCATGTCATAGTCCAATGGAAACACTGTGGCTGGGAGCTCATTCCATGTCCAGAAAGTTTCCCCATTGGCAGCATGTTAGTACCTTTTTACTTATCGTGTACAGCTCAATTGCTTTGCCTTTTTTCTCTTGAAACCTATTTTGTAGTACCTAATGCACATGTACACAAACCGAGGTATGTACTCGGTGTGACTTCAAACCGGGAGTGGCCGGCTGCGGTACTTTCACTTTTCAATACTAGTTCAAACATTGGCAATGCGCTGATACCATCCACGGTTGAACGAACTTCGGTATAAGTGAACTAAGTACTTATCAGTGCTTAATAGAAGTAAGTAATGTACCTACTTCTTGTATTCGTCGATGGTGTTTATTTCGAAAATTCAAGTTTTGTCAAAAGACAAAGCCGCTTCTTACCGTCAGTCCCTATGTATCTATGTACGCTTAGATCTTTTAAACTACGCAACGGATTTTAATGCGGTTTTCAACAATAGATAGAGTGATTAAAGAGGAATGTTTATAAGCAAGAAAGAAAGGGTAGGTAGGGGTAAAGTAAGTGTACGCGAACGAAGTCGCGACGGGTTAGTTAAGAAAAAAATATTGCAAGTGTAGCCAAGCAACAATGTATTGTTCCGGTTTGAAGGCTAAGGTATCGATACCTAAGGTAAATTGCTTAACTAGTTTAGTTAATGATAAATATATCACGTAACTACTTAATTTACTTAGCTTGAATAACTATCGTTGTAAATGCGGGACATTGAACAAATTTTTGTCCGAAAGCGGTTTTTTCAGTGTTGAAGAATATTTAACGTATCGTTTGTTTCCAACGATAGCTGGATCTAGTGTTGTGGTCGCTCTTTTTGATCTCTAATTTTTAGATTAATTTATTGTAATTGCATGCAAAATATGTTTGTTTTTATTGTTATTAAATTTAAATAGCTCTCTCAGTTTGCATACCAAGAGTAATCGGTTAAATGTGTGATACAAAACGATTTAAACATGTACCCAATAACTGTCTACCACATTTAATGCAAATAAAAGCCTATGCTATGCTAATGAATTGAAATCATTCTACTCATAATATCTAATCACAGGTGGGTACTTTTAAATTTTAGACTAAGTTTCATGAATAAATTATTTATTAGTATTATTATAATTACAATCACGATCGAAGCGCATATTTCTCACAGTGTCAAAGCACCAGTGGTTTTGCATTTCTTTGAAAACTTGTCTCGTGTATTTTCGATAGAGATCTCCATCCCAACTTATCTGGCAAGCTTGGATACATACAACGACAAAAGCCCAATCAACGTGTAGGAGACTCAAATCCCACAGTGGGATTAGTCTCCATTACGTCTGTTAATTACGCAGATGATCTTGAACAATATTAGAACCCCGATATTTAGTAATGATAGACGAAGTGCTAAAAAGAATTGAAAATAAAGTCGCTATAGTTGCTTAATGCAAAACCGTAAGTGCAAAATGAAACAAGAATAAATAACGTTCTACATCGCCGTGCCTTATCCGTCAACTGGGATTGCAACCTGCGAGCCAGCGCCAGCGCAATGCGTTGATATATTACCGCGCTCGGCGCTACTGTTGGAACTCGATCATTCGGGATAATTTATTTATCACCACATCATCGAAAGGTGGGTGGACCTAGGATTTCCGGTGCCGCCGAAACGACTTTGAAAGAAGTAGAAAGGAACTGAAGTGTAGATATTAAGTTTAAAGTTTTATTGTATGTATTATTTTATAATCTATAATAATTTATGTGTGTGTTTTTATAAATACGGACCTCAGTTGCCTGAAATAAATGATTAAATAAAAAAAATCACTACTAATTATAAAACAAAGTCAGACGCCGAGTCTGTCTTGACTGTTCGCGATAAACTCAAAAACTACTAAACGAAAATTAGGTTCATGCGATTTAGACATAGACATAGACATAGACGTAACTTTATTTGGTCCAATAACACATTCAAATACTTAAAACAAATATTCAAATATTTAAATTGATCTCATAGGTCTACATGACATATGTACGAAGTAGGACAATTCTAATAAGAAATGCCGAATAATAACATTATTTTGCATTAACTAACAGTCAGCCCCCACTATATCGATAGGTATAGGTAAGTTTCTGCAGAATATCAAATTTGTTTCATACGCAATGGATCCAGAAACTCAATAGCATGAGAGTTAAATAAATATAGCAGACCCTGGCTCCAGAAAATTCAGTTCCGGAGCACAACAAACAATCTAAAGATAAACGCATTTATTTTAAATAAGATAAATGTATTTATTCAAATACATTTCAAAATATAGTGCCGGCATCCACTGTTTCAGTTTTGGCCAACGGGTCATATAAGTTTGTGGCACTGTACGTACTATTCTGAATATAAACTCTACTATAAAAAATTTCCGTCTCCACGTTCGAGAGAGCTCCGAGAACACGTGGTACGGCCACGACCCGAGACGACCTTTATCTCGATAGGTCGATTCGCCGAGGTGAGAGTATTGTTCGCGGGTACTCACTGACGGACTCGCGTCTTTCCGCATTTCGACCGCGGTATCGCTGTGTTTTGACACAGTTCGTAACTTGCTACGCAGATGACTGGCTTGGCCTGGCCTGTTTTGTTTGTTTGTGTCAGTCTAGGTGCTCCTATAAAGTCTAAATTATATAAATATATTATAATATATTTATAGGTAATGCTGGTTTGACATTAGGTATATTTATTTATTAGATACAATTTTGTACCTAATTATATTCTTATTATATACATAGTTACATTACAATATGTACAAACTTAAAACTACCGAACAAAATAAAAATTTTACACAAAAAGAAAAAATTACATGTAAAAAACTGATTCTAGATCGCTGCCAAGCGGAAGCGTTCCCAGAATGCTGGCGGCGTTACCCCGTTGAATAGCTAAACTAATACGTTGTCCGAGGTAATTGATATTGTATCCAGCTTAATCGAGTAAATTGCATCCTTTTTAGGAAGTCAAGCGATGGCTGTATGAAAATAATTCCTTAGGTAGCGTTTGTCATTTTAAAAATTTGAAAAGTGGCGTTCTATTTTCGGCGTCGATGTATGGAGGATTATTGTAAAATTAAAATATCTAATTTTACGGAATAGAAATTCCAATAGTATTGACAAAACGTTAACTCTGTAAACAGTATTGTTCGCGGGTACTCACTGATGGGTCTTTCCGCATTACGACTGCGGTATCCCTGTGTTTTGACACAGTTCGTAACTTGCTACGCAGATGACTGGCCTGGCCTGGCCTGTTTTGTTTGTTTGTGTTTAGGTGCTCCCATAGCGCTGTTTTAGTTTAATTTGTAAACTTTTTGAAACATCCGGTGAGGGATTTGCTCCCACACTGATGTTGAGATAATTTATAAAGTTTTTGAAACATGTGGTGTACATTTGGAACTTTTATAAACAACCTGACACAACGACCTGATTCACCTAGTTCAGTTAGTTAACCTGCCACGCAAGAGGTTCCGGGTTCGATTCCCGGCCGGGCAGAAATTGAAATGATTAATTTTAATTTCTGTTACGGGTCTAGGTGTTCTATGTATAATAAGTATGTATTTAAAAGTATATAAGTAGTCTATCAGTTACCTAGCACTCATAATATAAGCTTTGCTTACTTTGGGGCTAGATGGCGCTGTGTGTGAATTTGTCCACGATTATTATTATTATTATTAAATGGTAATTGGGGCAACTGCCGGTAAGTGATCACCGCAGCCCATTCGCAACACCAGGATCTCGAGTCCGCAGATTCACTGAGCTTGAGATTGAATTGTAATTGGATCGCTATAGAAGCTCAACAGCAGTTTTAATTGCAGCAGAATATAAAAAACGTGTCAAACTGCTATTGAGCTGCGATCGAGATTTAATTACGCTTCAATCGAGTCATTAGTAACAGTAGCAGAATGCGCAACACGTGAAAAACTGCACGTGGCAAATTGAGCTTTCGATTACGATCCAATTACAATTAAATCAAGCCATAGTAAATTAGCGGACTTGAGGCCCAGGAGTGTCGCGAATGCGTTGCCGATCTATGAGAAAGGTGTAGATTCGTTTCATGAAGTTTCCAATGTTGTACCAGCAGAAGTTCATTCCATAGAACGCGCAAGGAAATTTGTTAGGAAGTTAGTTAGATACCTATATCTCTACCCTAGAATAAGGAACTCCCCTCATCATGGACTTTTTTTTAATGTCATACGGTAGGCAAACAGGCGAGCGGGCCACCTGATGGAAAGTGGTCACCACTGCCTATAGACATAAGCAACACCGAGAGTATCGCTAATGCGTTGCACACCTCTATAACCCGTTACTCTGGCAGCAAAAAGGCAAATGTCCCTCCACTGCCAAAGCCACGGTTCCCCATATTCCCACCCCATGGAGCACTGGATGCTTGGAGCATGGATATTTAAATATCAAACTACCTATTCAGTTTGCAATAATTTTCCAATATTAGCAGTAAGTACTCACCAAAGCTGGAGAGTCCAGAGGCCCTGTGGTCCTGGACCTGGTTCTCCTGCGATCGCTTTCTGCGTCGGAACGCTGCAGCTCACTCTCGCGGTCTGAGGAGTTGTGCCTTCTCGCTCCCTCCCGTCGGTCGGTGAATCTTCTCTCTTCTTTTACCGTCCTGTCGTTAAGATAATTTAGTTAATATATGTATTTTATATTATACGGCAGCCTAACAGGGAAGCGGGCCACCTGTTGGAAAGTGGTAATTATCAGGAAAAGTGTTCTCTAAGAAAGAGTTTAAGTTTCTATATTCTATGTTAGTAGGAATTTCTTTTTATGCTACTCAGTGAGAAACAAGCTGACAGCCCACCTGATGGTAAGCGGTAACTGTCGCCTACATCATCTACGATTCATATATTTAGGTTGTAGCTGTCAAAAATGCAGAACCGCAGGTGAGTTGTCACTGTGAGGGCTAAGAAGAAATGCCTCAGGTTTGCAATTTGTCTGGCTTCCTTATGTGTGGTGGTGGTAGTACTCAGGCGGACTCCTCAGGCTAGACAGAGTCCTACCACCTGATAGGGAATGGTCCTCAATTGATAATTTAACTGAGTGAGCTTCGGTTCTGTTACATTATACTGTTACAAGTAAAAGAGATATTTACCTTCTGAAATTTGTATCCCTGTACTTTCTTTCAACATCGCTGTCCCTCGTATCTGGACTCCTGTATCGTAAATCTTCTTTGGAGCTAACACGCCTATCTAGATCGTCTCTAGGACTCCTATGCCGTTCTAGATTTTCCCTAGAACTCCTATGCCGGTCTAGATTCTCTCTAGAACTCCTGTGCGTATCTAGGTTTTCTTTAGAACTCCTTTGTCTGTCCAGATGTTCTCTGGAACTTCTGTGTCCGTCTAATTCTTCCCTAGAACTTCTCTGACCCAAATCTTCTCTAGAACTTTTGTATCTCCTTTCTTCTTCTCTCGGATCGTATTCTCTCTTCTTGATTTCTATATCACTTGGTTCCGGGTCGGTGTATCTGTAAAAATAAAGAATTTTTTAATTTTCTTGATAGAACAGAAAAAATTAAATAAATCTATATACCTGTTCGATATATTTGATTAAATACTATCGTAACTACTAGTCGTTATGAGTAGATATTTGAAAAACGGATCACTCCAATATTCATCATATCAGCCGATTCACGCCCACTGCTGGGTATAGGCCTACCCTAGAGATTTCCACATAGGCCGGTCCTATGCCTTCCGTATCCAGCTGGTACCTACGATCTCAGGGCGTCGGTCCAGCTTACGGGAGGCCTACCCATGCTGCGTTTTCCGGTACGTGGACGCCACTCGAATAGAAATCCAGACGGTTGCTAATAAAATATTGTAACTTTTACGGTTGGCTATTTACCTTTTGTAGTCAGGATCATCGTCGGCAAGATGTTCAGGGCTCTTGAGCACCCGTGTGCGAGGCTTCTGCTGGACTACCTCCTTCTCTTTCTTGCTCTTCTTGGAAGAGTCGCGAGAGAACAGCTGTTTCACCTGGAGACAGAGGTTTAGCATTAATTTTTTTTGTCGCTACTGATTCCAGCAAGTTCTTCGAATATATCTAAAAATTAATAATTATAATAAGCGTCTATGGTCAAAAAGAGATATCTATGATTTGGTTTTGTTCATCACTGCATGCTTACTGGCTAGATATGATAATGGCAGTATTTTAATAGAACTTGAGACGATAATGGATATTAATAATGGCATTGACCTTTCATTTCTAGCTCATGTATGCATTATCGTTTGTACGTAATTAATTTACAAATGAAATCCAATAGAGCTTACCTTCTCAAGCCCAGAAAGTTTCTTAGTAGCCTTAGGCGGTTTCGCACTGACTTTTTCGCCAAGTGGACTCTTGTCGTATCTATCACCATTAGGATTCAAATGAGATCCTTCATCGCCACTTCTTTCCCTCGAATACTTCTTTCTGTAGCCTTCATCTGCATTGAATCTTGTCAAATATTCCCCATTGGCGTAAATTTGTTCGCTCGGATAGTTGTCCTCTGTGTGCCGTCTTTCGTTTGCCAGAAACAGAGATGTGTTGCGAACATCATCATCGCTTTCATGACGTCTATAGTTTCTGTGAATTTCACCCGAACCCTTTCGAAAGTCGTTTTCGATACCAGAGTCTACAAGTCGACTGTCTATCTCGTATCGTCGAGGAGATCTGTCATCCCGATAATAGTCCCTACTATCACCTGAATCGTGCCGTTTTACACCATATGGTTCTTTATAATGTTTATCTTTATTCTTTACACGACGTAAAGAATTATGATACATCTCGGCTTGCTTTGCATTGTAACGGATATTTGCGTAATCATCTTCACGCTCTTGTGCTATTTCTGGATTAGAGGAGTAGTGTCCTTTCCTCTTACCAAACCAGCCATCTCTGACTTTATATTTGTGTCCATTTGTGTCATGACTAGAAGTGAAATTCTTTTTCACTTTATACTTCTTATCTTTGTATGCATCAGTGGGCAGAACTGGTTTGCCGTTCGGGAATTCAAGACTAGGTGGCTCGTATTCAGGTTCTGGAGGAAATACTTTATCGTCTTTGTATCTCGAGTCCAACGTATCAATAAACTCTCGCCTGTCTACTTCACCCTTTGGCACTTTCTGATAAGATCTACTTTCTGTGTTGTATTTAATTTTATGATTGTCGGAATCATATCGATTGTAATCTTCAGTAGTGCTACTTTCAGCGAATCCATCTCTTTCCAATGTCTGATGTATATATCTCGCCGTCTCATTTACGTATTTTTCCGTAGCTTTCATACGTTTCTCAGCTTCGTAAATAGGATCGGTTTCCGCTAAATATCTCGAAATGGGTTCACCTACAATTCTTTCCCTCCTAGCGTTTATGCGTGACTCTAACAACTTTCGTCTATGACTTAGTTCATTAAAATCTAAATCGACCCTGTCTGATTCAAATTTCTTCTTATTATCCATACCATCACCTCGTCCTCTAAAAGTTTCAATATACTCATGATTCTTATCTTTCGCAGAGGGATATTCATTTGCGTAAGTAGGTTCGAAGTCGTCGAAACTAGTGAGCTTGTATTCTCTGATCCTGGGTCGTATTGGCGAATCTGTAATTTTATGTGTGAAATTGTTATTTCTCCCACTGTCATAAAATTTATGTCTATCTTCATAACCTAGACCTTCATCTTCATCAGACACGTTACCGAACTTTTCTCTTGAAGGTGAGTATGTTTTGTGAACAGTCTGTTTCCCGAGGGTACTTGACCCGGTATCGCCATTATCTCTCACAACATGGGCATATACTACACCTTTGTCATTCATGGCGTTAACTGGAGTGGGGATTCTGTCAGGACTTCTGTTTCTTACAAAGAGATTAGGGTCTGGACTTACACTTGGCTTTGTGTAAGAAAATGGTTGATTTATGTTAGAGCCGTTAGCAGGCGAAATTAAGTGGGATTTTGGAGGAGGAGAGTGCTGATCTTCTTTCAAGATTCTCACTATATTACCAACGGTATGCCCTCTAGTCAAAGGCGGCTTGTCAGGCGGTTTTTGACTACTATGTATCATTTCTTTGTCCGCATAGACGTTTTCTTCAATTTTTCTGATACTATCTTTAATTTTATCCTTGATTTCTGTGGGATTTATATCTTTCGCTTTGATAGTATCGATCTCATCTACCAGAAGTGTCTTTTTGATATCTGTTTTTCGTTTCGGAGTGTCAGTTATCGGGGATGACTCTTTATCTTTTTCTAAAGACTTTCCTCTTTTTGTTCTCACAGGTGGCTTGGGTTCAGATTTCTCAGGGACTTTATATCTTGGAGGCTTTTCTACAGGATTGACCCTTTTATCACTGGTTTGACTTAAATCGGATTTAATGCTGTCTTTTTGAGCCAATTTCTGTTTTTGGAAAAGCTCCAATGGCGAAGTCTTTTTGAAATAATCTTCCCTCGGCGAACTTTCGATTATGGGCGACAGTTGGGTTTTCTTGTTTCTTAACGACTTCAAGAATTCTTCAGTTTCGCTTCCTGACCGTTTACGAATTGGTTTAGTTTGTACATTCAAACTAGTATTTGACTTAAGATCTGAAACGTCGCTTTTACTTCTCTTGACTACTGCAACTGGCTTAGTTTTGACGATCACAGGACTAATGGGAGTTTTATTCTTTTGTTGTCTTCTAAACAGTGTTGAGAGCGAAGTTCTTTCTCTTCTTCTTCCGCTCACATCGCTTGTGGATCTACCAAGGGGTGTCTTGCCTTTCCCTTCTGGCGAGCCAGCGTCGTCACTGTTTCTTCTATCCTTGTCTTCCCTATGCTTTCTCCTGTGAGGAAGGGAGAAAAATTTCTCTGGAGGATGATCGGCAGTGCAGGAAATGCTTTCGGCTTGGGCTATCACTTTATTGGCTTCGTCAATTAGTTCTTCTTTAGATAGATGTGTGAAAGGTTCTTTTCTTACAGCTGGTTCTAAGGAGGCGCCCCGCGATTCTCGCGGTTTACCTGAAAATAAAAATATTATATAATTTAGAACACATTTAAACAAATATAAAATTTAAGACTCAAGAGTGCCTGTTATTTACAAATGTCATATGTTAAAATAATTGGCCAATTTATACCAAAACATTTATCAGTACAACTTTGATTAGGTATATAGGTATAGGTACTATTGTGAGAGACAAGAGTTTTGTCTGTGGATAGTATATTAATGGGTTACGAAATAACTAAATAAATACATTGTCATTCCTTGGATAGGAATATATTAATGCTACAAATATTACAATAAATATTATTCAATATCACCTTAAAATGCATATAAGTATACGTATAGAGGTAAGTAACCAAATTATTAACAAATCCCAATATTAATGACTTTAGTCGTTAAAATATTTCGGCACCCTCGTCAGAGCTTAAGATAAGGACAAGTTTTGTTTTTGCAAAGTTTCAAGTTATTATAAGTTAATGAAGACATCAAGGAGACGTGAGGCCCAAAAGTACTTAATAAGAATGTTAATTCAACGCCATTAAAATATCATTAGAAGTGTGTTCAGCTTAAGTACAACGCAGTATGCGATAAAAAGAAAATATAGTATAGGCATTAGTTTTTTTAACAAAGTCGCATTAATCAAGTGGAGCCAATCTGATGTTTTTGTGGACATGAAAAAACGCTATCCGCTCAAAATAACTCTGCTAACGCCGTCAAATGAATACATGGTGTGACGTCACAATGTATTCGTGTCTAAATAAGGTGGGGTATCCAAACAACTTCCAGGAACAGAACTTTTCATTCCTAAAAGGCTGAATCGCAAAATGTTGAATTAACAAATAGGCCTGTACCTACAAAGATTCCTTTTTTCGTAGAGTCATTCACATTTACGAAGACAATAAAGCTGTTAACTTTAGTGCATTAATTAGTTAGGAATCCTACGTATCGCTGATGTTTTTTTCCGAATTTGGAATACCTAAACATAAACTAGACCTTCTCCCTACAAAAAAATATAGGCACACAAACTCCAAATACAGAATTGATATCAGATTCATTATGTTATTTACCCTAAAAAACAGGCGGACCCCGGGTCATGACACCGAGGTGATGATGATTTCCTCTAAAGCATAAATCTGGGAGTAGTCATCTCCGCATGGGATGTCCACGTGAAATATAAGGATAGTAATGGGGAGGCCCATACCGTTAATTTTAACACGGACATATAGAACGTAACACGCGTGCAAAACCGTCTGCAAAAGCCAGTTAAATATAAATTTCAATCAACGAAGACGGTTACAGTTTTTTAATACTTTAACAACACAAAAAAAGAGATAATTTTGAATTAGATGGCCAATATTAACCAGGATGTACGAATAGGTAATTATTTTGTCGACAGTTTCTGATTAACTTCATACATGTGTACACAAACGTCAGGAAGACTATTTGATGACTACCTATTAATGAAGGTAAACTTCGAAAATTAGTTTTCACAGCTGTTTAAGATAATATTGGAATACGTACATGTCCGCATACATAAAAATTATAATCATGTTGGCGTTAATGACCCGGTTGTGCTCTCGCGCACGAGGCCCCGGGTCCGCCTTGACCAGACCTCTGAATATTCGCATACATAGTTGAGGACAAATATTAATTTGGCGAAAAAGTAGATGACTAAACTTATACTTATGTGTAGGAGAGCATAGAGTGTCTTTAAATCTTTAAAGCCTTCTAAATTTCACATTTCCTCGATCATTGAACTGGTATCCACGTCCATCTGTTCCAACATCATTTAGTTTACTTGTTATTGTGTGGTCTGTCAAAAAGTGCATTTGGCATACGAAAGACTTAGTTGCGAAGTGCGCTACCGTAAGCCGAAATGACGACACCGTCGATGTCACGGATATTTTTAGCAAAGGCACAGGTCGCGACCAGTTTTTTGGAGATCCTACGCCATCTAATCTCTCTTGAGTCTTGATATACAACCTTTTTTTGTCATATCAACGGACTCCGGTAGGGTTTCACGCGTTTTTGCGACCGCGCAAACGAGATTTCGTGTTTTGTTTATGTCTGTTTTCTTCTTTTTCGTTTCTTTTTCCGGCCGGTAACGTACGTGCTTTTGTTTTGGTAGTTAGTCGCTGGTTTTGTTCTTTTGGCTGTTGATATCTGAGTGATTACACAATGATGATCTAATTACTGCCCATAACATGATGTCGATTTATTGATAATTTCAGTATGTAGACAGACGATCTTGACATAAAAATGTTTGCTTATCTTTTGATTGTCAATGCTCAATTTCCGATTGATTCCGTCTGGATAGCTACAACTGTTTTATCTATTTCTCCCTCTCAGCAAAATGCTTTTTGAACTGTTCCAATTCCAACCTATTGTCTCGTGACAACCTTATTCCGGTTTGCAGGTTAGGGAGAGACAGTGTGATAACTAACAATAGATATAAGTGGAGAAATTCGCGAAATGTGATCCATTAAAAAATCATGGCGTGTACCTAAAAATCTGCACATTTTTCTTCGCAAACGTTACTAAGCCCGGTTTGCACCAAATTCGTCGTTTTGTAAGAAATTTTGTGGTGCAAACCGCTCTAAGTATTCGCAAAATCGTATACGAAGACAGAAGTGCAGAAAATGCCCTTCCAAAATTAAGAAATCAGAAGTCCAACGCCAGTTCTCCACGTACTTTATTTACTTTCCACCTCGTGAGTTCATTCACATATCCTTTTTATGTTAAAAATCCGATTTATCGCGATAGAGTTTTTAGTTCACAATAAAGTTTGATTTTTTACTCCCTGCCTAAATATATATTCTGAGGCCGAAAAAGCTCTCTCAAGATTTAGCGCCAATTTTTAAATTTTTGGAGGTGCGGGATCCTGGAGGTCAATAAATGGAGCGGGATCCCGTTTATCGGCATTGCAATCCCTAATATCAGCTAGTTATGTCCTCACACTGGTGACAGAAAATACAGATGACGACAAAAAGTACTGACATCGATAAGCCAGTGCAACAATCCGTCTGGACTTCTAATCTAACAATTTGTCACTACTTGCATAAAAAACCAAGGTGATGACACTTGACAGTCTGTGAGCTATGGGTTCGAAGGCCTCTTCGAGATGACTTCACCGCCTTAGCCCATTCATCGGTCAGTTGTCATTAGTTTTTGCTCTGCTGCTGGTGTGTTGACTTTCACACAGAGCTTTTAGTGTTTGGATGTGACCGATTGAAGGGCAAGGCTGTATAGGTGTTTGAGGTACAACGCTCAGTCCTTATGCAAAGTTGCATTTTTGCAGGATCGGAGTGTACCTACCTAAAGCTTTTTTATTGATTGATTGATTGAACAGTCTCATGACGGTATTTGTATTATTTTTTGGTTTATTTCATAAATTGATAATATACATGTCTGTTACGGGTCTGGGTGTTATATGTATAACAAGTCTGTATTTAAAATATATAAGTAATTTATCAGTTATCTAACACCCATAACACAAGTTTTGCTTAATTTGGGGCTAGATGGCGTGTGTGAATTTTCAAAGCATTTATTTATTTATTTAACCATTTATTGTGCAACGAAAGTTACAATTTAAATGAACGTATAGATAAAATTTACAAAAGGTATAGCTTATTTTTTTAAGAAATGTCTTGCAAGCGACCTACCAAAGAGAGAGGGCTAGATTACACAGGCAGATATGATGTGATACATATAACATACTATGCAAATAATGAATATTCATTATTAACAAAAAAAACAATGAAATGCGACCTCTCCAGTATTCACCATCAATTCACGCCTCACTACAAATGACTAACACGCGTGGGTGGATCGCAGCGGTGTTTTCTTTATACACGTAATGGGAAGGCATAAGGCGGTACGTGACTCTTGTGAGCCTGATTTAGAAATTAACTGTCCGAAGATGGAGATTAGAAGTTGCACGACTTCCTCCGCGTAGAATTCGGTTCGTGTACGTCGCGAAACAGCTAAACTATTTGGGCTAGATTAAGGCTATTTTGGGATGTCAGCTGAAACACAGTGTTAAATTTCATCAAAATTTGTTCAGTAGTAATGGGAGAGAGAGAAAGAATAGCTTTCCGCTCGCAGCCCCACCGGTGTGCACCATTATGTTTCTTATATCTTGCGAGCTTGCGAGGGGAATAAAAAGCAGCCTAAGTGCTAAACTATCTCCAAATCAGGGCAGTGGTTGAGTCGTGAAGGTGTCGCATTTATAATATTAATAAGTAAGGTAAAGGAAGTAGGCGCCTCCTCTAGACTCAGCGCTGAACTGAATCGTTGAAACTATCACACGGGGCTTTTCAAGAAATCGGTTCATTAGTTTTTAAAATTCGTATTGGTTTCCGGTAGTACGTCATCATCACAGCCCATAACAGTCCACTGCAGGACTTAGGGCCTCTCCCACAAAGGGGGAAGTTATTGCCATAATCTCCACGCTTTGGAAGGCGGGTTTAAGATCGCAGTATTATATCTTGTATAGATAATAGTCCCTGATGTTCATTTGAATTTGAATTGTTTAAAAACCTGTTAAATCTCATATACTAAGTGGAACACGTACGGTATATAATTCTGAGGATAATAAACATAAACTTGATTTAAAGTTATGATAATAAGACTTTGACGATCGCGATATTAGTCAAACTAGTATCTCCGATTTGATCAGAATATACAACGGTATAGCAAATGTCACATGACGGCATTATGGATAACAAAAAGTATTCAAAAGGAGTTTATTGTGATTGCACTAGGGTGTTGAAGCAATACAATGATTTTAACATATACATAGACGTAATACTAACTAAAACAGAGCTCTACAGACCTTAACTTAGAGCAACTGTAACGTGCTATTTAAATTGTCAATTGTTGGAGCGTCGGTGGCCTGGTGACTCGTAAGCAAGAGGTCCTGGGTTCGAGTCCTACTTCGACCATGTACCAATGACTCTTTTCTGAGTTATGTACATTAGTTGATCACTAACCGATGCTCTTACGTGGAGGGAAAACATCGTGAAGAAACCTGTACATTCAGGCGACTGAATGTGTAACAATGATTGAATATGGTCAGGTTTCTCTGTTAACAGAGTCACGGAGGTCAGATGGCATTTGCTCCACTGTAATTACCTGATCAAAACCGAGCACAAGAGAGCACAATCGGGCATTAACGCCGAGATGATGACTTAAATTGTCAAATCGGTTATTTAAGATTGAACAAGTAGTTTAAACAAATTACTTGTAGCCCAAGGAGAACTTCTTGAACGATCAACAGGAAAATATTATTTTTTCCATTGATATAAGCGTTTAAAATATCTGTAAATATCATTATCATCAACACTATTTAGAGTCCACTGTAAATATACACATTAACAAAAACACACATCGTCAGATATGGCAAAAAAGTACGAAATAAAGAAAAAGCGTAAAAATTTTCATAGCAAAAAGCTGCTTTTAGTACGTATTAATAACAGCTGATTAGTATTCAATACCATATAAGGAGCGTCAGTGGACGGGTGGTTGAGTATCCGACTCGTAAACGAGAAGTACCGGGTTCGAATATCGCTGCGGCCATGTACCAATGACTCTTTCCTGAGTTATGTACCTTAGTAAAATTCTACCGATGCTCTTATTGTAATCATCATCCAATCTGGTCAGGTTTCCCTGGTAGCAGGGTCACGGAGGTCAGATGGCAGTCGCTCCACTGTAATTGCCTGATCGCCAAATCCTGGATCATGGTCAAGGCGGACCCCGTTCCCAGAGCACAACCGGGACATTATCGCCAAGGTGATTATTTATTATTCGAGACCATCTAATTTGTAATTCATCCTTTAGTTGAGGCTTTGGGTGATCAACCGTCAAAATAACAAGCTTCCTAGATTCCTGCAAAGCGACGAAGCGCGACCGCCGTTTTTATCAGTTCTTTTTGTAAGTTTGTAGTTTTTTTTCCTAAAATTTGTAATGGACGCTTTGGTGTGGGAACAAGGTCGTGGTATTTGATATTTGGTTGATTTATTGAGTTATTTAATGTTAATGGTATGAGTTATTGTCGTCTGACACTTCTTGAGATATATCACATGATCAAGATGGTTCATATTTGTAATTTGTAGATAATATATGAATGAAATCTTGTAAAGAATCGCGATAATTAACTTAACAATTTATAGTTCTAGAGTCCTTCAATCGACTCAACCTTAATCAATTGAACCGACACCTTGTTACCAAATTGTGGTGTTACAATATATACTACAATACAATATATAATACAATATTTAAAAGATGTTAACTAAGATTGACATGTAAATTGTATTTATAAAATAAAATGAACTTGAACTTGAACTTGAACTTCCTATATTATTCCCGAGTGTCATAGGCTACTTATTATCCCTGAAAAATAATAATGTCCAGCGAGATAACCGAACTGCGTGAAAAAAGCGGGGGACTGCTAGTAGGTTTTATTCGCTTCACATATCAAATCAAACTAATCTCCCACTTCCAAAACTAGCATTTGTTCGCAAACTAGTCTCATCATGGAATCACCGAACACCGTTACACTGACGATAGCATCGCTAATCATTTCCATACACTTCTTAGTCACTGCTTACAAGGCGAAGACCTTGCCTCGATATTCAATTGAGTAAACAAAACACGTGAAACGGTGATATCATTGCATCTCAATTATCACCACTGTTTACATGTTCCGTGCCGTGTTTGTAGCTACGACTACAATGGGACAAGGTTGCCAATTAGTGCTAATGGTGGCGCCACCTTCGCGGCAAACCGTCACTTCATTTGGACACAATGATAGTTCCTTATTCGGACACGTTATAGTGTTTTGTGTATCTTGGTTTGTGTTATATTCTAAATTATCATCGTCGTTATCATCAAGAGCTCCTTTTTTATTTTATGTTAATTTGTAGATATAAAGGCAAGCGTGCCACCTGAGAGGCCAATCCAGCCTGTTTATTAGTTATTTATTTTTAGCCATTTCTGTCCCACTCCAAGGCAAAGGCCTTCCTAGCAATCTTCCACGACTTATGGTCGGATGCTTTCCTTCGCCAATCTTCAGAAAAGGCGTCCAACTCGTCCCGCCATCTCCGTCTGGGCCTACCGCGCTTCCTTGTTACGTTTTATGGGGTCCAGTCGGCGGATATTTTAGCCCACAATTCGTTTGTCATGCGACTTACATGTACTGCCTTGTCCCACTTCAGGTCGAACACCGCCTATGGACATCTGAAATACCAGGCACCAATGCGTTTTTTCTAATGAGACGTCTAATCTAATATACCTTGAAGTATCACAAGATCTATATTTATTCTTAATAATTGCTTGGATACTTAGCGTACAAACCTAACTCAATTCTCATCGGAAAACAAGCGTTTTCAGTGTATTACGTAGTTAGTAATCATTTGCACAGCACCTATCTATTTGAGTATGTAAATGTAATATTTCATTGCTAATTAGGTACGTTCATTTGTATGTAGTTGTTACTGGTGGTACGCAAAACATTGTAAAATGTTTCGATTTTTGCCTTTATATGCTACACTTTTAAAGCAACAATGACTAAATGCCTCACGTAATTACTTCAGTAACTTGAAGGTTTCTGAAGTCCGCAAATACGTGTTCAACTTCATCTATTATGTCTCAGTTTGCTTGCCTTACGTAATATGGACCTATCCTTGGATCTCATTCAAGACATTTTGCTACAATGTGTATAGACTAGATACAAAGATGAATTTGTTTGTAGAACCTTGACAGCTTCCGTTCAACATTTGCAATGTAACCGCTGTTACCACGAACATCTAAAGGAATCTGTGTATGTTTCCGCTAACGCTTGATCGACTAATAATTCTTGAGTTGTAATTAGTAAGTCAATCAAGAGGTGAGGTTACGTTTGGGAAAACATCGTAATTAAACTATGATCAATCACGGAGGTCAGATGACAGTCGCTCCACTGTTATTACGTGATCTGTCAAACCCTAGATCATGGGCCCTCGCACGCAAGAGTACAACCGGGAAATTAACGCCAAGATTATTGTTTATTTACAAAAGTCATTCAAGAAAAATGATTTCGATTCCAAACTTGTAAGTGAGACATTTTGCAGTTTTACACTACGCTCGTTGCGCAATTGCGAATAGCAAGACAGACAATCGACAAAACAAAATAACACGAGTAAAATTCTGCACACAGAATCTATAAACTGATTCGTAGAAATCAAACCTGTTACGAACGAAGGTCGTTGCGAAGAATTCGACATGTGGGACGAATGTCACGCTGTTATGGATTTGAAGGTGTTCGGTACATCCTTGGTTCGGTATGTATTGTATCTGCGACATGTAATCATGGGTTCTAGATGATTCAATTTTTTGAAGCGTGGGCTGATTTTATGCATAGCCGATGGTTACTTCGTACTAAAGTGTCAGTTAAAATGATAGTTTTTTGTTGTTTAAATTGAATGGTAAAAACATGTTATGACTGAAGTTACGTATCGCTATGATTTACGTATAATTATAGATTTACGATGCATCAATCTTGAACTAAATGCTCATCGACGAATTAGTTTCTCAGATTCTTCAACGTGTTCGTTTAGCTAAATATGAGGATATTTATTATCAAATCAACACAAATATCAAGCCTTTCATTGCATCAGTATAGTGGTTTACAAAGCTCAAGAGAGAAAGAGGAACGGAAAAATGTCACTATCACCACATTAGCAACATACATGTTCATCATCATCATCATCATCCGAGCGGTCAGGTTCGCTTTCCGTTTCAATCTACTCCATTTCGCACCAACAATAACACACATGTTGTCTAATCTATATTTATTCGAATTAATGTAATGTGCTATAAATGCATTGCAACAACAAAAAAACCGGATCATTCAAGTTTTCAATTAATATAAACCATTAATCTTCAACTCCAACTAGCAAGTACAGGCTCATTAACCGATTTAATCATATCAGAGTAACGTAACAGCTTAATCATACATTTCGCGAATCCGACCAAAGCTTTCGACATGAGTAACCACAAAAGGAAACTTCTTTGAGGTCATTGCCAGCTCAAGAATGGGTTGTATGCTGTTAATATCGTCACCGGAGACCTTTTTAGGCCTGTTTGTATGACGGCAGATATATATCAGCGCGCCCCCGCAGTAAAACCTAATGACTGCCTCAGGGATCGAAACTAGGACCACTTTTATTGATAAAGTAAAGTTGGACACATTTACATATGGAGATAATCAATGTTATTGGTGAGTAACTCATGAGTTGAGTAAGACGTTAAAACGGTATAATATTTTACACGGTATAGTAATTGCGAAACCAATCTTGTTTTTGTTGCACTGACTGGAAAAAATGATACGTTTTTTCTTAGGATTGTAATTGTAAGTTACGATTGTATTTACAGTTTGTATACATATTTCAATGCTTCATTTGATTTTTAAAAATAATTTGAAATCTGTAGGTAGAGATAATTATTTTTAATTAAAACCTGTGGAAAAAAAGGAACAGGATGTCTTTCTACACATATGAAATCCTGGAAATTGGGTTGAATAAACTCCGACCTATCACATTTATACAATCAATCTTCTTTTGAGTGAAGTTTTAGTCAGACAAATCTTTTGCAATAACTGTAAGATTAAACTTGAGATCAACTTATAAGTCTTTGACCTCACTGAGGGTTCTTTTCTTTGAATTTCAAATGCTGCGTTACATAATACTGGCCTCAGTTAAGTGGGGCTTCTTTAGATGTCAAGAAACGACCGCTGTTACATCATATCATCGATAAAGATCTAATATTTATGTATTTCGGTTGCAATATTCGATTAATATAAATGTATATTGCCAGTGGACGGTCGGACTAATGGTTCCGGTGTCCGACTTGTAAGCGATAGGTACCAGATTCGAACCTCAGAGCCGCCATGTATCAATGACTCTTTTCGGAGTTATATACCTTAGTTGAACACTAACCAATGCTTTTACGGCGAGAGAAAACAAACATTGTGATAAAACCGGCATATTAAGGCGACTGATTCTGTAACGATGATCCAATCTGGTCAGATTCCTCTATTCACAGGATCACGGAGGTCAAATAACAGTTGCTCTATTATCGCTGTGCTGTCAAATACTGGATCATAGTCCGTGAAAGCGGACCTTGGGAACACGCGCGCGATAGCTCACCCGGGACATTAACGCCAGGATGATTATTATAAATATACATTGGCCGAGTGATATCCGTCAAAGGAAAATAACACCAACACCGTAAAAATTATGTAATAAGAGGCAGGCCAACTAGGACCTTAAAGCAGAAATTATCAACCGGATAGAGTACAGTCGCGATAAAAATAAACTTACATTTC
Source organism: Blastobasis lacticolella (assembly GCA_905147135.1). Taxonomy (NCBI): domain Eukaryota; kingdom Metazoa; phylum Arthropoda; class Insecta; order Lepidoptera; family Blastobasidae; genus Blastobasis; species Blastobasis lacticolella. The sequence goes on from LR990063.1 coordinate 12,516,674, forward strand.
ATAAAGTGTACGACCTGAGTGGTTCAGTTGGTTAACATGCCGGTCGCCACGCAGAGGTCGGGGGTTCGATTCCCGGCCAAGCAGAAATTGAAATGATGAATTTTAATTTCTGTAACGGGTCTGGGAGTAGTCTGTATAATAAGTATGTAAATAAAAAAGTATTTAAGTAGTTTTATCAATTCATAACACAAGCTTTGCTAACTTTGGGGCTAAATGCCGCTGTGTGTTATTGAGTCTGTTTTCCAGGAAAGAATCCTCTTGTATTCTACACTTGGATTCGTACTGGGGCCGCTCACGTGCTAAGAGTCAGGGAACCGGCCCCAGGCCGTCATAACCGCTCACGTTGCGAGTGTTCATTACAATGGTGTTGCGTAACATATCAAACGGACCCTCGGGCTGAGTTGGATTGCTGGACTGGCGATGGCAAAAGTAGTAGTGGTGGTACGAGCAGAATTTCGATGAAAAACTGTCAATGGATATATAAATAAACATGACATGAGGATAAGAAAAACGAGGAGGGGCTGGTGAAGTCAAAACTTTCATCTACGAAAATTCATATGGCAGAAAGTTGTTCAGCGATGAGAGAGGTAGGGCATAGCGGGGTATCTCGTTCGAATTGGAGCCGCCCGACTGGGGAAGCACCTCCACCTTACAGAATATCGCAGCTAAATAATACTCTTTTAAATAGTATTGTGTTTCTGCCGGTGAGTAAGGTTTCCAGTGCTCCATGGGGTGGGGATTTGGGGAACCGTGGCTTTGGCAGTGGAGTGGCATTTGCTTTTTGCTGCCAGAGCAACGTGTTATAGAGGTGGGCAACGCATTAGCGATACTCTTGGTGTTGCTAATGTCTATAGGCAGTGGTGACCACTTTCCATCAGGTGGCCCGCTTGCCTGTTTTCCTACCGTATGACATTAAAAAAAAAAAAAAAAAAAAACCAAAGTTTTTGACATGATGAAACGGTTAAGCTCAACCATGATAACAGACATACATACTAGACTTTCCACTGGAGCTTTTATGTTTTAGGATTTATGATAGCAACTGTATCTAAATCTGCGTTCTTTCTAGCTAGAGAAGCCGGTTTTGTTAGAAGTGTAAATCAAAAATCTTTGCTCGTATATACTAAGTATTATTAGATATGTGGCCGATAGTGGCCGTGTGGTATCCGGCAGAGTAGAATAGCACCAACCCCTTACACTCGTGGGTGTTGTACAATTCGACCAATGTTTCCGAGGCAAAAGATCTAGAGTCTCCGTAGGCTGGAAAATGGGCAGCAGCGTTTTCCATTGTTATATTTACAACACTGCGATCTCTAACCCGCCTGCCAGGCGTGGAGATTATGGCAATAAGCTCCCCTTTCGTGAGAGAGGCCTTAAGTCCTGAAGTGTACTCTTATGGGCTGTGTTGATGGCTAAGTATTAATATTATAGGAACAGTTTCTACGTTTGTGAGTTGGTATGTTGGGAGTAATCTCCGAAACGACCGATTTTGTTACTTATTTTTCTAAAAGGTAAGTAATTACATTATTTCCGAGTGACATAGGCTATTTTTCATCTCGAAAAAATGTTAGAATCCCGCGTGATAGTTAAATGTTTACAGTGATCAGAACTGCGTGCGAGTGAAAACCGCAAGGGACCTAAGTTTAAGTCCCTTATAAAAACTAATCTAAACTAATGCATCTGATCGACATTAACTAATAATCGAGCCGTATTAAATCGCAGTGCGTTCACTTAGCCGACCAGCGCTGTGAGAACGGTTAGCAACTCTACGTGTTGTTTGTGAATGTGAACACTATGTTCAATTGTTATCTTTACTTAGCCAGAGGCCTAATATGTAATTGTCTTACGGTATTTCATTAATGATTGACGTGTGTTACTGACCGCAATCAAATTTGGTAATTGGTAATAGTTGCTGCTCTTTAGCACGTCAGTGTCAATGGTCTCGCCTCGAGCTTTGTTCTTGCATAACTTCTGAATCGATTTATTGTTTTGGTTACCCGCGTCGGCGTCGGTAGCCGAGTGGTTATGGTGAACTAGTGGTTATCCAACTCGTGAACGAGAGGTACTGGGCTCGAATGCATTTGCGGCCATGTCCAAATGACTGTTTTCTGAGTTATGTAGATTAGTTGAATGCTAACCGATCCTCTTACGGTGAGGAAAAACGTGATGAAACCTGCAAATTCAGGCGACTGAATGTGTGACCATGATCCAATCTGGTCAGGTGCCCCTGGTAGGAATGGTCACGGAGGTTAGATGGCAGTCGCTCCACTGTAGTTATGTGTTCTGCTAAATCCTGAATCATGGTCAAGGCAGGCCCTGGGCCCTCGTGTGCGAGAGCATAACCGGAACATTAATGCCAAGATGATTTACATACCTACGTTCCGTTATACAATTTTAACAATCCATATCGTCCATTTTTTTATCTCATTTCATTCATCCTCTCCAAGCCTGCCAAGCGTGGCGATTATAACAATAACCTCCCCTATCGTGGGAGATGCGCTAAATCCTGCAGTGGACTGTTACGGGCTGATTCATCCTCTCTACACGACCAAAACAACATAGCATTCCTTTCTATAACCTAATCACTACATTTTTCGGTCCAGCAAAAAAAGCAACGTAAAGGTATCTACTTGTATGGTAAAAGTATATTTATGTAAGGTTGAGTATCTTTCTTATAATTCAAGGGGGCAATTCTCGCCATTTCGACTTTAAATTTCGACATTTTCTATATCCACAAATACCTTCGCTTATCCTTTATTGTCAAGGTCGTTTTAAATTACTTTTTAAATAGAGATATTTAACTAGAATAAATGTCGAGAATTAGGCCCCATCTCCTCAGATGTCACATCTCAAATTGCCAAAATTTCTCAAAATTGTCTAGCCAAAAGCTGTATTAAACCGTTACTGAAATTGATCATAGACAACATACGACTGTCGAAGGCTTCAATAGACATTCCAATATCATTATGAATGGAGATAAAGGTGGTTTGAAAAAATGTCGAATTCGACTTGTCACAGAGCGAGAATTACGCCCCAGGACATATGACGACCACAATTAGTAAGGCAAATTATAATGTCGCCCAGTATTTTTTGCTGGGACCAATGAAAATATGTATTTTATTTCAAACATAAAAGACAGATCCGGTGGCAGCCGACGACAGGACGTCAAAATATGCTTCATGGAGCGAGTTATTGTGGTAGGGCTGTCACGTTTTGTTTGTGGGAAAACGAATGAAATGTATGTCAATTAATTTATTTTACAGAGATAATGGTATATACCATTATGACAATATTTATAAAAACCTTATCATAACAAAAAAATACCTATTAACCATAGGTATGTCAATTACTTTAATTATACAGTTAGTAACGAATCAGTCGTTTCCGATAAAATAATTTTTTTAGAACTATCCAGCGTCAAATGACAGATCCAGCCCCGCTATAAAAAAGTCGAAAATAATTATAAAGATTTAAATAAAATTAGATGGTTACACTACAATATGTAGGAACTTAAAACTGCAATTCAGAAACCTTACTAAAAAGTTACACAAATAAAGTTATGTATTATTTAAAACATTAAATTATTTATGTAACAAAATTACATTTAATAAACTAATTCTAGATCGCTGCCAAGCGGGAGCGTTCCTAAAATAATACCGGCGTTGTACCTCGTTGAATGGCCAAACTAATACGTTGTCCGAGGCACGCGCCAGCACGTGGGTCTCATGTTGCCTCTATTATTGTTAAATTAGATAGGTTCATCATCATCATCACAGCCCGTAACAGTCCACTGCAGGACTTAGGGCCTCTTCCACGAAAACGGAGGTTATTGCCTTAATCTCCACGCTTGGCAGGCGGGTTGGAGATCGCAGTGTTTAAATATAACAATGGAAAATGCTGCTGCCCATTTTCCAGACTACGGAGACTCTTGATCTTTTGCCACGTAAACATAGTCGCCTTGTACGACACCCATGAGTGTAAGGGGTTGGTGCTATTCTACTCTGCCGGACACCACACGGCCATTAGATAGATTAAACAAATAATAATAGAATGCTGTCATAGCCTGTTGATGGTAGACTCCACAAAATAAAAACTTTATTCTCGTCAAGCTTAGGTATTCAAAAGATGTTCTCTGTCAAACCCTTTTTCCGAACGGCACAACCCTAGTAACATCCAGACAAAACCGTTCATGTCCTTAATCAAATTTAACAGCACCCGTCTGTAATTAGAGACTTTTTCGCGCAGTCAATTGTTTTGATTAACTGGGTGTTTTTGACTTTTAATCGATACGGACAGGTTTGGAGAAACTTAAGCATGTGGATGATGTTAGTCTATTTATTTTATTACTATGTCATACTACGTTTATAGTGTTTTTTTATGTTTAAAGTCGTTGACGTGTTGGTATGTCAGCTAGCATTACTTGTAGAGCATAATTGATTACTTCTTTTGTTGGTAATGAAGGGCAATTTAATGGTTGTCCATTCTCAGTAATTTGTTTGACGTCATTCAATGTAGCAATGAATACCTGCGTGTCTTATTTTGCTAAGTTGGATGTCTTTTATTTCTTTTCAATAAATTTATAATGTAGGGAGGTGCTCTATAAAATGTAAATATACAATTTTATCTACCTAGTTAAAATTGCATATTTTGATAACATTTTCGTTTACGGTAAAAAGGTAAAAACTTCTGAGAAACTTACAAGTGGTAGCGTTGCTTAAATTTTCATACGTTATTATCAGACGCATGCATCATGAAGCATGCTATAAATATATTCTGGAGTGTATCGAAGAAACTGTCAATAAAAATTCCCCAAATAGACGGGATTCAATACAGTTAGATCTTATCTTTAATTATTCTCACGTTATGTCAGATAGATTTACAATAGGTTTTTTGCAGTCTGCTGGTTCACGCGTGGTTTTGTCCGTCTGTTTTAAATAGTTTTCTGTTATTAATAATGCACATCGTCTAGTTTCGGATTCTACTTTTAATTTCGGGATATATTATAGCGGATATTCTATACTGGGTTATAAGCTATGAGCTACAATACTGCCAAATTTCATCAAAATCCGTTCAGTAGTTCTTGCCTGAAGGAGTAACAAATATCCAAACAACCATCTTTCCTTCCCAACTTCCGCATTTATAATATTACTTGTATTATAGGATAAGTTGGATAGTAGGTGGCGGTCCATAGTCTCTGCCTACCCCACCTGTGGGACAGAGGCGTGAGCTTTATGTATGTATGTCATCGTCATCATCTTGGGGTTAATGTTACGATTGTGCTCTCGCGCACGAGGGCCCAAGGTCCGCCCTGACCATGATTCAGGATTTGGCAGATTAGATAATTACATCTGACCTCCGTGACCCTGCTACCAGGGAAACCTGACCAGAAAGGATTCTATCGCCTAAATGTGCAGGTTTCATCACGATATTTTCAACATGTGATTAGCATTTAACTAATGCACATAACTCAGAAAATAGCCATTGGAGAAATTGCCTGCAGTGGGATTCAAACCTCTTGCTTACGAGTCGGATACCTTAACTACTCTTATAAGAGAGGCAGGGCATAGCGGGGTATCCCGTTCGAATTGGAGCCGCCCGACTGGGGAAGTACCTCCACCTTACAGAACACCGCAGCTAAACAATACTCTTTTAAATAGTATTGTGTTTCTGCCGGTGAGTAAGGTTTCCAGTGCTCCATGGGGTGGGGATTTGGGGAACCGTGGCTTTGGCAGTGGAGGGGCATTTGCCTTTTTGCTGCCAGAGCAACGTGTTATAGAGGTGGGCAACGCATTGGCGATACTCTTGGTGTTGCTAATGTCTATAGGCAGTGGTCACTTTCCATCAGGTGGCCCGCTTGCCTGTTTGCCTACCGTATGACATAAAAAAAATACTCGGCCACTGAGCTTTATGTATGTATGAAGCATAATTACTTTACACGCCTGTCAAGTCGAGTCATACGTAATAGGAAGTAATTTTTCAATGAAAGTTTTACGTCGTATAAGCTTAAGCCCAGAACAATATCTAACTCTAACGAGCTTCAAGTTTCTTTTGAAAAGAGTGACAGGACGATTTGAATTTGAAAGCTGTGAAAGCTTAATTGAAACACAATGCAGAGCCACAGGTGCGAAGGCAGTGTGAGGATTAACCTGACAATACCATGACTTAAGACGGGAGCTTCAGTGGCCGAGTGGTTAAGATATTCGACTCGTAAGCGAGAGGTTCCGGATTCGAATCTACTGCGGCGATGTACCAATGAATCTTTTTTGAGTTATGTATATTAGTTGAGTGCTAACCCATGCTCTTTCGGTGAGAGAAAACATCGTAATGAAACCTGCACTTTTAGGTGGCTGAATCTGTAACCATGGTCGAATCCGGCCAGGTTCCTCTGAAAGCAGGGTCACATAGGTCAGATGGCAGTCGCTCCACTGTAATTATCTGATCTGCCAAATTCTGGATCATAGTCGGTCAAGGCGGACTCCGGGCCCTCGTGGGCGAGAGCACCACCGACACATTAACGCTAAGATGATTTTATTATTATTGTGCACATACTCACACATAAAAGTCTGTCGTTCATATCTCGATCTTTCAGTTCTGCACCATCATACTCGTCGTGTTCGATCCGACCTCTATTTCACGTTTGTTATCGAAATATCGATGTGCGCATTCAATTCTGCAAACATCACTAGCTCTTTTTCCTTTTGGTTTATGTTTTTTAAGTTGAGTGGCCAAATCTACTGTATTATTTTTTTATGTTAGACAAGTCAGGCATTTGACCGCCATCTCACTTGTTGGTAAGTGACGATGCGGCCGAAGATGGAGAATGCCCGTCTTCGAACTGCACAGTTACGCAAAGTTCGCGACCAATTTGGCTCTAAAGTGTGAGGGGTGTGAGGATGAACTCCCCTGTCGGTGAATAGAAAACGATTTTTAAAACCCTCATTGCCGTGTAAGACATACATATGTATTGTAAAACATGTGGGTTTTCGTTCAAAGCAACTAAGGTCGAGGCTAAAGACGTATTAACATACAAAGGCCTGTCATTAAAGATATGCATATTCTGTAATCGAATTTCACTGAAGCCCCGAGAGTTTAATAAAGATCAGATTCTTCCGTGATATTTCCTTATCATATATTTTTATCCCAACCTTATAGTATAATCTTGGAAAAAGAAAAAAAATTAAGTGGATTTTGACAGACAGTTTACTGATACAGGGACAAGGCTCGTCATGGCTAAAAGGTTATTCGCAATGGCAATTTATGTTTTGATAAACTGGCTAGTAGGACGAACCACGAGCTAGATGTTAAAACTTGAAATAGATAATGAAGAATACCTATACATATATTTTTTTATCAAGTCTGTCAGTTAAGGAAAGGGTTGGTTTGGGAATAATCTATGATCTACTAGCTTTTGGGCGCTAATCTTCGGAATTACTGGACGGATTTGAATGAAACTAAAAGCGTAGCTATTAAGCCTAAACAACATAACATAACGACGCCGAACAGATTTTGACGGGGTTTTCAGTTTGGTAATTTGGAATCCAACTTAAAATCTAGGCCATGTTTCATCTTATTCGGTTAGGTAGAACCAGATATACAGCTTGACCTTCCCGTAGTACTAGCTTTCATACATTAGAGGTCATTGAAAATGATCACACGGGAAAAAGATAAACTGCCTTAAAAACTATTTCCACGCGGACAGAAGCTAGTGATCAATAATATTACAATTTGACACTTTGCGAAGTGAACGCGCAGCGCTCAATACGGCTTTATAATTGGTCACTTTTGTTAAATTTTCGCCTCTCTGTATTGTTAGTTGGAACCACGTGCGCGCTGCGAAACCTTATTGTAACGTTTCTGGATACGGCTGTAAACCTTTGTAAATATTGAAGTCCTTCGCTCTTAGGTAACATTGTACCGAAAATGTACGTCATCCCAGCAGGCATTTCGGCCTCTGCCAGAGTCCGCTGAATTTGGGGTCTGGTTGGTGAACCTTTTTATTTTTAGATACTGTGGTATTGTCTTTTTTTGTCATACGGTAGACAAATAAGCGAGTGACTTGATGGAAAGTGGTCACCACTGCCTATAGACATTAACAACAGCAGGGGTATCGCCAATGCGTTGCCCACCTCTAAAACCCCGGGACATGTTGCTCCGTCAGCAAAAAGGCCTCTTCACTGCCAAAGCCATGTTTCCCAAATCCCCACCCCATGGAGCATTGGAGTGCCTTACTCGCACCGGCAGGAACACTATTGTTTTGCTGCGGTGTTTATTAAGATTAAATCGTTCGTTCCAATACGAGCTCTGCTTTCGACGAGAACCTTTTCAATCTTAGGTAAATATATTGTGAATTTTTGGCTTTTTACATACGGTGACTACCATCCGACCCGCACAACCCAGCCGATTCACCAGAGCCTCGTCCGTCCGTCAGAAGGACCACAAGTTGGCTTGGGTAGCGATAAGGCCGGACAACTCTACCGTATAAGTCAAATGGTATGATTCATTGCTTCCATATGTTTACATAGTTGTTCTTCATAATATTGTACATTCAATACCCTCATAATGGGAAGTCATCGCTGGCATAACACACAGGTAGATTAATACCTACCAAAATTATAGTTGAATACCCTCGTTACAGTTAGCTGCTGTTGATTATACACAACATCGTTAGTTGTTATTTAACACAAATACGAAAAGAAAGAGTTGAATTATTAATTTATTACTGAAGAAATAGTTAAAATTAATTCAGAACAGACCGGTTAGTCTATCTCGCTCATCCATGTGGATAACAGTTAGTTGAAGTGAGAAAGTATGAAGTTAGTCATATACACCGCCAAAGCTATTCGGTATGGACTCACCGAATCGTTTGACATGTACGTCCCTATTGAACGAAACCGTTCTAGGTTTCGGATCTTTCGGATCTTTCGGGTCTTTCGGGTCTTTCGTCTCTTTCGTTTCGGTATCGGGATCTACCGGCTCGGTATCTTGGTCTGGCTGGTCGCCAAGTGCATCAGTCATTGGTGTGGAGGTACCCGGCTCTTGGTACCTCGTTTTGCCTTCTTTTTAAGTCAACCCGGAGCTGTTTTCGGTCATCGGTACTAGGATAACAGAATCTGTAAAGAGAGCCGGTTGCACTATTGGTCGTGGATACAATTGGCTGAAGCGTATGATGGATGTGGATGTGAAGCCTTTTGGCTGGTTGTTTACCTGTTAATGTTCTTCTGGATCATCGGTTCTTCTTAGTACGTCAGTCAACATTACGATGGAGAACCACGTTTTTCGTTGCAGCTCCTGTAACAAAGAATTAAGCAGTATTAGGAATACATCCGGACGTCTCCCGTAAGTGCAAACAGACCCAGCATTGCTTTGGTATCGCCGGAATACCACAGCGCAAACATGTGGTGTTATACAAAAATTACGGAGAGAAACACGGAGGGGTTTTAGTGGGTAGGCTCGATTCTCGGGCAATCCCACATATATCCACGACACTCCCCCGGGTAAATGTATATAGTATCTTTCGAAGATTTCACCTCCCAAAAGGTATAGGAACAGGCGTTGTTCTAATTGGCAACGGTGGTACGACCATGTTGCGACGGGCGGTTTTGAGGTCTCCTATTGGTCGGGCGTCGTCCGTCGTACGACCATGGTCGCACGACCGCTGCCAATTAGGACAGCGCCACAGAGTTCAAGGATAGTTGATAAATGACGTTAACGAAACGAAACGTGTTATAGAGGTGGGCAACGCATTGGCGATACTCTTGGTGTTGCTAATGTCTATAGGCAGTGGTGACCACTTTCCAGCAGGTGGCCCGCTTGCCTGTTTGCCTAATGTATGACATAAAAAAATGAATGGTTTGACTGTAGATGTACGACACGAATGATGACTTCAATGCAAGTATAAAAGGATTAAGAAAATCATTATTTAGCACAACAATCAGTTATCAGCATTGAAATGCAAATACAATAAATTTAAATTCAGTGTAAATTTTTATTATAATCTTCTTGTACGATACGCCGATAATATAGTAGAGCTCGTCTAGTTTAAAATGACGCGCCCCACTACTTAGTTAGTTGATTTCGATGTGTGAGTGCAAATATTGATAACGACACTTCATCTGTGTGGGAGCCAATGAACGACGCGTTATCCTACGTTTGAATATCACCGGCAACTGAATGAACAATTACAACGGGTTTTGTATATGTATTGCGTCCATATTTTAAACTTGATTGTGTGCGTTAATGCGATAGTGGGGCGCGTCATTTTAGATTAGACGAGCTCTACGTATATATTAAACATATCAGGTCGATAGGAGCGTCAATGGTCGAGAGGTTAAGGTACAAGACTCGTGAGGTATCCGGTTCGAATCCCACTGCGGCAATGTACCAATGACTCTTTTCTGAGCTATGTACATTAGGTGAATGCTAACCGATGCTCTTACGGTGAGGGAATACATCGTGATGGAACCTGCACACTTAGATGACTGTGACCATGATCAAATCCGGTCAGGTTCCCTTGGTAGCAGGATTACGGAGGTCAGATGGCAGTCGCTCCGCTGTAATTAGCTGATCTGCCAAATCCTGGACCCCAGGCCCTCGTGCGTGAGAGCACTACCGGGACATTAACGCCAAGATAATTATTTATCCTATTTTTTCTTTTTAATTTGAATTAACATTGATAAAGACTGGACAAATTAAGCAATTTTTACTAACCACTCTAAACTGCTATATTGTATGCATTAAAAGATGCTTTTGTGTTCTTGAAAGGTTGTATGCCAAAATTATTCTAAAGACATAATCGTCTGACGAACCAATCCAAACGAAATGTATACCTACGCCTCAGTTTTCGATCGATTTTACCGTGATTTGGCCGTGTGGTGTCCAGCAGAGTAGGTGTGATGATGAATTAGTTTTGTTAAGCTAGGTTCCGAAGTGGTAAGAATAAAAGGGGATGTATATGATGTAAAAGAGTTGTGGATAAATGCGAGGCGAAAAAGTTGTGTCAGGACAGAGCTAAGTGGCGGTCCAGTCTCTGCCTACCCACCTGTGGGACAGTGGCATGAGCTTTATGTATGTATTGTTTCGTTTGCATGTATTTGTATGTTACTATGACGTCTCAAAGAGCGCGCGCACACGGTTCCAATTGACAATACTTCAGCGATTGTCACCATCATCATCACAGCCCGTAAACTGTTACCCTAAGTCCTGCAGTGGACTGCCACTGCAGGACTTAGGGCCTCTCCCATGAAAGGGGAGGTTATTCCCATAATCTCCACGCATGGCAGGCGGGTTGGAGATCGCAGTGTTTAAATATAACAATATAAATGCTGCTGCCCATTTTCCAGACTACGGAGACTCTTGATCTTTTGTCTCGAAAACATTAGTCGTCTTGTACGAAACGCACGAGCGTAAGGAGTTGGTGCTATTCTACTCTGCCGGACACCACACGGCCAATCGACACCATGCGTCCGTCGAAATTAACGAAATTGACCAATCATAGAGCCGTATTTCGTGTGTGACTTTCAGTTATAAAGAACAAGTACCTATTTATTCTTTAACAATTTCGCGCTATAATGGTCTTGAAATTAATTGGGATACACATTATTACCTACGCAATTAAATCTAAACTAATCTAGGAACTAATTTGCGCCTACTAATTATACCATTTCCTGTTCTTATTCCTATTGCAATAGTTTAAAACTATCCTTATTCGCTAACAACATTATTTAAATGTGAATCGCGTTCGTGGGTTGTGGTTCTGTAGGTGCCAGCACATGGAAGAAAGCTAGGTAGCAACTGAATGCATGAAATCGATAATACGTAATCCCAAAATTAACAATACATGGGTAGAGACCGCTCGCCATCGACAGCTAGTTCATCCTCACACCTTAGAGCCAAATTGATCGCGAACAGTGCGGTTCCAAAGGAACTTTTCCCACGCACACTAAGGTTGAAGTAAGGTACTACATGGAGAAGTTTTCCCTGGAGAGTACAACATGGAGTTCTTGAAGAACGGTGTGAAATGGTTTTTAAGGGGCAACGCGTGGGTGATGCCCCAGGTATTGCAAACGTCCATAGGCTGCGGTGACTGCTTACCATCAGGCGAGCCGTAAGCTTGTTTACCACCTTTATGTTATAAAAAACAGATACTATTTCATTTAAAGAATTTTGTGCTGTGTACACTCAAACGAGTGTAATAAATGTGTATTACTTTACTTTACTTTACTTTACTTTAACTACGGAATCCTAAAAAACGTTGAACTTTCAAAAATATTGTAATCTGAACAATTTGACCATGAAAGTGCATTTTTCGTCCATTACTGGTAAATCGAGTAATACGGTGTCGCAAAGGACAGTCATTTACGGTGTAAGTGGCATGTGATGGCGACATAGGTGACCACCGGCTACCAGAAACGGTAACTTGACTGTAATGTCACCACACACGTCCGTTCTTGAATTGAAGTGTTGATGTAAGTAGAATGCTGTGGGCTGTGCGTAGGGTTGCCAACCCTACTATATAATTTGTATCCTACTTTTTTAGGTGTCGGCCTACTATTTTTTTTTTAATTGTAATAAAGTAGGCGAAACTACTATATTTTATTAGCAGTCACTTATCAGTATCACATGCCGTAAAACGAAATGCGTCCTGAATTTAGTCTAGTAGTTAGCTGGGCCAAGATAGTGTTACTACGAGTACTTACTGATACTTTTCATAAAAGCTGGGTTAATTGTGGTTTATAATTTAGTATTAGATTGTATTCATAATTATAAAGCGATTGTATTCATTATCACAGCCCATAACAGTCCACTACAGGACTTTGGGCCTCTCCCGCAAAAGGGGAGGTTATTGCCATAATCTCCACGCTTGGCAGGCGGGTTGGAGATCGCAGTGTTGCAAATATAACAATGAAAAACGCTGCTGCCCATTTTCCAGTTTATGGAGACTAGATATTTTGCCTCTAAACGTTAGTCGCCTTGTACGACACCCACGAGTGTAAGGGGTTGGTGCTATTCTACTCTACCGGTCACCACACGGCTAGATTGTATTCATCTTCGAAGAAATATATTTTAATATTAATTCCCTATCTACTATATTTTTATAGTTAGTGAATCCGAAAATACTATTTGGCAGTGGAGGGGCATTTGCCTTTTTGCTGCCAGAGCTACGTGTTATAGAGGTGGGCAACGCATTACCGATATTCTTGATGTTTCTAATGTCTATAGGCAGTGGTGACCACTTTCCATCAGGTGGCCCGCTTGCCTACCGTATGATATAAAAAAATACTATATTTGGTCTTAAAAAAGTTGGCAACCCTAGCTGTGCGTGTGTAATTATGAAATAGCAGAGAAGAGGTGTGGTATGGTGTTTTGCGAAAGATTTGCCAAATTTGTGCGTTGCGGTTTGGCTGTGGTATCTTTATGATTTTATTTATATTTAATGTGGTATTGTTACAAGATCGATGTCTAAAATTTATTTTATTGTGTTCGGATGTCTCACAGCTTACAACCTTCCTTCCTTTCCTTCCTTTCTTTGTGTTTCCTTTGGACTATGACATGGGATCGTTCAAGAGGTATATAAGAGATCTCTTCAGAGGCGGGCAACGCATTGGTGACTCCCCTGGTGTTGCTGATGTCCATAGGCGGCGGTGACCACTTTCCATCAGGTGGCCCGCATGCCTGTTTGTCTGCCGGATAACATAACATAACATAACATAACATAACATAACAATAGCATTACTTCTATTAGCCATTTACGAGACACCGCAAATAAAATTTATGGCAGATTTATGCCATACTTATAAACTTATGAGTAGATTTCGGCCTTATTTATACATCGTATATAACAAATTCGCTTCCCGCCGTCTGTCCCTATGTATCTATTTATTTTATTTTATTTTCCAGCTTATTGTACACATGAAACTTTGATGAGACATACAGAGTTATAGATGACACAACAGGCACTACTTATTTCTTAGAAGAAATCTCTTCCAGCAGGCCTATCAAAGAGATATGTGATAAGTAGTCGCAGATTAGACATGCACTATATCTAACTAAATATACATACACATATAATAAACTACATATACCAATACATAAAATATATAGATAACTACAAATTGTCTATAGGCATTGTACCCTGCATTTTCAGGAACTAAGAGAGAGATAGTGCTCTTTCACACGTTTCTTAAAAATACCGATAGATTTACTATCGCGTATTTCATACGGCAGAGTGTTCCTACAGGTTTATGGTCTATGTAGGTGCGCTTAGATCTTAATAACTACGCAACGGATTTTAAAGCGGCAATAGATAGAGATAATTCCTTCAAGTGGAAGGTTTATAGGCAAGAAAAAAGGGTAGGTAGGGGGAAAGGGGTGTAGGGTAGGGGTAGGAGTAGCCTCAGTTCGGCAACGGTATTAGGTTAGGCGAGTGGCGAGCTCGTTGCGGTGCTAAACTTTGACTAGCCTCAAAGTACGAAACGGTCACCCATCCAGTCCCCGGACTCTGTGACCATCTGGCTTAAGCTTATAAACCTCTAGACCACCCCACCAGGAAGACCAGAGCTGCAGCGACCTCGACTAGCCTCAAAGTACGAAACGGTCACCCATCCAGTTCCCGGAGTCTGTGACCATCTGGCATAAGCCCATAAACCTCTAGGCCACCCCACCAGGAAGACCAGAGCTGCAGCGACCTCGCGGGCGCCTTGGCTGCCCACGTGGTTGCGCCCGCGCACAAGACTCGCCAATGAGATAATCTGCGCCGACAGGTGTATGAAATTGTGTGTTTATGACAGTTTATGCGAACCGTTATCAATTATTGATTTTAAGTTGGACCCTAAACTGTGAAAACCATTCGGCGTCATTTTCATATTTCTTATAAGTTAGCTGGTCTATTATAGTTCTACATCAGGTGTTCCAATTTCCAAAATGAGTTTTATTAATTATAGTGTGTAGTGTGACAAGGATTTATTTTTACTAACTACTCGGCAAGTATCGGTGGCCTAATGGTTAAGGGGTCCGACTCATAAGCGAGAGTAACCAATATTTCTTTCTGACTTACATACATATACCTAAAGCCTACGCCTCTGTCCCACAGGCAGGGTAGGCAGAGACTATGGACCGCCACTTTGCTCTGTCCTGACACAACCCCCTAGCCTCGCATATCCACAACTCTTTTCAAACATCTCCTTTTATTCTTTCCACCACTTCATTCGTTCGGACCCCACTTTTTTACTTATGTTGAATTTTAACTAACGACGCTATAACGGTAAAGGAAAAAATCGAGATGAAACCTGCACACCACTGAAATACCTGATCTGCCAAATCATAATCATCAGGCATAATATTGGCATAAATATTATATACCGGTTGATTATTGGCTCTAATATAGAAATTGTTGACAAGTGACAAAGAGTAACAAAAGATCAAAGCATGACGTCACTACTATAGCTTATTCTTGTGGCGTCATCCAAGGAATCAGGATGTTCCGAAAAAGAAATCAAGTTACAAGAACGTGTTCCTTTATAAGGCAAATAAAGAAGTAGGTGTTTATACAACGTTAAGAGTTCTCCAAGTGTTATCCTTATCCATGCTTCCTTGCATATAAATGTCAGTGAGTAGGATATCTCTGCAAATCCTTTGTGACGTCACAGATCGCTATCACAACCTTTATTTGGAGAGTCCATTCATAGTGTTGGTGACCTCATGCCTTGATTGCTACTCTTTGTCAGTTTGTTTTTAATTACAGGCAGTTTGATGCGTCTCGTGCATTCGCGGTAAACCAAAAGAAAAAAATTCTCTAAACGATTGTGAAAACCGCATCATAATCCGTTGCGTGGTGTAGGAACTGCTGGAAGATATGTATTCGCTATGTATTTCCTGTGCACAATAAACTGTTAAATAAATAAATAAGAGATAAACAATTAAGATAGAAATATATACACACAGACTCAGAATGCGAATTTATTTTTTACTATGGAAGGATAAGATAGGGAAAAATAAGGATACAGATTTATTACTAACGAAAACCAAAATAAGTTCGCACTGTGTTCATTGCATGTGTACATTGTACATTGCCGCTAGTGGACTGGCGCTGAGTTCAAAGAAAATGTTTCTTTTTTTACTAATGATTAATATTTTCCTTGTTTTCCCTTAAATCCAACCAATTGGTTAGCGCTCCGATAAGGTAGTCACGCGAGGCTTGTCCCTGCGACTTGGTTTACTAATGTCGAGAAATCTAAGTGAACACTTTTTTATCAAGAGGAAAGAAATGTAGCTTTCTTTTTGTGAAATAATGAGTTAAGTAGGTTACCTATCGAAATATGTTTTATAAATTAGTATAGGCCTTTGCCCTGTAGCGGGACCCAAAAAAAATTTGAAAAGCCTGGCCGGATATTTGACTGCCATCTCACCTGGTGACGATGCGGCCCGAAGATGGAGCATGCCTGTCTAGGAACTCGGTACCTCTAGGTTACGAGCCTGATCCGCTAGCCAACACGCCACCGACGCTCCTATCACATAGTGAATGAATCTGTTTCACTGTTGTTAAAGTATGAAGCCTAGGCAAATCAATTTATTAATTTTCTTGACCACAAAATACGTGTTAAAACTAGGGTTGAAAATTCAAGAAGAATATAGAAAATTTCCATTGTGTCCATATAAAAAATATAGTAAGTATCCTAAATTTATTATTTCTAGGCCGATTTATTTACAATTTGTATGACACCCTTGAAGACCCCTTCGCTATTCTACCGGACACCACATGAGGGCATGGGATGAGGCTGTTCCTGGACAGGCCTGCTCCATCTTTGGCCGCACCGTCACTTACCACCAGGTGAGATGGTGGTCAAATGCCTGCCTAGCCTAACTAAAACAATGCTTTTTAATGTTACGTAGATGCGTAGCTACTTTTTACGTGACTTATTGACCAAATGGCTCTTATTATACCCGAATACTGTGTTGCCCCTGTATTGCTGATATATAGTAGGTTTGGCTACTGTGTATTTTTCCAACAGTATAGTATCTTGAACCCAAAATATAACTGGATTTAGTCATTAGTCATTTATTTAGTGCTTTACATGGTAATATAATAACATTGGATCTAAAAAGCATGTAAGTATCTCATGAATCTGGCAAATTCAAACTGCAACTTTACAGTTGACAAAGTTCAAACGTAGTACGTCTGTTTAGCGTCTAGAACTCCAAAGCTAGACCATAAGTTAGTACCTAGTACCTTTCCTAGCACGTTCTCTGCCACTTTTGATCACGATTGTCCACGGTTTGATTTACGTCTCTTACCCGGTATTTAGTTTAAAAGTGCCACGCAATAATTCTCGGGTACAACGCCACCAAGTTATCTGTTCAGTGGACGGCGGCGCTAGTTAAGCTGGTGGAATGATTTTCACTGAATGCCGTATTTAGTTCTGATATTGTCTACCGATATGCTGGTGGCCCTGTAGACACCGAGTTTATTATATGTATTTAGAAGACTCGCCTACAAATTAGATACTTACCTACTTTTAAAATATGCTATAGGTATAGGTGCATGAAATTGTTTGTATGTGCGCCTTTTATATAACCTGCAGCGCAATTATAGGCAATTCATTCATTCACAAGGCATTCTTTCATTTCATCATTCATCTTAGTACTCACAGTGACAAAAGACAAAATAAAAAATTTGGAAAGCCATTTTAATCGAGATTGTTTTAAGCTTCATTAAAATCGGTTCATTAGTTTAGTAAATAATTGAATAAATTTCCAATTGGTCTGGGTTATCCGACTCTTTCTGCCAGGTATTTATCAGCCTAGTTCTTATTTTTTTATCTGGCATAGTAACACAAGGGTAAAATGTTGAAAACAATAATTTCGGCTTCGAAATTTCGCCCCACAAAATAAACACAGTCGCCTTAACCCAAATGGCATGTTATTAGAATCTGCATCCCAAATTGAAAGGTGGGATCAAATAATTGGACTCTAACATGCAAACACTACGCAGATTAAAGCTTGTCACGCAATCCCAATATGCGCAAACGCCGACTTCCAAGATTTCAAGCCAATTTAATAAGCTAACAAATGAGTCTATTGGAATATCTATAATCAGCTATAAGTTTGTCGGACTAATGACTTCATTTCAAATAGAACGAGTTGTGTAGGTACATAATTACAGTTTGTTTTCTGTATTTTAGATGTTTAGATTATATGTTCTTGGTAGTGGTAGCTTCTTTAGTTAAGGTATCCGACTCGTCAGCGAGAGGTGCCGGGCTCGATTCCCACTGGCATGTACCAATGACTCTTTTCTGAGTTATGTAAGTACATTCGTTGAATGCTAACCGATGCTCTTACTGTGAATAAAAAACAACTTTATGGAACCTGCACATTCAGGCGACTGAATGTGCAACCATGATCCAATCTGGTCAGGTTCCCCTGGTTGCATAGTCATAAAGGTCAGATTGTAGTCGCTTCACTGTAATTAACCTCATCTGCCAAATCCTGGATCATGGTCAATGCCAATGCATAGATGATTTTTTTTATAGTAAAACCGTCCCGGGGTCTCAATTGGCTCCCGAGGGTGTCTATCCATGGTTCACCGCGGTTGACCTTAGTCCAACTAGACCAAGACCACACTTTTCCCAACGAATGGTGTCACTAAAAAGCTACTACATTACTATCGACTAAACACCACTTGGACACAATTATCTCGACAGTAGCAAAGAAATCAAACAGTCTCGTTGGACAGTATCAATTAACTAACAGTACAACAATTATCCAATCACCCGGCGTCTGACTAGGCGGGCGGCCATGACACTGCCAACTGCCGTTTCGTATAACTGTTTAGACTTCAAAGCTATATACCTAGGCCAGAAATTTAGGCGCTAGACATACAGTTCTGTACACACAGAGTACGATCACGAGATCTAGCACAAGTGTTCCCGCGATACAGCTCGCGCCGCGAGAGAGCGTTGGTTTCATACTCTCTATACTAAGATGAATGAGATAGCTATATCTATGTTGCACCTTTTCTCGCTTATTACGCGCAAGAGCACACTTGTGATAGCCGTGTTGTAAACACAGTGTACGATCAGGAGGAGATCTGAGTATATACGTACCGTCATCCCGATACTATATTATATAGTAGGGTTGCCAACCCTGGCCGTGTGGTGTCCGGCAGAGTTGAATAGCACCAACCCCTTACTGTCGTACTGGGTGTCGTACAAGGCGACTAATGTTTTCGAGGCAAAAGATCAAGAGTCTCCGTAGTCTGGAAAATGGGCAGCAGCATTTTCCATTGTTATATTTAAACACTGCGATCTCCAACCCGCTTGCCAAGCGTGGAGATTATGTCAATAACCTCCCCTTTCGTGGGAGAGGCCCTAAGTCCTGCAGTGGACTGTTGTGATGGGCTGGTGACGTTGCCAACCCTACTATATAATGAGCATTTATTACCGCAAAACGTCAGTTGATGACGTTCCTCGGAAAAAGAATGCACACGAGATTATGCCCGTAGTATCCTACTATATTAGGAGTCTACCTACTATAAAAATTAAAATATAGCAGGCGAAACTACTATATTTAATTAGCAAAACATTACCACTTACCGCAAAACGGAATGCGCCCTCAAGACAATTTCACATCATCAACGCAAAGAGTGCAAAGGCCATTTTATAGGGCAATAAAATAATATGATGCCATATAATTTGTAGAGTCATAGCCATATTTCTAATTAACAAGACGTAAAATATCACAACATCAAATTAATATATTATTACTAAGTAGTGGATCCGGCGCGACTTCGTTCGCATAACCCTGCTACACCCCTACCTAACCTTCCTCTTGAATCGCTCTATGTATTGTTGAAAACCGCATTAAAATCCGTTGCGTAGTTTAAAAGATCTAAGCGTACATAGATACATGGGACAGACGGCGGGAATCTTTCTTTTGTACTATGTATAGACGTGAAAGTTTGTGTAAGACTTTTTTATTGCCTAAGGAGGCGGGCAGACGATCCTCCGGAGGTGCGCGTCCACCATCGTCCAGGACACCAGCAACCTAAAGGGAGGGGAGTTTGAGGTACCTATATAGGTTGATCCCCTTTGAAGAACCTCATGTTATAGTGTAAAGAAAAGACTTCTTTACACTGAAATGGCTGGACGGATTTGGATAGAACGATCAATGAGGTTCCTCCTCAATCCTCCTCAATCGGTCCCTCAATACTGAGGATCGTGACTCTGCCTATGTAGCAAGGACGTTCTCGTTCTCCCGTTCTCTTCCCGGTTACACAAGCAATCTATAAAATGCTATCCCATCAAAACATTTCATGTAAATTCGCCAAACTTCGCAAGCTCATAGCTGTTTCACTCTGTAAAATTTATCAGATCTCATAAAGAACCAAGCCCCTAACTCTAAAAACTCGAACTATAGATACAAACCTTACATTTTGGTCAGAAAGTATTTCTTTGCTATCAAATTCAAATACAAATCATTTTATTAATGTGGTAAGCACAAAGGACGAGAAAGGTATGAAATCCAATTATTTATATAGTTACGTTAAAATAGGTAGGTAATAAAATGTCAATTTCGCATGTAATATGTCAAAAATGTTAATTGGTAGGTCCATAATCACATTTTACAATTAATAATAAAATTATATTGTATCAAAATAATTCCCAATTCTTAGTGTTAATACATTCTTCTGTGGTGTAAAAACACTAACCGATTAATTGCAACCACCACCGACCAATGCATGAAATGGACGTACGAAAACATGTGTCATTTACATAATAATCATTCACAATAAAGCGTGTCAAAAATAAGTTACAGCTGTAATATTAATGTTGTTTTTACGATACAAACTGAGCGTTATAATACGCCATTTTGGATTTTGGCAATATATCTTGTACTTTATACGCTACAAAAAGTCAGGCTCGATCCTTTCGAATTCATAACCAAAAGTTTAATGACACTGCTTTAGTTATAAAGGGTGGACCAATTCGAGTTTCTTGATCTTGATTTTCTTTATGATATACGGCAGATAAACAGGCAAGCGAGCCTGGAAGTGGTCACCGCCGCCTATAGACATCAGCAACACCAGAGGAGTTGCCCCAATGCGTTGGTCGCCTCTAATGTGACGACCTGAGTAGTTCAATGGTCTGCCACGCAAGAGGTCCCGGGTTCGATTCCCGGCCGGGCAGAAATTGAAATGATGAATTTTAATTTCAGTTACGGGTCTGGGTGTTCTATGTATAATAAGTATGTATTTAAAAAGTATTTAAGTAGTATATCAGTTATCTAGCACCCATAGTACAAGCTTTGCTGAGTTTGGGGCTAGATGGCGCTGTGTGAATTTGTCGAATATTTATTTATTTATTTAATGAGACCTCTCGTATACTTCTTGAACGATCCAATGGCATAGTCCAAAGGAAACACCCACAGTGTTTCCTAAGGACCTATGTTTTAAGAAAAAGGAGAGCTATATAAGTAGTTTATCAGTTATCTAACATCCATAACACAAGTATTGTTTACTTCGGGGCTTGATGGCGCTGTGTGAAATTTGTCCAACCACATTTTTTGATTTATTTTAATTTATATACCACTGGAGTCGCTGATGTCTGTACGCGACAGTGACCACATGCCATCAGGACCGCTCTGTTTGCCCAATGTGTGACATAAAAAATACCTTCCAATGTTACCATCGGAAACCTGTTCTAAAGGCATTAAAATATAGCAGGTAAAGTGTTTTCCTCAAGCCACAATTAAGATTGGCTCAAATGAGTTTCTGAGTTTCTAAATATAGTGGCGAGGCATGACCTTTGGAAAAATGGTGTTAACATTTTTATTCCGGCCACGACGCGCTGGATTAAAAATTGAGACATCTTATTTGCGAAGGCAAAAATAAATAAAAAATAGAAAAGAAAAGAATGAAGGTGTTGTGTACGCATGTAGCAATTAAGTGATTGATGCGTTGTGAATTAAAGTAGTTTTTGGTGCAACAAAAATGTACATGCACTCTCTGTGTTTTTTGGTGCAACAGTTTACGTGCAGTCTCTGTGTAGTGTACTTATATTAATTTAAAAAAAACATCTTGGCGTTTAATGTCCCGGTTGTGCTGTCGCGTACAAGGGCCCAGGGTCAGCCTTGATAATTTTTTTCATGTTATACGGCAAACAAACAGGCTAGCGGGCCACCTGATGGTATAAAATAAAGTCGCGGAAATATGTATGTATTACCGCTAGTACCTGAACAACGCAAAGGATTGATGCGGTTTTCACCATCAGTTAGAGAATTTCTCCTGTAAGGTTTGTTATATACATAGTTATATATAATATATTTCGCCAAACGCCAAACGCTGTTCGTTACTAAGCGACGTTGTTGCTTGAAATTTTCAAGCAACAACGTCGACATATCTCCCTGACATGTGCGCGCGCTGGGCCGTTTCATTGCGCTGGCGAGGACCTGGCTGCCCTATTGGCTACGTAAGCATCAATGTCAGTATGTCATGCACGGCAACCAAGGTGCTGTAATGTTATGACATGAAGATGAAAAAATGTGATTTAAAATGTTTGAATCTACAAAATCTCTTTGTGCAGTGAAAATGTTACGTACCTACTGGTGTTGTGTCCTATCTTTGTGTTTGTGTGTCTTCCAAAGTTAGTGCTGAGGTAACACTTTTTCTTTAGTTATTTTCTTTAGGTTTATAGTTTTTTACGCGTTTTTATTTAAGTGAAATGTTACCCCATGTCCCTCAGAATGCAGGACAATCCAGCAGTCAGCCACCCTGTAATTTTGTGCAGTGCCCAAGATGCCCCCAGGTACGTTTTTTCAAAGGGCGCAGAGGTTTAAACATTCATATAGGAAAAGTGCACACAATTAACTCAGATATACCATCATCTGCGCCCCTTCCTTCGTCCACGGATTTACAATTCAATCCCCACTCCGACACCCCCTTTTGGAAAAAGATAAGTATTTTAAAACGAACAACACCAATACTTAAGCGCATTCCTCGTGGCGCAAGGCTTGCTGTTGCTCAAATACTGATACAAGACATCAAAAACGTTATCCGTGAAAATTCTGTACATTCCTGGGAGCATCTACTCACCTTCGCTTACAGAATTTTACATGTTCCAAATAACAATAATAATCATCCCCAAAAATCTCTCACATCTCGTATAAAAGATAACTGCATTAGTCCTGCTTCTTTAGACAATAAAATCACCCGGCCACAATCCAGTTACAATATGTATAAACATGTGGAAGCAAAAGTAAGCGAAGGTGACATTAGGGGTGCTGCACGAATTCTGTTTTCTACAGATGCAGTCGCTCCTGATTCGGCAGATACCCTTACAGCGCTTCACACTAAACATCCACAACCTTCAGCAGCTCCGCACATACCTGATAATCCTAAAAGTATGGATGCCCCCGCCCTTGTAGTCTCGGCGGAGGTAGTACTCCAAGCTATTTTTGCTTTTAAAACTGGCTCTGCTGGCGGCATTGACGGGCTGACACCACAGCACCTCAAAGACCTACTCGGTGGCGGCAGCGGTGAAACTGGAGTGTGCCTGCTAAATGAGTTAAAAGATCTAACTAACCTCATGCTATCTGGCTCGGTTGCAGATGGTATCACCGACATTCTGTATGGGGCCAACCTCATAGCTTTAAATAAAAAAGGAGGTGGTGTCAGGCCAATTGCCGTCGGCACTACGTACCGTCGCCTAGCAGCTAAACTTTGCTGTAAGAGCGCTGCCGAACAACTGGCCGCTTATTTTCAGCCAATTCAGCTGGGTTTTGGGTCAAAGGGTGGCTGTGAGGCGGCGGTACACGCGCTGCGAACTTTTTTAATCAACCAGGATTGTGAAGTGCTGCTGAAGGTGGATGTTAAAAATGCCTTCAACTCAGTCGATAGGGGCGCTTTGCTGACCCAAGTGCAATCAAAGTTACCCTCTGTGTATGGGTTTTTATGGCAATGTTATAAAGAACCATCAAAACTCATATACAGGGATCACTTATTGCATTCTAGCGTTGGGTGTCAGCAAGGTGACCCGCTCGGGCCGGCTGTCTTTGGTCTGGCGATCCACCCTATTTTAGAGAAACTGAAATCCAAATTTAATGTTTGGTACCTGGACGATGGGACCCTAAGTGGTAAAGCGACAACAGTGCTGGAGGATCTACAACTCCTGATTCGCGAATTTGGCGCTATTGGATTAGAGCTGAATTTAGCGAAGTGTGAGTTGTATATCCCAGACACATGTCCAGATAAAAGTACTATTGCGTCATTATTCAATACCCTGGCGCCAAACATCTCGTTTGTCAACAAGAGCACGCTTCATCTCCTAGGTGCCCCAATTTTCGACGAATCTTTTTCCCCCTTTGTTGACCTTAAAATTCAAAATTTTACAGCAGTGTCAGATCGCCTTCAGCATATTAGTACCCACATGGCCTATGTCATTCTACGATTTTGCCTCTTTGTCCCCCAGTTTACATATGTTTTACGGTGCTGTCAGTTATGGAAACATCCTGATTTACTCTTTCGACTCGACAGCACTATTAAACAATCATTAACTATGTTCCTAAATTTAAATTTCGATGACAATGCTTGGGCCCAGGCCAGACCCATCAGGTTTGGTGGTCTGGGCATCAGAAAAATTTCAAGTATTTCTTTACCTGCTTTCCTGTCCTCTGTACACAGCACGTGTATGTTGGTAGATAAGATTTTGGGCACGTCTACCAACGCGTGTGAGGTGGCATATATGACAGAGGCCAGGAATTCATGGACTTTAGCTTGCCCGAGCACTGAATATCCGTCTACCCCTTCGTCACAGAAACTGTGGGACGAGCCGCTCTGCAGGTTGGTGCGGGATAATCTGGTTAATACGTCAACCGATCCTGCAGTGCGTGCCCGCCTCCTAGCTGTCGGCGAATGGGAGTCAGGTCTATGGCTTCAGACACTTCCATCATCCACCATTGGCACCCTGCTGGATAGTCCTACATTTAGAGTTGCCACGGCCCTTCGCCTTGGTGTTCCCTTCGTGGCCCGTCATGAATGCAGTTGTGGCCATGCAGTGTCACAACTTGGGCATCACGGGTTGTCGTGCTGCAGGAGCGCCGAGCGCTTTTCACGGCATGCAGAACTGAACGACATCATCCGCCGGGCCTTTACCACTGATGGTTCTCCCGCCATCCTGGAACCAAATGGACTGGCGAGAGACGACGGAAAAAGGCCCGACGGTATGACACTCGTGCCTTGGAATATGGGTCGGTCTTTGGTTTGGGACGCTACCTGCGTCGATACCCTTGCACCGTCACATATTCCATCCACGAGTGTCAATGCCGGTTCCGCTGCCGCTTCGGCAGAAAATTTCAAACGGCGCAAATATGCTGGCCTCAGCGGAGATCATCTATTTGCGGCGTTTGGCGTAGAAACGCTTGGGCCGTGGGGACCAGGCGCTCATACTCTCTTTAAAGAGTTGTCTAAGCGCCTGGTTAACACTTCGCATGACCAAAAGGCTGACCAATACCTTGGCCAAAGGATTAGCCTCGCGATACAGCGAGGCAATGCGGCCAGCCTTTTGGGAACAATTCCTTTAACAAGGGACTTGGGGCAAGTTTTTTATTTGTAAATATTATTTTATAATTTAGTATTAGCTTTATTTAATTTATTTCCGTCATGTAAATATTTCTTTTAACATAATATTAAATTACCATTATCTTACAAAAAATTTAAAGATATATTTCTATTATATTAAAGAAAACCCAAAAACATCCATTCGAAACTGAGAACAAAATTTCTTTATGACAGTGATTAATGAGCTTTTAAATATAGTGATGGAAAGCGAGAGTGTATAAATAACCCCGGTTTATTAATTAATAACAAAGTAAAGAAATTATGGGAAAATCTGTGGCCTCACTTTCTCATATATTTTTGTACCTGTAATAAATCCAAAATTAATAGAGAAATTGTGTGAGTGTTAAGTTTGAAAGTTATAATATTAAAGGGGCGAGTGTTCATTTTGATTTTGTCAAACATTTTATTCTAATCCGATATGAGATTTACCTGAATCTCTATGAAACCAGAGATTCAGGTAAAGTGGGTACTGTTTTTTTTATGTTATGCTACGCAAACTACTGTGTTTTTAATAAAAATAATCATCTTAGCGTTAATGTCCCGGTTGGGCTCTCGCGCACGAGGGCCCGGGGTCGGCCTTAACCATGATCCAGGATTTGGCAGGTCAGGTAATTACAGTGGAGCGACTGCCATCTGACCTCCATGACCTTGCTACCAGGGGAACCTGACCAGATTGGATCATGGTTACACATTCAGTCGCCTGAATGTGCAGGTTTCATCACGATGTTTTCCCTCACCGTAAGAGTATCGGTTAGTATTCAACTAATGTACATAACTCAGAAAACAGTTATTGGTACATGGCCGGAGCGGGATTCGAACCCGGGACCTCTGGCTTACAAGTCGTATACTCTAACCGCTCGGCCACCGACGCTCAAACTACTGATTTTTTATGCAACGCAAAGAGAACCGAGCAGACAGGGCAGGGGGCACCCCATGGATAGGAGGCCAATTCTCTGGCCGAAATAGAGGCCAGTCTTATGATCATTAGATGCATCGACCAGGCGCTTAGCTATTTCTTAATATAGTGTATGAGCTGGTCCCCACGGCATAAAGGTTTCCACGCCAAACGGCGCAAAAATCCCTGCTCAGACAAATATGTTTGCGGCGCTTGGCGTTTTCCTAGCACTTTGTTGTTATTATTAGTCAAAGACACAGTCCTTATAATAATAAATTGTCGCAGCATCGCATCGTCGCAAGAGCAGGAAGCGAACAAACCAGTTTGTGGCATTAAATCAGTATCTTAATGGTCATTGTGCGTTACAGGTTACATAAAGAGAACGGTCCGATTCGACGAATATCGGCATAGTTGTTGAATTACTTGTGTTGTTATTGAGTTTAGTTTACGCGAGGCATTTTTTAAGCCCTTGGGTCATTATTTCGCAAGATGGACGATTATTGTACACCAGCAGAAAAAAAAGGCGCACTGGAAATATGTATAACGATGTCTTTTTTGTTATCTTAATATAAATGTTAATTAATTTTAATCCCTAGCTGGGCTTATGTGTTTAATGTTTTATAAAAATTTGTGAGTTATATACCTACTTATTACTACTGCAATAAATGCCTACTTTGACCGTGTGGTGTCCGGCAGAGTAGAATAGCACCAACCCCGTACATTCGTGGGTGTCGTACCAGGCGACTAATGTTTTCGAGGCAAAAGAGCTAGTCTCCATAGGCTGGAAAATGAGCAGCAGCGATTTCCATTGTTATATTTATAAGACTGCGATCTCTAACCCGCCTGCTAAGCGTGAAGATTATTGCAAAAACCTCCCTTTTCCTGGGAGAAGCCTACTTATTTATGTAGCCCTAGATTTTTACAGTCTCGCAAAACGGTTGAAAATTAGGTGAAAAATCCTACCTTACGCCCAGCTTCTGAAACGCTTGTAATTCTAATCATCGATTAAAACTCTTTCCGTCTCTGTCTACAACTCACCATAGATAAGGATGGCGAATTTTAATTGATCATTAACGTACGAGAAACTGTGGGCGACTGAAGTCTAACTGCCTGCTTTCGTTCAGTAGATACTTAACTTCACTCAGGGTCCGATATGCCACCCATGACGTAAGGCACTGCTTTATCCCCTTGGTGTATAAATTACTATTTAAGCATTTGGCGCCTATAAGGTTTGCAAACGTCTTACCATCAACCAGGCATTCGCCTTTGTAATTGTAGTCAAAAGGGTTTTATTACCTGAAACAAATAAATATAAATAAGTAGGTATTATAAACTGTTATTTTACTATTTTAAATATTAGCTAGCTAGGATACGTATTTAACATATCGAGGACTTTTTAAGGAAATATGAGGGCAAGAGGGCCCTACAAGCATGTTTGAAAAGGTTGATGAATTTGGAAAAAGGATTGTGGGAAATGTCAAAAACCGTAGCAAGGGATACGTACGTGTACCAATGTACAACTTAGATTATTTTTACAACTTCTAATTTAGTTTCACATGTTCTCATGTCTGTATGTAATAAAATCTTGCAAGTTAAAATTTTTATTTTATTATACAAGGTAGGCATTTGACCGCCATCTCACCTGTTGGTAAGTGACGATGCGGCCGAAGATGAAGCATGCCCGTCTTGGAACCCATGACCCATGTCCCGGTTCCCGGCTCCACTCATGTAAGTTCGGTGTAACAATGCAATGTTATGATACCATCGAGCTGATCGGATGATGGAGACGGAAGCTGGCCATTGTAACTCCTAAACTATGCATGGTAACCCATCGAGATTGGGTTGTGGATATATGCGAGGGTAGGGAGTTGTGCCGCCTGTGTCCTACAGCTTGTATGTATGTATATGTACAACTAGAACTACAATACAAGACCGTAACATTTAGCCAAGCTCATTTATACCGCTATTAATCGTATCAAGTGAATGTCAAACCACCTCAAGGTCTATATCAAATAACTTGTAAAAATTGCGTCAGCACAACGATGAAAGATATAATTTATAGTCGTATCGACGTTGGAGTGAGATATTTTTCTGATTGATTCTGGCAACGGCATTGTTTAGCGAGTGTTAGCTCATTGCGTTGAGTGGGTTTGGCAATTGGTGGAAGGTAATTATTGTTTTTTATTCTGGCTAGTATGCTTGGTGTATGATGTCTGGAAGGGTACTGCCGATTTTCAATCGCATGATACCCACCCTCTGGAATGACCAAGCGCGGATCCAGCGTTATGGGCACGATGGGCATGCCCACAACCCTTATTGAAGTCCAAGGCTAACATTGTAAAGAAAAGTGAAAGTATAAAAAGAGCCCAAACACTTCGCTGCAAAATCCGACTTGCACTTGGCCGATTTTCAAGTGATCGCGCCCACAACCTTTCTTTTTTAGGGGCTGGATCCGCGCCTGGGAATGACGTCACAGAATATCCGAAATGCATGTTGTGACGTCATTCTAGATGGGTGGGATCATACTATTGGATGATCAGTAGCGGCGGTGCCGCTGCTGGTCAGGTTCAGGCTCCCTGAGGTCAGATTGCAGTTGCTTCACTATAATTATCTCATCTGCCGGGACTTCTGTGTGACAGACCGACATGTAAAACTGAACCACTGAGGTCGTCACTAGGCAAAACATACGTCATTCCGTACCGACGTATGACATCGGACCGTTTGTCAGTACCATACTGGAAGATATAGGCTGAATTTCGGAATTCCGATATTGGTTCCGGTATTATATTATATACTTTATTGCACATGAAACAAGTTAAAAAAAACAAACAATAATTATAAACGGTTGTTTACAAAGGTGGGCTTATCTCTGTAAGAGATCTGTTCCAGCCAACCCTACCGTATTAATATGGTATTGGTAGTTTTTAAAAAGTTAGTTTTTATTTTAATATGTTTTGTAAATTTTTATTGAATAAATAATTACTACGCCGTATTCCACCAATGCCTCACTTTTCCGGGTCTCTCTTAGTATATTTTGTTGACAGGTCTCTCCAAAATCAAGCACTAGAGCCATCAAAATTAATTTAACCTCCAAACCATCGGAACAGCAATTGGTATCCTTACAAAATACCGTATTAATATGCTGTTTAAGTAACTTGGAGCCACCCAGTAGCCGCCCACGTGCACAATAACTCATCGCCCACAAAACCTGCGCGAGCGCATCTCATGCAAAAACAGAAGGCAGATTGATAGCTTTAGCTCATATTTAGCTGTTGCGCGCCAAAAGGATGGAGTAAGGATTTCTCAAATTTGTATTTGGCTTTGTTGTCGAGGTTTTGTTTGAATTGTTTTGTGACTCAAATGGCTTTACATATGGATATTCAGACCCGTAATTAAGCAAATAATTTACTTGTCTAAGTAAAGTAGGCATAGTCACGCTATGCATTCACTTAGCGACTTAATGTACCGTTTACCTAGCGGTCAATACAGCCTTATGATTCTTAAAATTTCATAAAAATAAGAAGAAGGTAGCGAGCAAAATTGGCTAATCATAAAGCCGTATATATGGAAAAAATCTTGCAAACCTAATTTGACCTACTTCCCGGCGGTCTGTAGCATGTGTGCTCTGGCAATTAGGTTAGGTCGTGCACTAAGTTAAGTAGGCTTTCAGGATGGGTTGGCGTTCCAATAGTGTGGCCTGGGCTTTAGTACGTTAAAATGGTTGGGTTATTAGTACATCTAAGGCTTTGATTGTTATTAGATCAGCCAGCATTTGGATAAGTTTAGGTAGGACGTAGGAATCTGCTTCTGGGTCCGTTGGCTTGGGTGCTCGCACTCATCTGGTGTGAGTGCGCCTCGGTTTGTTTTGGTCATGCTGGGGATCGGGACGTCTGTAGGCTGCCTCGGTGAGCACACATAGCACTGGCTAGGTAGGAATTCAAATGTGTTCCATTTGATTTAGAAGTTAGATGTATAAGTTAGTTTTAAGGCATTCAATACAGGTTTTCCAACAAGGTTACTTGTTTTTTAAAGATCCTTCCCTGTAGCAACGAAAGTGTTGCAGTACCATAGAGCTAATCTGATGATGGAGTCGGATGGTGTTCATAAGAACTACTGAACGCAACAAGGTAACATTATCATGTTTCTGTTCTTTGGAATTGTTTAAATAAGTACTGTACCCCTAGATGATATTCAAGGTCTGATGATGACGACGGAAGGTGGTCATAGGAACTACTGAACGCAACAAGATGACACCATCGTGTTTGGGCTCTTTGGAATGGTCTTCATGAGTTCTATATACCACGCGATAAAAGCTTGTTATGAAATAATATATTTCATGTGCGAACTTATTAAAATCCCGTAGCTATCAGGGGAACTACAAATATTATTATAAGCAGGTAAGTATATATAGTTAGGCTAGAGACATCAGCGCCAATCTCCCTAGGTACAAAATGTTGAAACCGATATTAAAACTGACCGTTTTTACCTCTTAAAGTTGAAAGTTTTTTTTTTTAATGGCATACGGAAGGCAAACAGGCAAGCGGGCCACCTGATGGAAAGTGGTCACCACTGCCTATAGACATTAGCAACACCAAGAGTATCGCGAATGCGTTGCCCACCTCTATAACACGTTGCTCTGGCAGCAAAAGGCAAATGCCACTCCACTGCCAAAGCCACGGTTCCCCAAATCCCCACCCCATGGAGCACTGGAAACCTTACTCACCGGCAGAAACACAATACTATTTAAAAGAGTATTATTTAGCTGCGATATTCTGTAAGGTACTTCCCCAGTCGGGCGGCTCCAATTCGAACGAGATACCCCACTATACCTCTCTTAAAAGTTAGAAAGACAAGCTCCAAGCACTCAGAACCCTGGCACACTAGCGTCTCCGTTACTTTTATAATTGGGAACAATGCCAGTGAGTTTCTTTGTAACGACTTTTGTTATTTGAAGCACGTGCAGCGCTTGTCACGTAACATGTTATTATAAACATTCTTTCGGCTGTATGACAATCGCTATGTGGGACGTAAGGTTGCATCGAAGGCAAAGTAAAGGCTTTTATTGCTTGTAAAGAAATGCGTGTAAATAGATTTTACTTGGGGTGTGATGGTTCTAGGAGTAGGTACGTATAATCTGTCCAGACTGACTTGTCTTATTTGGTTAAGGAAATTATGTATTTAAATGGATCAACCGGTGTCTCGCCGGATTGAGCCCTCGTACGCGCTGATCGGTCTGCATGCGTCGCCCCTACCTGGATGAGCTCGCTTAACTTCCCTTTGTTTTCCGTTAGATTTTTGACTTTTGAAAAGAGATTAATTAACGTAATTCTAATTCAATAAATACTTTTTCATTTCCATTTTCATTTTCATGTGCAGCAGTATTCGTTGAAATTTACAAGTTTCTTGTATAATTCAAGACATCTATGCACAATGTACGTAGCGTGATTGATACGGTAAGTCGTGATTTTGGGCATTGTTTGTTCACCGAATAAGATAAGTCAGTTTAAACAGATCATAATAAGATCTTAAAGAAAAAGAATGCTTAGACAATTCACACAGCGCTATCTAGCCCCAAATTAAGCAAAGCTTGTGTTATGGGTGCTAGATAACTTATCAACCAGTTATATACTTATGCAAAATGTGGAATGAGCGTCCCGAAGTCAATCCTTTGCACTGCAACTTGGGGTTCTTCAGAAGGCATGTCTACAGGCACCTCCTTAGGTTGCAGATTCCCTAGACGAAGGTGACCGCTTTCCATTAGGTAACCTACCTGACCGTGGCCTACCCAGGCCTAAAGGCCTAGGTAAATAAGGAGAAAAAGAGTGTTTGCTAAATAGTAGCTACACAGCATCAAAAACAATCATAACAGCCCGTAAAAGTCCACTGCAGGAGTCAGGGCCTCACCTATGAAAGGGGAGGGTATTGCCATAATCTCCACGCTTGGCAGGCGGGTTGGAGATCCCAGTGTTTAAATATAATAATGGAAAATGCTGCTGCCCATTTTCCAGACTACGAAGACTCTTGATCTTTTGCCTCGAAAACATTAGCCGCCTTGTACGACACCCATGAGTGTAAAGGGTTGGTGCTATTCTACTCAGCCGGACACCACACGGCATCAAAAACAATAGCTTATATCAATTTACTGTTGGACTCCTGCCTCTTTTTTGAGGTCAACTTAATAGACTGAAGGTGCCTTTGCAATAGAAACCAATAATCTTATTTTATCTCCTAAACATCTACGATCTTGTATGGAAATGTAATGTCAAAGATGTGACCTTGAACCGTCTGCGGCATGTCCGGTCCACAGGCCACGAGGGAACTTTATAGTATTTAAACACAAGCTTGGCACAACACACGCAGCAAGGTCATTTGCGTACGGACGTCAACATTGTGGTATTCTATGTCGTCTCGTGTCCGGAGTCACTAACTCTTCTAATACTCTTGGAAAATGACGTACCTAGGTAGTGCTTTATTTATAACTGCCTATGAATTTCACCTTTGCATAAGCGAAGGTGAAATTCATAGTCACGATAAACAGTCTGTAACAATTTTAAGGGAATGTTTAGAGTTTCCTACTGCATCATGGACAACCGTCCCGAAACCATGACGCATGAAACTGCGTCAAAAGTATCGGGCTACTCGTCAACAAAGGTACGCGGTAGGAAACCCGGAACATACCCTTAAACTGCGATAGTTATAAAGTCTGTAAAAAGTTCTCAATTGAAAAATATTTTTTCTAAGAAAGCTTTTATCGCGCGTTCATATGATCAGTTGGATTACTTGTCAAGGCTAATCTAATAAATCTAATAGTTTTGGAGTTCCTATTTCAGCCAAGCATGTGAGAAAGCACAGTAACATTACTTTACTTAGTAAGTATCGAGTGTAAGCAAGCTAACAGACAGATGTGATACCTAATCGACCTCTTATAAAGACAGTATTTTAGAAGTTACTCCACCCTGATGCCGCACTTAGGAGTGAATCACTCAAATAGCTACTCTTGCATCGTAACAATAAGGTCCAAAGTCCATCAACTACTCGCAGTG
Source organism: Blastobasis lacticolella (assembly GCA_905147135.1). NCBI lineage: Eukaryota > Metazoa > Arthropoda > Insecta > Lepidoptera > Blastobasidae > Blastobasis > Blastobasis lacticolella. The sequence continues at coordinate 12,550,215 of LR990063.1, forward strand.
TCGCAGAAAAATTATCGAGTGAAACTGGCCCGGCGACATGCGACAAGGGTGGGTGTAAGTGGTTACTGGTTACCAGCTTGCACCCTCCCCATTTACCATTACCACACAGCACCATAAAAAACATTCTTTTGCACAATGCTGTTCCTTTGCATAACGATTAATGCAGTTGTTTTATTCAAAAGGTTAATTAATTGCACTGGTGTATAGTCGACAGCATAACTAGTTAAGTATACGCAATTTGATTTTAGGTCTACGGTGATTGGAATAAGAGCGGTCCCGTGAAGTCTAAAAGGGTGTGATTTGAACGGTCCCTTATGAGAGATGAGCAGAATCGAGAGATATCCGTAGTGACCGAAACATGGTTTTCAAGAAGTCGGCAACACGCGCGTCTGAAAATCTTGGAATTGCAGACTTCATTTGTAGACTACGCACAATAACTGCCTCAGACACGCTGTTATTATAAGAACTAGTCAGACATTTTAACCTGGTGGTAAGTGACGATGCAACCGATGATCGAGCAGCTTGTCTAGAAGCAGCCTAGTCACTTTGGCTTTTAGGTTACTACTTAAAATCACGTCTAATGTAACGTTTCGTGAGCGGTTCATTTGGAACTGATCATGCCACGATCATGCATAGAACGAACGGTTGCTAGCTTGATGATGCTGAGGCGTACAGGTATTATTTGATTAATTAATATTATTAAGGTTAGAAAATGAAATATTATGTTTATGACGTTTGAAAGATGATACCGTGTATCCTATTAAAATAAATATATATTAATATTGTGGCATCCAGATTATAATGATCAGGGAACACACTCACAGACAACGTGTTCCATTTAGTCATACGCATATTAAACCACGGTTGAATACTAATTTGTGCGGATAGCTGGAACATCCATTACATAAGGACATACACTCGTTTGCTACCGTTATCTGTGTCTATGTAAATTTATTTCCTGATAGCCCCTTAATGGGGGATATCAAGAATAAATTAGCTTTGTCTACCTGTGGCATACATTGAAACTTAATCACGTTCACACAGCACATAACTAGACACATATGTTGTCGCTGCATACATAATCCGATCAATCACCAATCAGTTTAACTAATTACACATTTAGTATATCGTGTACAGTGCCACCAACTTTACTGTTCATTGGAGACAATCGGAACTAATGCACTGTTGTACTAAAATGACATATTTGGAACGCCCACTAGCGACGCAGTCAACTAAACAGAAAAGTACTGCACATATGCATGCGCGAGGCCGCTGCGCAGTGTCACGTCATACGTCAATATTGTACACGGCGTATTGTGGTTGCAATGTAGTACAGTCGGTTACTCTTATGTCACCAGGGTTATTGGTGATTTTGTATGTGTCGCAGCCGGATGGTTAAATTAGCCGGTTAATTGAACGGCTAGTTTTTTGAGCAATTATTTAATTGAAAATTTGCCAATTGCATGAGATTTTAACATCATGTTGGAAGAACAGTATTGGCCCGAGCTTACGGAGCTCCTTCATACATTGTTACAACGCTAACCTTACCACAATAACCTCAAACAATAATAATAGTTAACTTTAGGTTTTGATTCGGTTAAGTTAATTTAATGTTGTGACAATGCATGGAGGAGCTCCGAACGATATTTACCGTAAAGTAGGGTAAATATCGTTCATTAGACGTTACTTTCAAAGTTCATGAAATTGGCAAATTTTCAATTAAATTACTGGTTAGAAAGCTAGCCGTTTAATGAAACGGCTAATTTAACCATTTGGCTGCGACATATGCATATTATAGACATAAGTACAATAACGTCACATCTTTTTCCCTGTAGGTAGGCAAAGATCACACTGTTTCAAATCCCGTCCCGACAAATCTCTCATTCTCATTATCTCTCAAAATGTCATTTTAGACTGCACCAAATAGCTACATTTTGATAGTAATAATCATTTTGTAAGCAACTTTCGGCTCAATGGTGCTTTGACTGGTTTTATGAATAGCTAGGAACTAGCCCACAACATTCTACGGTATTCTACAATTGCCTCAGAAACCTTAAAAATCATATGCCGTTTTCTTCCTACTTTCCCATATTTTACGAGATTATTATTAATATTTTAATACATAATGATGCATGTATTATTTCCAGATTCAAGTAATATATTAATAACATTATTTTAACTATGTAAATTTACAATTTATTGCAAATTCATTGCACTCAGTGCACTCTACAAAATGCAAAAACGCTAATATGTCTGGTGACATAAGTTAGTGGATAGACTGTACGTACCTACATGTACGTACAATACGTTTAGTATGTACTTATGTTGAGTAGACTAATGGCGTCTCGTTGATGGAGGTCGCAGGTCTTTAGTCATACTTAGTTTATATCGGCACAGGCTCGATTTGCAAGCAGTTTAGTTAAGTTAAGACCTTAGGAGACGCGAAAGCGCTGCCATTTTAGGAAGAACAATTTCTTGCTAACTAAAATAATAATAAAAAACTAGAATATGTATTAAAAATGTGCTTAAAAATCACCAGTAGATACGCTTGGTGACATAAGTTAGAGAATACCTTAGAAGATGCCAAAGTGCTGCCAGTTTAGGAAAAAAAACATTACTACTCTAAAATAATAATAAAAATCTACAATATGCATAAAAAATGTGCTTAAAAATGACTACGCCTGGTGACAGAAGTTCGGGTATAGATAGACCGTACCTACATGTTTATTGAATTGTATTTAGTATATTGGCGCTTCGTTAATTGGGGTCACGCGCAGGTCTTTAGGTAACTACTTAGTCCAATTTGGCACAGGTTCAATTTGAAAATTGTTTTAAGTCGTAGGGTCGTAGAGTCGTAGGCTTTGGGTTCTATTTTGTACTGTTTCGTTTTCTGGTTGATGCTAAGTCAGTTCTAATGCATAATTGCAAGCATAGGCGACGAGTAAAAAGAGTGTCATAAAGTTAAGAGTGACTTAGCGAGTTTAAATTTTACTCGAGGTTGGTGCTGAGGTAATTAGGGAATGCAATACCGGGATACCGGGATCCCGCAATACCGGGACCCCGCATTCATTTTGCGGGAGTAATCCCGGTCGAAAATTTTGCGGGATCCCGCTGGACAGGCGGGATTACAGAGAAGCGTGGTTTATACGTGTGTGCGCGCGGCGGCTTGTGGGCCGTGGTCTGGCTGGCTGGGCGCTGGCTAATCGTTGCAAAGTTACATTTGAACAATAACACCACAAACACAATTTGCGAGCTTAACTATCGTACCACCCCATTTTTTCCCTATGCGCTCATACATTTCTGGCGTTACATGTCAGTTTTCTGTTTTCGCGGTTTGATAGCCAATAAGACAGTGATTACCTCTGTATTTAATTAATATATATAAAGGTAATCAAATACATAGGTATTCATTGTCTTATTGGCTATCAATCCGCGAAAACCTTATGCAAATTGATTAAGTATTTATGAAGTTAAAGACGCCAGAAATGTTTGAACGTACGAGTATATGAAAAAATGTGGAATAGTTATGCTTGCAACTTGCAAATGTTTTACCAAAATAATGTTTAATTTGCTTATGATGTTTTTTGTGGTGTGTTCGTAATTATTTCAATTTATGTTGATGTTGACTAGAGTATGTCAATTTATGTCTAAAATACGAAACAACGATTTTTAAAGTACCAAAAAGCTAGTGTAATTTGGGTTAAAATTTAAACCATGAAAACGAGGTCTGTAAGGTCTTTATTACGATTGATTTCTGGGGTCTAAGTCCAACCTACGGGATCCCGCAAATACCTGGATCCAGCGGGACTATGATGGTTCAGTCCCGCAAATACCTGGATTGAAATTATCTTGCGGGATTGCATACCCTAGAGGTAATGATTTTGTTGATATTTAGGCGTCAATTTAGCGTCGCCTAAGTTTAGTGCAATCGGCCATAATGTCCATAAAACTTTAGGTGACGCCTAAGTTGATTTCTGATATTTCAAACAAGAAATGGATTGCACCAATCACATAGCTTAGGTGAAAATTATAAGTATCTATTCGATAAGTCGCTCTTAACTTTACGACAAAGATTTTGTGACGACTATGCATTTAGTTAGCCGTGTGGTGTCCGGCAGAATGCACCAACCCCTTACACTCGTGGGTGTCATACACGAGTGTAAGGGGTCTCTATAGACTGGAAAATGGGCAGCAGAGTTATCCATTGTTATATTTACAACACTGCGATCACCAACAAATGATATGGGCTGCGATGATGTTAATTTATTTATTCGTATGGTATTAATAGCCGAGTCGCCAATTATAACCTAGGCAATTAATGAACACTAAAGCTTCAAGTAAATATCTAAATTCTTCAACCCATGATTCTTCTTCATGCGATGATGTGATATATTTAGACGACACAAGTACGCATTAAGGCAACAGCTCAAGCGTCGCCTAAGATTAGTGCAGTCGGGCCTTAGTATCACAAACTTAAGAGTTTTCTGTGTTCATTGAACACATCGTGAACACGTTTCAACGGAAAAGCTAGGAAATTGCTCGGGAAGTCGGCAGAATAAAGATGGTGTCATTTTCCCGCGCTCGCGTTCCAAGATGGCGGAGACACGCGTGCGCGCGCAGGTTGCAGCGTGACGTCACCGTGTCACCTTGTGCCGCCCACCTGTTTGTTTGTGCCATCGTTTACTGCAGTATTTAGTTTGTTATTTACTATTGTCGGATTTCAAGGAGTTTAGTGGCTGTTTTATGTTTGAATTACTGCATATGTATTTTACCTACTCGTATTAATTCTGAGCCATATTGATATTATTAAGGTCTGTTTTCTTGATAGTGCATTGTGGATTACCTACTACCATTTTCGACATTCATTGTTGTCATCAAATGGAATAAATGACATCAACAGCCCATATGGTTATTCCGTGACATATTATTGTTATGGGGGTGATGATGCCGAACCTTATCTACCTATGACTGGCTTTCGCCCGAGACTTCGTCCGCGTAAAATTCAGTTAAACGTTCCAGATCCGTTTACAAACCATATTGAATTTCGGGATAAAATTGTATGTGCGACTGTAAGATATAGGCCATATTGCTGCAAAATTTCATCAAAACCCGTTCAGTAGTTTTTGCGTGAAGGTAACAAACATTCAAACATCCATCCTTTCAAACTTTAGCATTACAAATTAGACTGACATTGTTCACAATAAAATCAATGAAATCATCACGTCTGGCAAATATGTCGATAATTCAATTACCTATCTAGTCCAAAAAAAAATACCCAAATCAGAAACTATTTCCTGTTTATCCAAACAAAAACATCACGGTATAGCCTAGCTATAACATTATCCGCATCTATTTGATTCTCGGAATATGCAAAAACAAATAGCGAGCCGCGTGTCCCACGCGAAACGACGCCGGCCGACCAATCAGAGCGCGGCACTCTGTGACGTCATCGGCGCCCGCGCAAGCAATGCTCTTCAACGTGTGAATGAATAGTTGTCGAGTGTTTACTTTGTGTTCAGTTTTTATTGCCTTTAGTTTTTGTTGCGTAGGTTTGGTGCTGGTTTAATTGGTCTCCATTTTCGTGATTGAATTCGGAAGTGAGAAGCGCTGGTCTAGTGGTATCGAGCTTGCGAGACCGATAACCAAGGTTAAGCGATGCTCGCAGAGTCCGGGAACTGGATGGGTGACCGTTTCCTACTTTTAGGCTAGTCGAATTTCTGAGCCGCAACGAGCTTGCTCTTTAGCTGTGCCTCCTATGCCGTAGGCGATGCCAGGTCTTCCGCTGAGGATCTGAGACTGGTTGAACAGTCTCGGCTGCCGATTATCATCCCGTCGCGTTATATTCGAAAACGCTGCTGCCCATTTTCTAGTCTGTATGCTGAGTCTAAATATCTTACCAGAAATTTTATAATATGTTGTGATAGTGATTAATTTTTCTCATATATCATTAATTTCCCGCACAGTACCTACTATAGTACCTATAAGTAGGTAATGAGACTAGATCTGTCAATAATCACTTCAATGAAACTTGTATGAGACTTTGAACTGTGACGTCATTGTACAAATGAGTGAAATGTACTTCTTTTTTTCAATTTACTCGATTTAAAAATTATAAATATTTCGATACTATTTATTTTCTTGCACTGAAGGCTGGTTCTACTTGAAGCTCTTTAATTATAACCTCGTGTCATAATTTATATTGGATCCAGTTAGGTCCCCAATTACTCAAACACCCAGTGCTTCTACAAAACCAAGGCACCTCAGACCTGTCTGTCAAACCGAACTAGCACACGCAGGTGATCAAATTAAGCCCATTAGATTAGCTCCACATATAGAGAAGTCGTGACGATCCTTGGTCGGCAATGCGTATGCGCACACACGCTGTTACCAACAGTGTCTGTCTGTTTTACTGTTGGACGCTGGAACAGTTAAAAAAAGCGCTAGATTCCGATGAACAAGTGTGCTTTTTAAAATCAAAAGAAAGTTTGAGTTTTGGCCGTGTGGTGTCCGGCACAGTAGATAGCACCAACAGGGCAGGCCACACAGCTCGAAGCACAGATAACCGATGGGGCAGTAAAGTTCTCGAGTGGCGACCGCGTACCGGAAGACGCAGCGTGGGTAGGCCTCCCACAAGGTGGACCGACGACCTGGTAAAGATCGCAGGTGCCAGCTGGATGCGGAAGGCAGAGGACCGGCCTTTGTGGAGATCTCTGGGGCAGGTCTATGCCCAGCAGTGGGCGTCTTTCTGCTGATATGATGATCCTGATTACCCTGAAATTCCGCTAGATCCAGCGCCGAAAGCGCTGCAATGTCAGCACTGGTTACCAAACTGTCATGTCGCTCCGAATCGGATCGCTCCACGCTCGTCACTCAGCAGTTTCATTTCGCTCACAATGAGTGCGTAATGCGTTCACCGGAACGTCACGATTTGGCCATTTGTGGTGTGAGTAAGGGGTGTGGCGGCAGTAATAGCGATTTTAGTCGCTCGTTAAATCGCTTGCGCGTCGGTGGGTTAAAAAGCAAACGTTTGACTCAAAATTAGCCCCTTACTTTTTGTGGTGCAAGATGGTTTTGAGTTCCGTCGTCGTGATGGTCCGTCAAAGTGAAATTGACCAATCATAGGCTTATATGCTGCATGCCCGATAACTTTCGTGATAATTGGGTTGCATCCTGGACCACGATAAAAAAAATTATCTCTGCGTTAATCTTACGGACGAAGGCCCAGGGTTCGCGTTTACCATGATCCAGGATTTGACAGATCAGCTAATTACAGTGGAGCGACTGCCAACTGACCTCCGCGACGCTGTGAATGTGATGTGACGCACCTGACCAGATTGGATCATTGTTGCACATTCAGTCGCTTGAATATGCAGGATTCATCACGATGATTTCCCTCGCCGTAAGAATACTACTACAGAGAAGAAGTATATTTAGTAAGTATATCTGTGTATATTTTCACGAAATATCTTTCCGAGCAACTTCGGTTACCAAATTCACTAGTTGAGAATCCTATATGAGCATCGCCGTCTACTGAGGCACGCCGAACTACACTTTGTGACGACCTGAGTGGTTCAGTGGTCAACATCGTTGAAACGTCTTCCACGCAAGAGGTCCCGGGTTCGATTCCCGGCCGGGCAGAAATTGAAATGATGAATTTTAATTTCTGTTACGGGTCTGGTTGTTCTACAAGAAGGTATAATAGGTATGTATTTAAGTAGTATATCAGTTATCTAGCACCCATAATACAAGCTTTGCTTAGTTTGGGGCTAGATGGCGCTGTGTGAATGAGCAGTTTTCCAATAGGTATCTAAAGCATTCCTAACCACTCCCTAGATGGCGTCAAACGTCAATTTGATTGAGTCAATTCGTTTCATGGACACTAGGATAAAAAATGGACATAATACAAATATGAAAGGTTTGTATTAAAATAAATTTAGTTGAACCTTTTGGTATAAAATTACCAAAATTGTAGGAGCGCCATCTATAGATGCCTTTCGAAACCAATTGACAATACCTACTGGAAAACTCCCATTTGTACACGAATATTAACTTTTAACTTTTTGAAGTAGCCGTCTGAAAATACCCCACCAAGTAGTTCTCCTACTCGCGAAACCGCTAACACTCTCACCCAACCCCACGTAGATGCAATGTTTGTATTGTATCACTAATGGATACGGTACGACATATCTCTGAATGCTAAGACGGTGCAGTATTCCGTTCTGGCCGTATCGGCGCCATCGGCCTAGTTGGGTTACTGAATGAATAAGCTCTGTATGGCAAATTGTTTGTTTTCGAATAAATTGCAAGGGCCTGTTTATGTTGTTGTAGATAATTAAGCTATAAATAGTTTAAAACAAAGTCGCTTCCCGCCGTCTGTCCTTATATATGTCGCAGCCAAATGGTTAAATTAGCCGTTTCATTAAACGGCTAGCTTTCTAAGCAGTAATTTAATTGAAAATTTGCCAATTTCATGAACCCTGAAAGTAACGTCTAATGAACGATATTTTCCCTACTTTACGGAGCTCCTCCATGCATTGTCACAACATTAAATTAACATAACCGAATTAAAACCTAAAGTGAATTATTATTATTGTTTGAGGTTATTGTGGTAAGGTTGGCGTTGTAACAATGTATGAAGGAGCTCCGTAAACTCGGGACAATACTGTTCTTTCAACATTACGTTAAAATCTCATGCAATTGGCCAATTTTCAATTAAATAATTGCTCAAAAAGCTAGTCGTTTAATCAACCGGCTAATTTAACCATCCGGCTGCGACATATACGCTTAGATCTTTTAAACTACGCAACCAATTTTAATGAGGTTTTCAATAAGAGATAGAGGGATTCAAGAGGAAGGTTTCTAAGAAAAGAAGGTAAGTAGGGGTAAAGTAGGTGAACGGGAACGAAAGGCGAAATTATTAAATAAATATGGCGCCAATTCACACAGCACCGCCCAGTTCGTAAGCAAAGCTTGTGTTATGGGTGCTCGCTAATTGATAAAATACTTATATACTTTTAAATACATACTTATTATACATATAACACCCTGACCCCTGTTCGGCCTGGAATCGAACCCGGAACCTCTGCGTGGCAGACCGATGTTAACGAACTGAACCACTCAGGTCGTCAGATCGTAAAATATCCGTCGAATAAGGGAGAGGTCTGGGTCATTCCTTTTGCAGAGGCTGCCCATCACCATTAAGCGTAGGAACGCTGTTAGAGTTGGCAGAGAATGGGTCGCTGTAAATTTGGACGACGCTGGCGTAAACTCGGATATACTCGTATATCTAGGTTTAACTTTGAAATTGTGGTTATTGGTTATTATTATTATAACGATGAATATTTATTATTCACGAAAAGCGCGTTTCAACGAGTACGCAATTTAGGAAGTTAATAAAAAAGATGCCCTTTGGTTAACTACTTGCTTCATAAACAATATTATTATCATGTTGGCGTTAATGTCCCGGTTGTGCTCTCGCGCACGAGGACCCGAAGTCCGCCTGACCATGATCCAGGAGTTAGATCCAGTAAAGATCCGTCATAACAAACAGGGGACCAGATTGTATCATGGTTACTCATTCAGTCGTCTGAACGTTCAGGTTTTCTCACGACGTTTTCCATCACCGTACGAGTATACAACTCAGAAAGGGCATTGGCACATAGCGGCACTGGAGACCAAACTCCGTACCTCACGCTACGAGGCCAACCCGCTAACCATTACACCACTCACGCTCTCTACTATGTACACTTTGTGCAATAGAGCAACGTCTTTATTGCAGAGCATTGTAGAGCTAATGGATGTACCATGACATGTTTGCGTCGATAAATGGGACGATACGAACTTCGCTACTAGACATGCAAGAGTTTGCAATGGAACGTGATGTCTTTTATTGCCTTACTCTACATTTGTAGAGACTGACAGTAATGTTGTTTATGTAATCAATTTGCTTTTTTTCTGCAATAAGCATTTGGAAGATGAAGACGTATATATCACGCGGTTGTTATTACACATTTTAAGGGTATGTTCCGGGTGCCCCGACGTCCCGTGACCACGATGCATGCAACTGCGTTGAAATATCGGGCTACTCATCAACAAAGGTACGCGGTAGGAAACCCGGAACAATTGATTTGATTTCAATAACCTTAAAATGTTCATTGAAATCAAATCAAATATGTTTTAAAAAAAGGTCAGGTCAAGGGTATCCTAAACAGACGAGCATGTATGAAAAGGCTGATGAATGTGGAAGAAGCGAGAGAGATTTGTCAGGACCGTAGCAAATGGAACGGTGTGATCTCTGGCAACCCGTTCGGGAATAATACATGGCGTTATATATGTATTCCCCACAATAATTTCAAATCAGTTAAAAGGGCTTTACAAGATATATTTTTATAAAATAATTGGGTGTTGACAGATTCGTAATAGTAAAAAAAATTTTTTTCTCACGCTCTAAAAACACTAACAAGCTCTACATTTGGCATTATAGAGAAGGGTACCTCGTAAACTAGTAATGCACCTGTTAAAGAGCCGGTGTAGAGACAGAATCGAAGGTGATATTGCGACAGAGTGGACACACGCCGCTCTACATACGGCCTGTTGGGCAACAAGCGGCTTTTAGTTAAGTTCACTTAGTCATTGATACAGGATATAGAGACATGTAGAGACAAAAATTAACGAAATTTCGGAAATTTCGTAAAAAAGAAATGTAGAGTTCTTATTTATTTATTTATTTAACAGTTTATTGTGCACAGGAACTACTGTATTAGTAGATACACGATCATCATCACAGCCCGTAACAGTCCACTGCAGGACTCAGGGCCTCTCCCACGAAAGAGGAGGCTATTGCCATAATCTCCACGCTTGGCAGGCGGGTTGGAGATCGCAGTGTTTATTTCCAGACTACGGAGACTCTTGATCTTTTGCCTCGAAAACATTAGCCGCCTAATACGACACCCACGAGTGTAGGGGGTTGGTGCTACTCTACTCCAACCGGACACTACACGGCCCACCTAGTGCCTGTCTAGGAACAGTTTTATTTTTCACCACTAAGGTGGCAAACAAGCTTACGGCCTGCCTGATGGTAAGCAGTCACCGCAGCCTATGGACGTTTGCAATACCAGGGGCATCACCCCCGCGTTGCCGACCCCGTAAATACCTTTTAACCCCTTTCTTGAAGAACTCCATGTTGTACTCTCCACTCCCCCCCCCCCCCCTCTACTCCCCCTAGCCTTGAAAGCGTATGTGTTACGGAGAGTGAGCAAAGCAGTTGCACGACCTCATATCCTCACGTCCCTTTCCGCCATCGGGAAACGCGAACCGGGCGAACGCTTCATCCTTATGTCGTGGATCTTCCAGCTATTCGCACGAGCTGCATTTTGGTGCCAATCGGGTTACAAAACTATTCAACCTGTCTCAGGGTCCTTAGCGGTAGACCTTGGTCAACCTCGCTTCTACAACGGAGGCACACCTAACGAGTGGAGAGCTCGCTGCGGTGCTGAATGAACGACTAGCCTCAAAGTACGAAACGGTCACCATGCAGTTCCCTTTCGAGCGTTGCTTAACCTTGGTTATCGCTCGCGCACGCAGACACAAGACCAGGGCCGCTTTTTTGAATAACAAACACGTTATATTTTAAAAAGGAAAAAAATACTAGGTGAAATGTTTGTTTCTGCATGAGCTACTTGGAACAAATTACTTTTGCTTGCAATGTATTAAAAAGAGCATGACCGATGTCGTGTCGTCTAAAATTCTATTGTGAGTTGACAATCTTGTAATTAAGATGAATATCACTCCTATCTTTGGATGGAGTGTATTTACCACAATGTCGTAACCAGTGGACTTTCTGCTCGTATAGAAATAAAAAAAATTATAACAATGTGATTCAAACTCTTTTTCTTACTAGCGTCCCGCACCGGCTTCGCATGAGTCTTCTCGGGGTTCAAGTTCAAGAAAATATCTTAATGATAGTAAACTTTTTAAATTCGTTACGTAGTTTAAAAGATCTAACCGTACATATACGAGTAGACTCTCATTGCTGACCTGCTATGTGAACGTACTGCGTTCAATACGTCTCTATGATTGGTCAATTTCATTCATTTTGACAGACGCACAGTACCAATCGCCACTCAAGTACTGTCAGGTGAAACTTCCCTCACCGTAAGAGCATCGGACAGTATTCACTAATGTACATAACTCAGAAAAGGGTCATTGGTACACGGCGGGATTCGTACCCGTTACCTCTCGCTTACGAGTCGGATACCCGCTCGGCCACCGACGCGCGTTCGAGAATCATCATCGTCCTAGCGCTTATCCCGTCCTCTGCCAGGGTCCGCTTTCCTACTCAATCTTCTCCACTTCGCCCGGTCTTCGGCACCCTCGCGTCGTAAGCCGTTGGCTCTCGCACTCGACACAGCGATGTCAATCCATCGCTTCTTGGGTCGCCCACGGGGCCTCTTTCCTGATACCGGCAGATTCAGGCACCTAGGCTTACGCAACACGCGACCAAACCAGCTACCGAGAATACGGGTGTTAAATCCAGTACGAATTACAGCGAAGAATGACTCCGGAAATCGAGTAGAGCAAACAATGGCATCTTCTCCGAGCCGCGTTCCGGTCCAGTGGACGGCGCAAGGACGCGGCGGCGACTGCAGGTGGATTCGACTCGCTTCGATAGCTCCGTTTAGAATTAGATAGATATCGCTTTAACGTTTTGTATAGCTTAGTTATAGATCGATCGCAATTATAAAACCTGAAACATCGCCCGCGGTGTCATTGGTTCGATGGTGGTTGGTGTTTTGCGGAACGTCCTCAAGTGACGTTTGCGAAACAAAATGTTTTATGATTCGCGCCCCGCAGCCTATGCCGCGCGTTGAGCTCCGAAAATTACACTCCTATTACCTTTTGTCCCGCAGGCAATGTTTCAGTTACGTGGTCTATCTTTAATAATTGGTCATCCGCTTGCAGTTCTCGGGAAACATTTAACTACCCTGCGGGATACTATATTTTTCCTATGACACTTGGGAACAGTGGTTTCGGAGATTGCCCGCAGCATACGTACAAACCGACAAACTTTTTCTCCTTTTAATATTACTAATAGAGTAACTTTTCTTTTTTAGAATATTTGAACAAAACTTTTTGACGAGACAGGTCATCTTGAAAAGTCAATTTAACGTCATGTTCGTTCCAAGTCACTTTATGGGTTAGTCATCTTCTCTGTATGTCAATAATTAGTCATGTTTGTATATTGCGACAGGTTTATAAGTACATCTAAAGTCTAGTTTCTGTATAATAGGTATAATAATGAAGAACATCAACATAAGACATTTTAAGGTAATGTTCCGGGTTTCCTACCGCGTACCTTTTTTTAAATGGCAATTTCTATAATAAAGTCCTGTAACTGGTACTCTGAGATAGAGATAATGTCAATTAATTAATAAAACGAGACATTCTCAACTGACGTCGCCAATACCACAATCAGAATATTGGAAAAAGAACTGCGGCCCTTTTAAGTAATAACCTTTGCGGTGTCTCACTTGTTTTATTTAAGTTCCTGTTTAATGCTACCGTTTCTTTGCCTCATTTTAAACGAAGCATTTAAATAACTATAGCGTGTTAAATTGAGCGGTAGATATATAACTATATTAAACACGTGCACTGGTAAGTCTTAATACAAAATATCTTGATGGTCCTAACGTAGTGCCTTGAGTCACTCTTTATTATTAAAGTTTAAGTTGCTATAAAAACTTTTTCACCACTTTCCTGAAGAACTCCATGTTGTACTCTTTAGGGAAACCTCTCCAGGAAGCTTATTCCATGACCTTAACGTGCGTGGGAGTAAGTTCACTCATCAACCAAACCAAACCCACCAAAAATGATAATTTGCTTACCACTCCAAATATTAGGATCGATTAAGCTGTATTTTATTTTTTACTTGAGTGTGTGTTTATTTGTGCTTGTTGCTTTAGTTTTTTGACAGCAAATACAATATTTAAATATAAATGTAGGTATAATATATATATCATCATGGCCGTGTGGTGGCCGGCAGAGTAGAATAGCACCAACCCCTTACACTCATGGGTGTCGTCCAAGGCGACTAATGTTTTCGAGGCAAAAGATCAAGATTCACCGTAGTCTGGAAAAGGGGCAGCAGCATTTTCCATTGTTATATTTAAACACTGCGATCTCCAACCCGCCTGCCAAGCGTGGAGATCATGGCAATAACCTTCCCTTTCGTGGGAGAGACCCTAAGTCCTGCAGTGGACTGTTACGGGCTGTGATGATATCATCATTACAACAACACCCCTAACATTGACGCTGTTTAAATAATTTACATTATAATAATAAGTTAAAGGCCAGTGATGATGATAATTAACTTTTATGATTGCCTCATAAACAATCCTTGCAAAAGAAATTGCCAAACCGGACCGCTAGTCTTTCCCACGGACGCTAAAGGAGCCGTCTCAGTCGTGACGTCATCAATATGCAGCCGGTGATGTCACCGCTCGCTGATTGGATAATGTGACGTCGTGACGAATTGCAAATGTCAATGCATTCGAATTTGGAATTGCATTGTTTGTGGATAAGTTTAGAAACATTTTTTTTTTCAGGTACATTAGAGTCTCCACTTTGTCAACTCGTGATATCAAATGTCGCAGTGATAAATAGAGGATCATATGTTTTATATGCATAAGTTTATATTTGGCATTAAAAAATACAGAGGATATCTGAAGAACTAAACTAAAAGTATCACTGAATATATTTTTGAAACATTGTTTTTTATTGTGAAAATACCAAGATCTTAGAACTATAGAAATTATTTTTAATCGTTTAGATCTCAGGATCTAAACTCGACTATGAATTACTTTATACAAGGGATAGTTTTTTGAATAACAAGCAAAATCTATCAAAATTATTTCCTTTTTGCGCATTCCTCCAAGTCCCAAAATACGTGATACAACAATGACCCTTATTCTATGAGCAACGCGTTCCAGTTTGGTCTGCCTATGTAAATTAACAACAGATTATGAATGGCCATGCTTACCCGACTATTATTGTAGCTAAGATGCAAAGGGATTCTACTGATGAAATGTTTTTTATTTTTTATGACATACGTTAGGCAAACAGGCAAGCGGGCCACCTGATGGGAAGTAGTCACCACTGCCTATAGACATTAGCAACACCAAGAGTATCGCCAATGCGTTGCCCACCTCTATAACACGTTGCTCTGGCAGCAAAAAAGCAAAAGCCCCTCCACTGCCAAAGCCACGGTTCCCCAAATCCCCACCCCATGGAGCACTGGAAACCTTACTCACCGGCAAAAACACAATACTATTTAAAAGAGTATTATTTAGCTGCGATATTCTGTAAATGTGGTCGATGCATTGCTTATACCCTATAGTTTACCCTATTCTCGACTGTACTTGAGGTAGGTTGTCTCATCATGGAGTATTGACAGACTTAAACGTTATATTTTGAGAGAACAAAGGCATGCACCGTACATCCTCTGAGGCCAAGGTAGTTTACTTTCTCCTTTACGCGACAGATGTGCTTAACAGTCGAGTATCACGTTCGTTATTAGGGAAACTGCGTTATGTAACTATACATTGTGTGTATTGTCTGTCTGTCTATCATCATCATTATCAGTATAAACGTCCCAAAGTGGAAGCATTATAGACATACAAATCTGAGATATTATTAAGAGTATTCAGTCTGATCCTAATGTAGTACCTTGTGGGACGCCTCTATTCCGAGACTGAATTGTCAACGTGAAAAATAGTCTTGTGGGGTAGGACGCATTTTTTAATGGTCACATAGGAAATGTACCAAAAAATACAAATGTCACCGTAATAGTGTATCAAATAGTTCTGTTCTATTCTACCACCTAATAATTCCACCATTTTCTGCTGTGTTTAATCCGTATTTATGCCATATTTTATCTCAAAGATTTTGACATTTACATGTTTCAGATTATCAACAAAATAGACAAGTAAACTAAACGTCATCACAAAACAGAACAGTAGGTGGCGTCCCACACGTGTTTTTATGAATATTTGCATAATTATTTTCGTATAATATCATATTATGTCTGTCATACACCTACCTACATATTATGTCTGTCCACGCCATTGTAGGCCTTCGACATTGAAGTGCGTGCAACTCCATAATTTGTCAACAACAATGATTTCCGATGTATTTAAAGTAGATTTTTAAACTTTTCCAATAAAATTAGAAATGGAAAAATAATGTAAAAATTGTTTCGTGTAAAATTTAGACAAATATAGCGTAGCGTAGGCATGTGTATTTTTTCTGATTACATAATTTTTAATTGTATACTTGAGTATTTTTAATCTTTGAAGAATAAATCTAGATTTTATTTTAGTGTAATTATCTTTATGTCTAAGCATTGTGAACTTTTAATATTGGAAAAATATTTAAAAATTACTGGAAAAATATTTTTTTCTATTAATTTCCGAACAAAATTTTTCGATTACCCATCACTAGTTTCGATGCAGTGTAATCGTTCTGAGTCACAATCCACAAAACACAGCCGCAGCAGTCGTCAGTTCACCGTGTAGCTGACATGCCTAGATACGTCCCACATTTGAAATTTCCACTATTTCCACAACATAGTCATTGCCAATTTCCAGGAATTCTAACAATAATGAACTGGTCGTGCTGTGACACATTGCGTCATGGCTAATTTGAATTCTATGAGCGTGCACTATGTACCTTTACGTGCTTCTCAGCATACTATTACCATAATCTCCATTCCCTGGAACATCTGAATTCAAACCGACATTTTTTGCACTATGGAGACGAATGATAATGTCTTAGAGCCCATGTACGTCTGTACATCATTTCTGCAGTTTTTTTTATAAATTATACGAGACAGGCATTTGACTGACATCTCACCTGTTGGTAAGTGACGATGCGGCCGAAGATGGAGCATGCCCGTCTTGGAAAAGCCTATTCCCCCCAATGTTTATGCAATTTTGGTTCCTATAGTAATTCATTTTGGTATGTTTTGTGAACAAACGCGCAGCGAGAGTCACCGTGCCACACCCCCGTAGTCGCCGTGTTGTTTTCGCGTGAATAGGGTAGACTGCACGTTTTTTGTCCGGTTGCTACGCGGTGACTATATGGGCACGATACGTACGCGTTTTCTGTCCGGTTTGTAAGCGGCGACGTGTAGGTATACGGGCCCATATTGTTCCCATGGAGCCATCGTAGCTCCCGAACAGGTGGACTGATTTGGATGCGATTTTTCTCTCTTTAGTTTTTTCTCTAAGCTAGTTAACGAATTAAATAACTTTTTGTACACTAATGCCACTTTATTATACAAATTTTACTAAAGTGGAACTAGTGTTCATAAAAGTGATTTAATTCATAATAATGGAGTTCCATCAGGAAGTGACAACAAACATTTTTAAATATTTAAGCTAGTTTAATCGAGATGGCTCTTAGTCTTTTTCCATTAAAATCGGTTTAGCAGTTTAGAAAATATTTCAGTATACTTATATATAAACTTGGTCGGGGAATTTCCTACGTATTTCTGGCGGTTAGAAATAAATAACAGGAAGAGTAATCTTGGTTAAAGGGAAGCCAGATGCAGGCAAACCAACAGTTGTTCACAACACAAAACAAATAATATTCTAACCGCCAGAAATACTTCTTCGATTCTTTTCTAACTAGCTCAGTAGATTGTGATCAATGATTTGGGAGCGGTATCGAAGCATGGGCATGCCAAAACCAGCGACACTGAACCGAACACCAGAACATCTGTGACCTTTCTCGACTGCCGTTTGTGCAGTGTGGGTCACGGGCAACAACAAACTTTATGTTCCGAAGTGGGTGTGACGCGCTTGCTTTTTGGTTGCCTTATGACTACTTTATGGTTACATTTAAGATGGCCGCGTGACCTATTTTAATTTTTTGCATGGCGACGGACGTTAAAGGACGTTACTATTCGTACGTTAATCAAATCGTAGTTGTATAAAACAAAGTTGCTTCCCGCCTTCTGTTCCTCTGTATGTATGTACGCTTAGATCTTTTAAACTACGTAACGGATATTAACACATATTTCACTATAATTTAGAGAATTTCTTCCAGAAGGTTTATATGAATAATACGATAACGATCGGAGCTACAGACAGCTCTCTTTGCAGGGGATGCCTAGTAGCAGATGAAACAGCGGCCCATATAGTCCTAGAGTGCGAGTTCCTTAAGGACCACAGGGCAAAAGACGCATTAGGAACGGGATCCCTTCGAGACTGCTAGACTTTTGGAGGGAGCTAGCCTGGCTACATTAGCACGCTCTAAATACGTACAAAGGACCAAGTGAGCTCAAGTGCCGAAAAACGAGCCCAATAACGTTAACCTGCGTAAAATGACGGGCTCGCCCGAGATATAACACTGTGTATCACTCACTGGTATTGGCTGTGTGGTGTCCGGCAGAGTAGAATAGTACCAACCCCTTACACTCGTGGGTGTCGGATAAGGCGACTAATGTTATCGAGGCAAAAGATCTAAAGTCTCCGTAGTCTGGAAAATGGGCAGCAGCGTTTTTCACTGTTATATTTAAAGCACTGCGATCTCCAACCCGCCTGCCAAGCGTGGAGATTATGGCAATAACGTCCCCTTTCGTGGGAGAAGCCCTAAGTCCTGCAGTGGACTGTTATGGGCTGTGATGATGATCGCTTACTACAACGCAAATCTATAGAGTTAAAGTTACCTCTCCCCCTCGATCGGAACAAAGCCTAGAAATTAAACCGAATCACTACACACAATCGCACAGATCCTGTTGTCCTGATAAGGTGTTGGAGATCGCACTTTTCCCGTTTGGCGGCAAAAAGCAGCGTGGGCGCGCGTGGGCTGCGCCGGCGCATGACGTCAGACGGTGGCCGGTTGTTTTGGCTTGCTCCTTTGAAGCGATTGGGTCTTTAATTTAATACGCCTTCATTATGAGATAACAGTGGACTGTTGGTGATGTGAGACAATAGGTAAAAAGGTATCTAGCATAAGTAATAGAATTTGTTTATGTAGCAAACATATTTGGAGCTGTATTCGCCAGATTATTAAGTAGGTAGGTCTATGTACCTACTTGGATTTATGGCTAACTGCTTTGTCTATGTACCTATGATATTTTAATTTGCATGTAAGACAATTAAATTGACAAGTGCAAATCGAAAAAAAAAACAGGGATATAATAAAAAACAAAATTCCAAATATTTACAACAACCTACCATCATCAAACATACAGTGAAATAAAAAGACTTTATTCTTATTTATAATTTGTAGACTCGTAAATGGCAGATACATAATTTACAATGTATTAATAATTTGTGTCTCTGAATAAATCAATATAATAAATAAAATAGTAGCTCGTTTTAGTAAACGAATTCAAATATTATTTTAAAATTATTCGCTAGTGTCTTAAGATTCGATCAACTTGTATACTAGGTATTCTGGTATGATCGACAATGGGGAGGCAGCAATATCTACATAAGCATCGCCTAATGTTTACTGCAATAGGGCATTGATCATTTGACTATTTGTTGTAAATGTGACTGTTACTGAAGGTAACACAGTCTAAACTATGGGTGAGTATCGAGATTAAAGGCACTTAGAGCACCCGGGAATTATTAAGATATATAATAACATTTTCTCTGGTTTTCTACCTTTATTTCTTACAAGAAAAAGCATTGAACCAACACCAACCCTAAGTGAAAACTAAACTCTTTACGTCACTCTTGACATCGATTCTGTGACGCCTAAATGCTTAGGAATCTCTCAGGACGCCAACTGTTTTTTTTATGTTATACGGCAGACAAACAGGCAAGCAGGCCACCTGATGGAAAATGGTCACCGCCGCCTATAGACATCATCAACACCAGGGGAGTCACCAATGCGTTGCCCGCCTCTGAAGAGACCTCTAATATACCTTTCAATTAACTTAAAAAGTTAATAGAAAAGTAGTTGTTGTCCAATAAATATAACTAAACTATGGATAAAAACTTAAACATCGCCTAAGTTTAGTGCAATCAGGGTATGGGCATTTCATCTTAGTCCTCACGGTGACAACGCACCTGCGTTTCTGCATTTTTGTAGCCAGCAACCTAAACGCATGAATCGTAGATGTAATCGGCGACAGTTACTGCTTACCATCAGAGGGCCTAGTGTGAGTTCCGCTTCGATTTTACTTTACTATCGCGTTTGCGTTTACTTGAAAATTAGTATGAAAAAATATATAGCGCCGCCTAGTGGTACGTAAATGAAGTTTTTTTCTTAAGCTGTCTGCATGTTTGTCACTGCGTAGAATAAAATAAAGGATGTCCAGACAACCCATCCTATATGACCCATAACGTTGAGCTTGACCCATAACGTTGAGCTATATGTCATTGGAAAGAATTTTTCATTGGCGACAAGTCTAGAATCGCTGTGGGAAAAAAGTTATGGTCAATTAAAACAAACATAATTTTGAGCTGGAAAATAGGCCTATATCATCAATAACGTTGAGCGATATGTCATTGGAAAAGATCTTAACATATTTCACACAGCGATTCGACAGTTGTCGCCATCTTTAAAGTTGTAGAAAAGTATAGGCTGAGTTTTCTGGACCTCCTTTCGGAAAATTATGTTATATAAATCCAAAGGCTGTAAAAATACAGATCTTCATATAATCCGCTTTAAAGATGGGGAAAACTGTCGTCAGAATCTTACGTCAGTACTTTCGAAATTTATAAACGTTTAGGATTGACAAGGAATTGAGATATGTTTCGATACGCTTTACAAATATGTATTAATCCAGCCTAACCCGCTGTGAGCCTTCAAAAGTGACAAGTCACGTGAACAAATGGTGTTGTCGGACGGGCTTTTCAACATTTTTAATGTGGCCTTTTTGTCCGGAACCTTACTGGCTTGAGGTCCGTGACCCGTGTAATTATTGGTCTTATTAAATAATGCCTTGCGCGAAGTCTTTCGTAATAACATTTTTTTGTAATGCGTTTTAGGTAGGTAAGTAGATAAAATCGTGTGAAAATCATCCATGTGGAAATTGTCGTAGTATTTCACTTGATTGAAGCGTAGTGATATCCCGAAACTGGGTAACAGATTTTCATAAATAAAGTAACGTGTGAGAAATGGCAATATTGAGAGAGTAGTGAAGAGGAGCTGCACTCACGTACAATGACAGATATGATATCAGACTGAGGAATGGCTTATTGTCTTACTGAAACAGACTGCCATGGCAGCAGAAATAACAAAAAAAAAAGTATTTCACTAAAACTTTTAAACAAAAAATTCGAAGAAACTTTTGAAATCTTTGTTTTTACTATGAAATGAATGCAACTGTCTTTGTTTTTAGAATAACAAGTAAACGAGTGTGTTGATTGCTTTTCTTAGATTCAGATAATCGTGTAGTAATTTTTTCTGTACTTTTCACCACAATACTCATCAAAATTCATAAAACGTAATTAATAAAAAAAAGTTTAAGAAGCCCGTTGATGTCTTTTGTATGCGAAGATTTCAAGCTTTCACGATTTTAGATCGACCTGCAATTCAAAGTTCAGTTTTTTGTTTTATACTGAACATATTGACGGATACTAAAATGACGGCTTCGCCAAAAGATGAAATACTTATATATTTTTCACAAAATATACGTTGTTTTCTGTATTACGATTCTTAGCCTACTTTATGTTTTTTTTATTAGATAAATAAAGCAGAATTGGGAGTAAACGTAAATCTCCAGAAAAAGTGTAAACATAAATTTTAAAATATCAAATTCAATTAATTAATTTATACCGGGTAGTACGCGGGCTGCTTGATGGGGTCCTATCCCCTTAAATGTTCCTAAAAATTTAAGACTTTAAGTGATCCGCTTGCCCCTTTTCCACAATTAGCATACAAAGTAGGCACTTTAAAGGTGAAGGAAAACTTCATTGAAAGCCTGCTGAGTACTGCTTTGACAAGTATTTTTATGAACGCGAAATAAATACGTGAATGATAAAAAGAAAGAAGCAAAATTTTAATTTTAAATCAAAATGAAACAAACATCTCATGTAATGAAGCCCTTATGCAACACCTTCTTTATTCTTTATTGTACACAAACATGACATAATTATACAGTACAGTAACAGAGATGTACAAAGGCGAGCTTAACTCATTAATTGAGTTTTCTACCAGCAAACCTTGGAGTCATAGGAACAGGTTTTACTTAAATGCAGGTACCAAAAGTGTACACTTAAACTTAGTACGGTGGATATGATAAACACAGTTGCTTACATAAACAAATACTATAAAAATACATACATATTACTATATATACCTATACACCTTCTTCCTTTTATTTGTTTTCTGGCAACACAATTTCGTCTAAAAACACGAGACGAGACGCCGTACTTAATGCTCCGTAATTACTGAACGATTCCAACCGAAAAGGGACCGCGTAAAATTTTGAAATTAGAACCCATTTCGGTTCCGCTTTTGATTGCCCGCCGTAGGTTATGGGCCGGGGCCATTTGCGAACCTGATTTCGTTGCAAGTTTTTATTTCTCTGCTTTTTTCTTTCCGCATACTTAACGAGGTCTCAAATAATCGTACTGTTTATTTTTCGGGTTAGTCACCAACTGTCGACCCGTGTGGCCCGTTAGTAGGACTGGGAACATTTGGTTTTATTTTATCATAGTTTTAGGGTCGATATTTCTACTGTATTTTTAGCCAATTAGTACCGTCATAGGGATCCCACTGCCGCCATGTACTAATAACTCTTCTGAGTTATGTAGGTGTGTCAGTTGATGATCTCTAACCGATGCTCTTACGGCGAGGGAAATTGTTACACAGGCTGCCTGAATGTGCAGGTTTCAACACTATGTTTTCTTTTCTTTACCGAAATGCGGTTAGTGTTCAACAGACATACATAATGGTACATAGTCATTGGTACATAGCGGCACTGGGGTACCTTGCGAGTTGGGGTTTGTTTCATTGTATTGTATTTGACATTTCGATTAATTAATATTTGACATATAGTTTTCGATCATTGTATTTGACATTTCATATTATGATTTAATTTTATATTTGGCAGATTTCATATTGCTTTAAAAGCATTTTGTATTTTTCCTATAAATATTTAATTTAACATTTTACTTAATTATTATTTGATATTATAATACTAATTTAATTCTTGGCGATTTCGAATCATGATAATTTGATACGTTTGAATTTATTGTTTTTTAACATTGACATAAACTATTAGTACTTAATTCTATTCATGAAACTATTTTAAATGACGATGTATGCTTATTACTACGAATAAATGAATATGAATACGAGTCGGACCCCTTAACCATTAGGCCACTGACGCTCTCAAGTTTTCCTAATTAGGTACTTATTCATTTTCCAATTTCACACAATCGTGGCCATGTTTTGTGTATCGTGACTGACCCTTTAATAAAGGCTGAGCCGTGCTTTTCGGTAGCCAAGCCACATAATGAATACCAAGTACCTACTTTGTGTGCATAAAGTTTACCTCTTTTGGCGAACTTGCGTGGCGAAGAGCTGCCAAGACGAATGTGGTTTTTTGTTTGAAATAACTCAAGGACTGGATCACATTTCGTTGGTTGCGTCAGCGTTTTTTTAAACACATATTTAAAACACGATATAACTGACACAACATTTCTTTTTATATAGTAGAGCCTCAACATTTTATTTTTGATTAAGTTAACTAAGAGATATGTGTCATAAGTTTGCATTGTGTTATACGATGCCACAGACTGATATACAACGCCTCAGATTAACACCCTTCTTTTTTCGACGGGAGTTCCTACTAGGATTCCTTACTTACCGCGCCATACAATACAACCAATGTCACCGCTATAGTCGTAGGTACTTATTTGGCACACAGCCTGCTATGACGTCATCGTGGGCAGTTATCGTCACCTGGCTCACGCCAACACTTGACCCGCCCACGCTAGGCTACTTATCCTTCTGAATTTGCACTAAGCATCCGGAGTCGTTTAATGGGAGGTCAGATGTCGCTTGCACATTTAGGTGACTAAATGTGTAGCCTAGAATGAATAGGCTGTTCAGAGACGGGCATGCTCCATCTTCGGCCGCATCGTCACTTACCAATATTTCTGACGACCTGAGTGTTTCAGTGGTCAACAGTGGTCTGCCACGCAAGAGGTCCCGGGTTCGATTCCCAGCCAGGCAGAAATTGAAATAATGAATTTTAATTTCTGTTACGGGTCTGGGTGTTCTATGTATAATAAGTATGTATTTAAAAAGTATTTAAGTAGTTTATCAGTTATTTAGCACCCATAGCATAAGCTTTGCTTACTTTGGGGCTAGATGGCACTGTGTGAATTTGTCCATGAATATTTTTATTTTTATTTTATTTTAATAGGTAAGATGGCGGTCAAATGCCTGTCTTGTATAATAAAATATAAAAATAAGCCATGGTCCAATCTGATCAGGTCACGGAGGTCAAATGGCGGTCGCTCCACTATAACTACCTAATCTGCCAAATCCTAGAGATGGTCAAGGACCCCGGGCCCTGTGCGCGCGAAAGCACCAGACATTTATTTTTACATGCCCATCTGCCACGCAGAGGTCCCTGGTTTGATTCCCGGCCGAGCAGATATTGAAATGATATATTAAAATTTCTGTTACGGGTTTAGGTGTAGTATGTATAAAAAGTATGTACTAAAAAGAGTGTATATATAGTTCATCAGTTATCTAATATCCATAACACAGCTTATGCTTTAGCTATGGCTTTGCTTACTTTGGGGCTTAATGGCGCTATGTGAATTTGTTCTATAATAGGACAACGCTTAGTCCGAATCGCTTATTAAAAAAAAATCCTCTGTAGGGCAAGTTTTTAAACGTCATAGAACGTCATTCATAAAAGTCATAACAAACAATTTTATTTCTGTAGGATCGTTTATTTTCGTGAGTTATGAAAAATATTATTAAATAATGGGCAAAACAGTGCGCGAGATAATTTTCAGCATGATTAATAATTTAGACAAACTAAAAGTAATAGCGACCAAATAACTAAATGTTTACAAGACGGACTGACAAGGACAGATTATCCCCAGATTATTGCCATATCCACACTTTATAATTTTTCCTACTGTCAGTCAATACGGACTTATCGTGGTCCTATTACACAGCTCTACAAAAAAACTTTTTTTTTGTTGCCCTGGATATCATCGCTTTCGGGTGCCCAGATTATGAATATATTCATGAAAGTTCTCAATGTGCTTGTATTTTCATGATTTTTGCATATCTTATATTTTGAACAATTATCGGCTTATTAAAAATGAAATTTAATTTTCCAGTCATGATTAGGCTTCTGCGCAACTTTTTCGCGCATACAAACATCATGTGATCCCCACTCACAGACCCCTTGCTCCACAGGACAGCTGAGATCTCAGTTATTTGACAATATTGAAGTACAATATTGAATATTGTTATTTTGTTTCTCGTTTTTTGATTTTTGTAATGTAATATGAAAATAAAGATAAAAAAAAATCAGAGCAAATCTTACAAAATCATTTATAGTTTCATGAATTGTTTGCATAAATAGACCCAAAATCACTTTCATATCTAGGGCAACAAAACCACTGTAGACCAGTGTTATAGCATATTTATTTATTTACAATGTAAAGATAGTTACTGCCAATAAACCAAGTGACATTCACTTGCTCTGAATGAAATGATAATCCTTACATAATCAGTCTGCAGTATCTTGTTCTGGCAATACTCTAATATGTTGTACGCAATAGTTCCAATGGTTATACTTCATGTAGTTAGGTACTTATTTTAGGATTGCACTCAATTACTTAGGCGCCGCTTATGACATTTCTAAACTTTGTGGCGTCACAAAATCAGTGTAATAAAGTTTAGAGTGATTTGGCGAGTTTAAGTTAAACCTAATGCAACCTAATCCATAGTCTCTGCCTACCCCACCTGTGGGACACAGGCGTGAGCTTTATGTATGTATGTTAGTTAAACCTAATGCAATGTATGCACACGTTGTTACTTATTAGTAGTAGAACTTATCTCTGCTGACGAAAATGCGTACAAAATGATTATGAAACGAGTTAGTAACAGTTTTCGAACTCATAAGTTCATCTCCGACAAGTTCTTAACCAAATCTTACCTACATTATACCAAAATCGCTTATCCAATCCTACTTAACGACTCTAGATAATATACTTGAAGAAAAAATACGCTCTAATACCTAGGTAGAATAATTGTTTACAGACGGCGGCGTAGTCCCTGAAAACAATTGCTTCTAAGCAACGTTTAGAGTTTTATCCAGGTTGTTTTAATCCTTAGTTAATTACGTAAAATACACGATAAATTCGATTAATTTTAAAATTTTGTATTTACTGGACTGTCCTAAGAACATACCTACCTAAGTAGGTTACTACCCTAGGATAGACTAGGTACAACTAGACTAGGTTTCAAAATGAAGACGATGACAAAATTGGTAAAAATAGGTTTAAAAATAAATAAATAAACAACTTTATTCTTTGTTCCCTCATGCGTAACACTAATGTACAATGTACATACTTAAATAAAATATATTTAGAATGCTTGAGGTTGTTGTAATAAAACTAATTGCGCACATTAATGGCTGTATAAATTAAAAATCATTGTCCGTAAGATTAATAGACCCGATAATTATTCAATCCCGGAAGTGGCCATTAACATCCGCCCGCGAAATACAAAGGAGATCGAATACTCACCGAAAAAAAAAATCCTTTCCACCAACGACTCGGCGACAAGCGGAAAAATAACACCAACACTAATCACATAATGTTTGTATCCAGTTGATAAAAACAGAACACTGAACGAGAACTCCTTCGCAAAATTAACAATTTAAAAAAAAACCGAAACGCACTGCACTTGCGAAGGTCACTGAAAAGTTTTGACTTTATTTTTTTTTATTCGTTCAGAAAGACACCGGCACCGGCGCGCGTTTGCAAGATGCCAAGAAGGCGGCGAGTGACCCGCTCGCCGCAGGCTCTCGAGGTCGACTGAATGGCCGCCCAGTGAGAGATACGTACGTACGAATAAGGCTTGCAAGGAGGCCGCCTGCGCAAGGAAAACCGCTTGTATATTTAGAATTGGAACTGTCACACTCTCCATTACCTGTGTAGGTATCGGTGTATGTATCACCGCATGTACAGCCTGCTTTGGGACACAAAAGCACTGATAAGCATCACTGACTATACGGTTTCTAGTAACTACTTTATGAGGTTTTTAATCCCATATTTTTATTTTACGGTCAGAAGGCCAACTGATGAAGAGTAGCGGGCTAGCGGCTAACAACGTCCAAGACATCAGCAACCTAATTGGAAAGACGGATGCGGTGCCGGCCGGAAATAAAAACTTCGGTAGGCAGCTATGGAGATCCTACCGCATATTTTTAAACTCTAGCAATTAATTGACACTACCTACATGTAGAGTCTCAAAATAAATTAAGATATAACTAAGGGAACTAACTGCGATTTCCAACCCGCCTGCCGAGCGTGGAGATTATGGCAATAACCTCCCCTTTCGTAGGAGAGGCCCTAAGTCCTGCAGTGGACTGTTACGGGCTGTGATGATGAAGGGAAAGAGCCAGCCACCCCAACACAAGTATATTTATTGCTTACTGGGGATGACTCACCTCATACATTGTGTAGATTTGAGAAATAAAGAAATTAATATTTTATTATTATTTATTATAATTCATAATTATAATAAATAATAATAATATTATTATTTATTATAAAAACATCGGTAGTAAAACCTGAGTTGGCCAGCTTTACCTTAGCCTTATCTACCTGCATCTGCCACTAAGCAACAATACCCTTGATGTGTGTCGAAGGATATGGCAGCATGTGTCATTCCGAAACAGCTTTTAGGTTTTCACGCTTTAAAGTGTGACGTACTGTATGAATTTCAGCGGTAATCTCTTCTTTTTTAAGGAAGAGACAGTCATCATCATCATCACAGCCCGTAACAGTCCACTACAGTACTTAGGGCCTCTCCCACGAAAGGGGAGGTTATTGCCATAATCTCCACGCTCGGCGGGCGGGTTGGAGATCGCAGTATTTAAATATAACATTGGAAAATGCTGCTGCCCATTTTCCAGACTACGGAGACTCTTGATCTTTTGCCTCGAAAGCATTAGTCGCCTCGTACGACACCCATGAGTGTAAGGGGTTGGTGCTATTCTACTCTGCCGGACACCACACGGCCAAGGAAGAGACAGTCCTTAGTGAAAAATACTAAAATGTATGAATTGAGAGTGAGCGTAGAGGTTATGGGCCGAAATTAGAGGGTGACTTGGCTGTCAGCTGCTAGTTTCGTTTGTCAAGTAGGCACAAAGTGAGGAAGGCCGGCTATTGGAATGTTATGAGCGTTATTGGTGATAGAGGTTGGTTTTCAGCTATTTTAGCAGTAAGATTTTTTTAGTAATTGTTATTTATTCATAAAACAGACAAAGATAAGAGTATGTACAATGAAAAAAGAAGAGGAAAAAAACAATAAAAAGGCACTTTATATTAAGTAAGTTTTTAAAGTGTGAAAAGTACAGAAAATAATGTTTTAAGCTTTTATTAAATGCGAAATAATTAGTGGAGGAAGCGTGAAAGATCTGTCAGACTCGTAGCAAGTGGAACAATGTGAGATCAGCCTACCACTACGAGAAAAACGCGTGATGTTATCTACTGGTACCTTTATATGGGGGTTAAGTTTATTATATAAACTTACATTTAAAAAACCATTATCTGCAGTTCGGTGTGGTCCGTTTGATAAAAACATAGTTATTTAGGTACTTATTTAGGTATTCCAAACAAAGTTTAATTTCAACGTTACAAGTTCTAATTACCTCTTTTTTGCTTAATCGACCTTAATTGTATACACGTAGAAAGCTGGCTACTAGCGCCATAACAATCTGAACGCCTTCAAGGCTAGAGTGAATGGGCTGTCCCTAGACAGGCATGCTCCACCATCGGCCGCATCGTCATTTACCACAGTGAGATGGCAGGCAATTGCCTGGCTAGTCTAATTAATAAAACAAAGTATTTGCCGCCATGACAAAACAAACGAGCTCAATCTCACGCCAATGCATTGTTCTTGTACTCCATAATAAATCCTGATCAAACTAAATTTAATTTCATTGTTTTATAATTAGCACCTTCAATGTTATAGCAAATAGGTTATACAGCCTTTACAGTACGTTTCAATTGTTTTAAAAGCGATAGACTAAGGTGTCATAGTTTTATTTCTCTGTCCACCTTCCTATTCCATCGGCACTCGTTAAACCCGGGAGCGGCACCGCGTAAAGCGCACTCCACATGTGGACAGTTTCGCGGGAACACGAGAATGTAGAGGGAGTATTCGTGTAGTCCCGTGCATGTTTGGCATGTCTCGCCTATTTCATAGACTAAGTAGAGATAGTTTGTTGTCGTCTCACTTGACCATGATCCAGGATATTAGTAGATCAAGTAATTACAGTAGAGCAACTGGCATCACCTCTGTGACCCTGTCTACAGCAGATTAGCGATATTACACCGATGAATCGATATAATGTCGCGCGTTTTGACACCCACCACATCCCTAATAGGCGAGAAATGTAGAGGCCGACCTAAGTCCCGGCAAAAGTTTCGCCGGAAGTTTCGGCGAACATGTGGAGTGCACTTTCGAGTATAAAGCGTACTCCACATGTTCGCCGAAACTTATATCCATAGATGGAGCTCCGGTTAGAAATTTTTGCCGGGACTTTGGTAGACCCTCTTTTTTGTCGCCTATTAGGGATGTGGTAGGTGTCAAATGCGTCAATATTATATCGATTCACCGGTGTAATATCGCTAATCTGGTACTTTCTGCTGTAAACAGGGTCACAGAGGTGATGGTAGCTGCTTTACTGTCATTACCTGATCTACTAGTATCCTAGATCATGGTCAAGTGTACCCCGAACCTATTACGGGAAATATGAAATCGATATATCTCTACTTAGTTTATGAAATAAGCGAGACATGCCAGACATGCACGGGACTACACGAATATAGGCGAATACTCCCTCTACATTCTCGTGATCCCGCGGAATGACGAATAGGTGGAGTACGCTTAACTTCATGGGAGTGAATTTTAGCGTTCTCTATCTACATGTCCCCGAATTTTTTTCCGGGACCTTTTGTAGATCCTTTACATTCTCGCCTATTAGGGATGTGGTGGATGTAAAATACGTCGACGTTATATCGATTCATCGGTGTAATATCGCTAATCTGCTGTAAACAGGGTCACAGAGGTGATGGCAGCTGCTCTACTGTAAATACTTGATTTACTAATATCCTGGATCATGGTCAAGTATACCCCGAATCTGTTACGAGAAAAAGCGCTTGGAATATAAATATAGAATCGATCGAATCGAGACGACAACAAACTATCTCTACTTAGTCTATGAAATAGGCGAGTCATGCCAAACATGCTCGGGACTACACAAATATAGGCGAATACTCCCTCAGCCTCTACATTCTCGTGTTCCCGCGGAACTGTCCACATGTGGAATGCGCTTTATGTTCCGTTCTACTAACATAATTTTCAAGCTTTTTAGTTTTAATTTGATCTTCTTTTATAAATACATGTATCATTGCAGAATACTTAGGATACACTCAAAATAACAAAATACGAAAAGAATCTGAAAAATATCGATTACAAAGTACATTATTTTTTTAATTTGATTCAATTTAAAATTACGATGTTTCGAAATCAAAATGTGAAACAGATCGTAACTGTATTCCCCAATGGCATTAATTTCGTTCATTCTGACCGATACCGAGTTTGGCGGTACGAATTCTTTGACGTTATTCCAGAGGGTGGGTTAAAAATGGCGGCATGCTATCGGAGATCGGCGGTACCGCTGGTGAAGTCCATACAGCCAACACAGCCGAGCTCCCAGCAGCATTTACCTGTATAAGAGTTCTTATTAAAAGTGGGCAATACAATAGTGGCGCCCCTGGCTGATATTGGTGATGACTGCGGCGGTGACCACTTTCCATCATGTAGCCGGCCCGTTTGCCTATCTACCGTAAAACATTAAAAATATTGACTTTTTATAGCTCGAATTGAAAGGATTATGTCCAACTGTGGAGTGTTACCGTTGATGATGATGAGAGTTAAAAAGTAATTATTATCACGATTTTAGTAACTATTTACGAACACCTCACGCCATCTATGATCAATTTAACATAACAATAAACAGCCGCCATCTACCGTCGAGTAGATGTATCAAAACTAGGAACGTGCGCAATATGCTACCGATTTTAAAAGTAGAAAGGTGAGTCATGAATTCATTCAAAAGCATTCGTCTTCATTTGGACGGATTGGCCATCAATGATCCCTTCTCATCCCATTGACAAAAATGTTAGGCCTAGCAACAAAAATTGTGTGTGGTGTGGTCAGTGGTGTGACACCTTTGACCTAATTTTGGGCAAAATAATTTATTTTCTTCAAATTTGATAAAACTTTTGTTTTGTAAATTACAAGCAATCAAATACATTGTTACTGTTGTGAATTTTATTACTGTGTTATTGTTAGAGCCTAATTTAATTTAATTTTATACCTGTGTTGCGTGAATGAAACATTTATACAATAGTTATTATAATTTATAGATCGCTCAGGTCTAGGAGTACATAATAGTATTCTGTGGCTCAGGTCGTATGTTGGAAGGATGTAGGAAGACCAACCTGATTTTGTTGCCTAAATAGGTATTGGGCTGTCCTCTGTAAAAATAATAAATTAAACTGGATATTGTTTCGTTATTTACTGTTATCCTGGAGTAGATAATAAAGTAACAATGTCTTTTGTGAAGTGCTGTTTTGAAGCAGGAGAAGGACATGATTTTTTGGAGTCGTTTGTGCAGAAGTGTACGGATCCAGGATGTAAGTATATTATAATTTTTATTCACGATCACGACTATGAACTAAGTTACCAGTACCATTAACATATAAGAGGACATTATATTTAAAGTTCCATTGTATTTTTTTTATTCAATAGTTCGTTACCGGCTATTTTTAGAAAATAATTGGCCTGGCTGCATTATTGATTAGAAATAATGGCGCCAAGTTCAATAAACTTCCGGTATACTATTTTGTGCCACAACTGCAAAAGCAGAAGAGTATAGAAGTACCCAATGTAGAGCACTGTTTCACTCTTGCAAATGTAGATAGCGGATGGGACCGCACTGTCACAATGTAAAAAGCACGCAAAAAACATGAAAAAAAAATCGACTGATTGATTCATCATATCAAAACGCCCCATTTAGCGCTTTCTGTGACATTTTTACTGTTTTTTGAGTGGTTTCCTAAGTGAATCGAGATTATAATGGCCCCAGGTGAGATTATTAAATAAATTTTCAGTTTATTTTGGAGAAATAGGAAATTATTGTTTACAAAAACCCATTTGACAGATGTTGGTTCGTGGCGCCATCTTGCCTCTTCCTTCGCACCTGTCAAATTTCGTTCATTTTTGTGTTTGGCTCAGCAAGTACAGCAACATGTTCGTTTTTCTAATTTTCTGATGATACTTTATTGATGGACGTGTTAAAAGTGTTTTATATAAACATCTACATATGTGTGAAAAGTGAAAGGCATTATCTTCAGTGAAAATTACCACGTTCGCTATGTCCGCCACATCTGTACAGAGTCAAACCAAAACTACCAGCGTCGCTCCGACGCCTGGGAAGCCTCAGAAGACGTACGGCAAGATCGTGCTCACACTTTACAACTGTTTGCTGCCCGAATCTGCTTTTAAGGAAACGCCATCTCAGGCAGATGGCCTCGACACCGAGACCGAAAATGACTTACGTATTTTGGGCTGTGAGATGATACAGACAGCGGGGATCCTGCTGAAACTACCACAAGTTGCAATGGCGACAGGTCAGATATACCTACAACGGTTTTACTACTCAAAATCCTTTGTCAGATACCCTATGGAAACTATGGCAATGGGTAGTATTTACTTAGCCTCCAAAGTGGAAGAAAAGCCTTGCAGAATAAGGGATGTCATCAATGTATTTCACCATATCAAACAAGTTAGAGCGCAGAGGCAAATATCGCCACTGATAGTTGATCAAAACTATATTGAACAAAAAAACCAAGTTATCAAGGCTGAGCGTCGAATACTCAAAGAATTAGGTTTCTGTGTTCATGTGAAGCATCCTCACAAACTGATTGTGCTGTACTTACAAGTGTTAAAACTAGAGAAAAATAGACAACTCATGCAGATGGCTTGGAACTACATGAACGATGCTCTTAGAACTGACATATTCCTTAGATTTCCTCCAGAAACTATTGCATGTGCTTGCATTTACCTGACGGCACGAAAAATTGGTCTGCCTCTTCCAAACAATCCTCATTGGTTCCTCCTGTTCAAAGTTACTGAGGAAGACATCAAAGAAGTCTGTGTTAGAATATTACAGCTCTACAAAAGGGCCAAGGTGAACCCTGAAGAATTAGAAAGCAGAGTTGATGCTCTGAAGAGGATTTATCAGGCAAATAAACATCTTCAGGCAATGAAAGAGAGGGAGCTTGCCAAGGCAGAGGAGAAAAAAGCTGAATCACCGACAGCGTCCACATCTAAGGATGTGAAAAGAGACGTTAAAAAAGAAAAGTCACCGAAAACACCACCTCTAAATCCATATCGTCATAAATCGAAAAGGGAAAGAAGGTCACGGTCACCATATGAGAGGAAGAGAGAGTACTCCAGTAAGCGACACAAATCGAGGTCAAGGGACAGAGATGTAGATCGATCTAGGGAGAGACGGTCTGATGATAAGCACAGCAGGTCTTCATCGCGGAAGTATGACGATTATGAGCGTTCCAAATCTAGTCGGGACGGCAGAGAAGATAAAAGGAAACGGTAGATGTAATTAGGCTAAGTTATATTTTTAAATTGCCCAAGAGATGTAGGTAACAGAAACAAAAGTAATAATAATTATGTTCACATTTATCTGCTATTAAGTGAAAAGAAATGTCTTGTGAAAGAAATAAAAGTGGCAGTTCAAACATGGCATTTTTATTTATTAAAAACAGTTTTAAATTATCCACTTAAGGCGGTAAAGGCTGTTTTACACATATTAAGTTTTTAAGTAGTTATTTTAAAATAAACTAAATTAAGTTGCTTAATATTAACATTAAGTTAACTACTTTACAACTTAAAACGTGTAATTCAGACATAAGAGGCGTGAAACTCCTGCCACTTTAGGAAAAATATCTGTTCTCGTTAACCACAATTATTATCAAAAATCTGCTCAACTCCATGTCTACTTTAAAGTTTTTTAATACAAAAGTTTTCACATATATTGTTTTATCTTATATTAGCTGAACATTTGAGTTATGCTTAAAACAGACATGTTTTTTCCTGAAGTTGCAGCATTTTTGACACAGATCAATTGAAATCTATACACAACAAAACATACTTTAGATAACATTTTTTTTACAAATTTGTGAGGAATTGGTCCAAATCTTGTGCCGCTGAGTGTACTAAGTAGGTGTAGGCACTAGAACACCCATATAACATTGTTACTATTCACCAAGTTGATGCAACAATCCAAAATGAGTCTTGGCCTCCAACACCAAGATGTTCCATTCCACTCTGCCCTGTGCTACCTCCAGCCGAGTTCCAACTATACAAAATTTGTATTAAGAGCTTTTCTTACTCGTCTGTCAGAAATGTCAGTCTCAGTAGATATTTGAGTTTGACATAAAATAATCTTACACCACTTTAATTTGGTAGAAGCTCTAGCCAGTGGCCAACATAGATGATGTAGTGTAGAATTTTCTAAAGTCAAATTCAGTTGCTAATTGAGATAAACAATAGTTCCGCAGGCTTACCACCAGGTGATAAAAAAATAATAATCATCTTGGCGTTAATGTCCCGGTTGTGCTCTCGCGCACGAGGGCTCGGGGTCCGCCTTGACCATGATCCAGGATGTGGCAGTGGCCCTAGCACAAGTGAAGCTCGCGCCGCGAGAGAGCGTTTGTCTCTTTCTCTCAATACTGAGACGAAAGAGATAGCAATACCTATGTCGCTCTTTTTCTCGATTATCGCGCGCGAGAGCAACTGTGCTAGGCCTACAGGTCAGGTAATTACAGTGGAGCGACTGCCATCTAGACCTACATGACCCTGCTACCAGGGGAACCTGACCAGATTGGATCATGGTTACACATCCTAGTCGCCTGGATGTGCAGATTTCATCACGATGTTTTCCCTCAACGTAAGAGCATTGGTTAGTATTCAACTAATTTACATAACTCAGAAAACAGTCATTGGTACATGGCCAGAGCGGGATGCTTACTAACAGGTGATATGACCGTCAATTACCTGGCTAGCCCAATTATAAAAAAAATTAATTGAAAGCGGTGTTCAAGACAGTATGACATTTTTAAATATATGTTGCACTATGTACCTACCTACCATAGGCGTGTATCATGTGTATGCAACGAGTGCATATTCATAAAAACATCTATAAAAGGATAAAGGTACCTACTTCTGCGTGCACCCATGACTGGTGCTGCTAAAGACATTACATAACATAAGCAACATGACTCATAAGCTCTACGTTCCATAAAATATGACATCATTGTAAGTCGTAACAGCTATGTAACCAATCGACAATTGGTAATTTTGCTTTTTTAATATTTATTTAGGTATTTTTGCCAAACTTAGAAAAAAAAGCATATAATGAGTGCTTGGAATATACTTATAATCCTACTGGATTACATTAATTTACATCACATCAACACCCCATAATAGTGACTTGAATCTTGAGCCTCTTCCACATTAGTGGAGGGCGTCGGTGGCCTAATGGTGAACCCGGGTTCGAACTCCAGTACCGCCATATACCAATGACTCTTTTCTGAGTTAGGTACATTAGTTTAACACTAACCGATGCCCTTACAGTGTGGGAAAACATCCTGATGAAACCTGCACATTCAGGCAACTGAATGTGTAACCATGATCTAAGCTGGTGCCTTGTAAACTGGGTCAGATGGCAGTCGCTCCACTGCAATTACCTGATCTGCCAAATCCTGTATTTTTTATCTTACAAACTAGCCCGCCACCTCACCTGGTGGCTGGTATTACATTACAAGCCGTACGCATTACAAAGTTGAACCAAAGCGGCTTATGCGGGTAGCTGGAAGATCTGAGGGCCCGACCGTCTAACTTGAATTGAACGTAAACGCCAATAGCATCAACAGCTGAGTGAGTGAGCAGTTTTCAAGAAAACAAGGGATTTTGACTATATTCCAAAATAGGAAAAATCTTTTCTCGATTAAAAAGATTTGGCATGGAGAGGTATTTCTAGAATGTTACAAGGAAAGAATATGAACCCGAACTTTCCAAGTTGAATGAAACTTTGTAGGTCCTCCAGCTTCCTCTAGAATAGATAGTTGTAAGTATCATCATTGAAACATCCAACAAAAACCCGGCATAGCTATTTTATATTTCTCTATACATTTTAATGCTTACTTACAAGTTAATCCTAAAATATTGCACGCGAAATGCTAAAGTTCATACCGGGCCGGCTATAGGTGTATATCATCTTTCCGTTTAAGTATGTCCCGGATCTGCTCTCGCGCACAAGGGTCCGGGGTCCGCCTTAACCATGATCGAGGATTTGGCAGATCAGATAATTACAGTGGAGCGACTGCCATCTGACCTCCGTGACCCTGAGGGGAACCTCACCCGATTGTATCATGGTTACATATTCAGTCGCCCGAATGTGCTGGTTTCATCAGGATGTTTTCCCTCACCAAAAGCATCGGATAGCATTCAACTAATGTACGTAAATCAGAAAAGAGTCATTGGTACATGGCCGCAGCAGGATTCGAACCCGGTAACTCTCGCTTACGAGTTGGATACTCAACCACCCGGCTACCGACGCTCCTACTCGACCACCGACGCTCCCTATATGTATATAGGCCGGTTACAGGCATTCACCAAAAACCCTGGCATACCTTTTTTCAATTTCTCCATACATTTTAATTTACGAGTAAATCCTAAAATATTGCCCGCGAAATGCTAAAGTTCATACCGGGCCGTCTATATTTACTCGTTTATCCCTTTCACAGAGCTGTGGGCTATTTCAGTGCGTTGTAGGTTAGCTTAGCATCCTTGCTTCAGTACGAATATATCCGCGGGACTAGCCGGCCGACTGTCCACGCAGCGCGACACACGCCGGTTTATAAATAATTATATGCAATCATAGGTAAAGCACGGCATGTTAACGTTAGGTACCTATTGTGTGGTCGTTTTCATTGTGTTATGCATAGGTCTCGGTGTTAGTGATTCAGTTTCATTACCTAAGAGTGCTAAGTCAGTGATTAAATCAACCGAGGATGTGAGCGAGGTGATTTCATAGGTTGTGCGGAGTGAGATAGGTGACGGACGTAAACGGACAGTTGAGAATTATCACGAGTTATAATTGTCAATTTTATTGGATATTTAAAAAACCGCCCGAAATTGAAAAAAAGAAGTCCCAGTGACAAGCGAGCTCTCCGCAAAAAATGTCACAGTCATCTCTTCAAACCAGATTCTTCGTCTAGGCTGTAACTGTAAGAGAATCCAACACATGGCCAAAGTATCAACACAATCAATCAATTAATTAGGTACAGAGTAGACGGACCTCCCTCATCATCACAGCCCGTAACAGTCCACTGCAGGACTTAGGGCCTCTCCCACGAAAGGGGAGGTTATTGCCATAATCTTCACGCTTGGCAGGCGGGTTGAAGATCGCAGTGTTTAAATATAACAATGAAAAATGCTGCTGCCCATTTTCCAGACTACGGAGACTCTTGATATTTTGCCTCGAAAACATTAGTCGCCTTGTACGACACCCATGAGTGTAAGTTGGTGCTATTCTACTCTGCCGTCGCATTAAATGTATTATGTTCTTTCAGTCTGCAGCTGACTGTACTAATTACGAAGTAATTCTACATTAAATGTATTATGTTCTTTCACTCTGCAGCTGACTGTACTAATTACGAAGTTCGATCAATTTCCTAATTAAAGCTCTGGGGATATTAGCCTCATCTCGTGATGAATTTAGTCGTACCTAGTTAGGTATGGGGATGTATGATAATGGAACTGGATAGGTACCCAATTAGCTAATTACTTACATCGTGTATGGGCTTCCGATTACTTTGCGTAACTAGGTACAGGTATAGACAAAGCCATTGACGCAGGTTAGGATCCAATTAGGCTATTATAATCTGGATATACTAGTCTGCGGTATAAGAGCGTCGGTGGCCTAGTGGTTAAGTTATTTGACTCGCAAGCGTGAGGTACAGGGTTCGAATCCCACTGCCGCCATGTACAGATGACTCTTTTCTGAGTTGTGTACATTAGTTGAACACTAACCGATGCTCTTACGTATTTGAATGTCCGGATGCCAAGTACAGCGGGCAAGCGGAAGATTTTCAGCCCCTTTCGGCCGAAGCCCTCGCCTACTTGACGAAATGTAAATTGAAAATTTAAGTAGCAGTAGGAACTTAAAAGCCATACGATAAATAAATAAACGGTGAGGGAAAACATCGTGATGAAACCTGCACATTCAGGCGACTGAATGTGTAATCATGATCCATTCTAGTCAGGTTCCCCTAGCTGGGTCACGGAGGTCAGATGGCAGTCGCTTTACTGTAATTATCTGATCTGCCAAATCCTAAATCATGGTCAGGGCGGACCCCGTGCCCTCGTGTGCAAGACCACAACCAGGACATTAACGCCAAGATTTTTTTTCAATCTGAATTGACTAGTCTTCGAGTACGCGACCAGGAACGATGACGTCGACT
The DNA here is from genome assembly GCA_905147135.1 of Blastobasis lacticolella. Taxonomy (NCBI): domain Eukaryota; kingdom Metazoa; phylum Arthropoda; class Insecta; order Lepidoptera; family Blastobasidae; genus Blastobasis; species Blastobasis lacticolella. The sequence continues at coordinate 12,589,061 of LR990063.1, forward strand.
ATGTTTGTCATTATCGGTAGTCGGCTATGGAATTTAACCGTTAGTAAAGTTAGTGGATTCGGGTACTTGGCAGTGATTGCTAACAATATAATCTTTTATGGATTCTTCATTATGGGCGTACAAGATATTGATCTAGAAACAGATTAAATTCAAAGTCATCATCATCACGCCGCATCTAGAGAGCGTCGGTGTCCTAGTGGTAAAGGTTTTCGCATCGCAAAGCGAGAGATATCGGGTTCGAATCCCACTGCCGTCATGTACCAATAACTCTTTTCTGAGTTGTGTACATTAGTTGAACACTAACCGATGCTCTTACGGTGAGGGAAAACATCGTGATGTAACCTGCACATTCAGGCGACTGGATGTGTAACCATAATCCAATGTAGTCAGGTTCCCCTCGTAGCTGGGTCACGGAGGCAGTCGCTCCACTGTAATTACCTGATCAGCCAAATCATGGTCAAGGCCATGGGCCCTCGTACGCGAGAGCACAACCAAGGCACTAACGCCAAGATGATTATTATTACACCAGAAGTAAATTAAAAGCTGGCTTTTTCCGTTGAGTATTTATAAAGCGCGCGGTTGTTTTAGGCGATAAACGCTACGTTACACGCAATGCGATAAAGGCAGATCATTTCAAATCAGGTAATATAATGATAGACCATTGTTTTACGCGGTTAACGCAGCGGCAAGCGCAGCGTGAGACGCAATGCGTCACACACACATATAAAAATATTTTATCTTCATAGTTTAAGGTTCATAGGTTAAGGAGTATCCTTGTTTATTGCGTGAAACGTGTCCGTTCAACGCAAGCGGTTAGCGCTTGCGCATATTCGTGTTGTTCAAACGCGTCGGAGCGTCAAACGCATAAAACAATATTGCACTGCGAACTATTACAATGCGCTCGCAGCAGCGTTTAGCGCATGCGTTTGCCGTAAAAAAAACGCGGTAGACGCATCCGTTGATCGCATTCGTCTGACGCTGCGATCTGCGCATAAAACAACCGCGCGCTTTAGACTGCGATCTCCGACCCGCCAAGCGTGCAGGTTATGGTTATTATACGTGCAAGAAGTGTAAGTTGATGTGACTAATATAGTGGTTACTTCTATACATTGTTTATTTATTTATTTATTCGTATGGCAAAAATACAATATACGAGAAACACATTCAACTACAAATTGAAATCATCTTTACACAGTATAAAACAAAGACGCTTCCCGCCGTCTGTCCCTATGTGTCTATGTACGCTTAGATCTTTTAAACTACGCAACGGATTTTAATGCGGTTTTCAACAATAGATAGAGTGATTCATGAGGAAGGTTTATAAGCAAGAAAAAAGGCTAGGAAGGGGTAAAGTACGGGAACGAAGTCGCGCCAGGTCCACTAGTTATAACCTAGTATTACCATAGACCTGGTTCATGCTATTACTTAGGAGTTGTGTTGTGAGGAAAGGCACCTTACGAGTATGCTACCCTTTTAAATGTTTAATTACTTTCCAAGTAGTCCCAGCGGTACACTGAACAGTAAACTACCTTTCTGTTTTACGGTAGGAACCTAACTTGTGGATGTTTGTACAGTAAAGGCTTCAAATAGCGAAAAGCACTTAGGAAGTTCTTCCCTCGAAAGGCCTATTTCTGCCACCATACAACAATTCGGTATGAGGGATAAGGTAGCCAGCGCAATTACAGATATGATGTAATGTAAAATTACATTGGATCTTCCAGCTATCCGCACCAGCCGCTTTGGTTTAACCTTTCTAATGCGTACGGCTGAGGAATGGAACACGTTGCCAGCGAGTGTGTTCCGTGATCATTATAATCTTGACGCCTTCAGGGCTAGAGTAAATAAGCTGTTCCAAGACCATGGTCACTTACCAACAGGTGAGATGGTGGTCATATGCCTGTCTTGTATAATATTAAAAAATCTTTTAAACTAGCAACGAATTTTAATGCGGGTTTTAGCAATATATAGAATGATTCAAGAGGAAGGTTTACAAGCAAGAATATAAAGGGTGGGTAGGGGTAATGTAGGTGTAGGGTAGGAGTAGGGTAGTGTAGGGGTAAGACGCCATGCGAACGAAGTCGCGCCGGGTCTACTAGCCTAATGCTATATTAAATGAACAAACATTTTTATATCATCATCACAGCCCGTAACAGTCCACTGCAGGACTTAGGGCCTCTCCCACGAAAGGTTATTGCCATAATCGCCACGCTTGGCAGGCGGGTTGGAGATCGCAGTGTTTATATATAACAATGGAAAATGCTGCTGCCCATTTTCCTAACTACGGAGACTCTTGATCTTTTGCCTCGAAAACATTAGTCGCCTTGTACGACACCCATGAGCGTAAGGGGTTGGTGCTATTCTACTCTGCCGGACACCACGCGGCTTATTTTTTTATAATTGTCTTGTAAAACACGAGTCTAAGGTACCTGCTGACAATGGGAAAACTATTCTTATTTTATACACAATTGCTACAATCAACAAAAACTCGATTAAAGATAATTCCATGTTACTTGCAATTTTTTAATTTACGTGTAGTTTTTTTTCTAGAGTACCCGAAGATGAATAGGTAACGTTACATGTTTATGCAGCAAAGACTCGTTTTATGAAGATAAAAGGCTTTGAACGTTGAATTAAGTATAATTATAAATAAATAACTCACTATCAGATCACACACTACACTACATTCACTGATCAGCGGGGCTATTGGCTAACTCAGTTGACAACTGTATTTGACACTAGATAATTCTACACCACGTCATCTACGTTGAAAACTGGCAATAGCGTCTACCAAATTAGAGTAGTGTCAGATTTTTTTATGTCAAATTCAGTTGTCCACTGAGATAGCCGATAGGCCCTCAGATCAGTAATGTTCTCAAAAAAGCTGGGGTCCGAAGTGGTAAGAATAAAAGGAGATGTATGAAAAGAGTTGTGGATATACGCGAGGCTAGGGAATTGTGTCGGGACAGAGCAAAGTGGCGGTCCATAGTCTCTGCCTACCCCACCTGTGGGACACAGGCGTGAGCTTTATGTATGTATGTTATAAATAAATAAATAAAAATATGCTTGGACAAATTCACACAGCGCCAAACTAAGCAATTGTGGCTGTTAGATAACTGATAAACTATATATATACTTTTTAAATATATTCTACACCCAGACACGTAACAGAAATTTAAATTCAAATCTAATTTGTTCAGTTGATCTTGGTTGAGGTCTGAGCAACACACATCTCCATAATCGATAATTGGCAAAATTAAAGAGTGTACAAGCAAAGATTTTGTGGAAGATTGTAAAAGGTATTTAAAACGTTAGAGGGATCGCAAAACCCCCGTACCTAACCTTTCTGCTTACCTCAGTCAGCTGATTAGACCAGCTGAAAGTGTTGTCTATGTGAAGCCCTAAGTCTTTCATACAGAAGGTATAATATTATTATTGAAGCACACAGAAGAGACTCCTATTTGTCGAGCGACGTCCGTCGTACCGTTGCCAATTAGGAAAGCCCCTAAGGCTGTTTGGTAATAAATATCTTGGATACTTGCGAAGCTGTACCGAGACGCTATCTACCAATAATCGTCACTGATTAACTCAATACTTTCATGTCAAGTGTTATCTATCTACTTATTAGGTATTTAGACTGTTATCATGCCTCGGTAGTATGTAGGCGGTCACTGTACAGTTCGGTAGTATGTGTCACGCCAACTCAGTGATTGTAAGCCGGTGTGATAAAGTGTGAAAGTGTACACAGTTAATCATCTTTCGGGCGTATTTTTACGGATGTGATTGTTTTGCGGTGTCCAGGATTAGTTCTTTGACAGTGTATTTTGGTGCCGAGCTATTTTTGAAATGATTTAGGTGGCTAGTTCGTTTTGACGAAGAACTGTGTGTTTTTTATAGCACTAAGGTGGCAAACTAGTGTTGTTTGGACGGTTTGATCTTGTTTAGTGCACAGAAGTACAATAATAGTGACGAATTTACTTATTACTTGGTGATAAGATTGGATTTTCTTGGCGTTAATGTCCCGGTTGCGCTCTCGCGCACGCGGCTTGGAGTCCGCCCTGACCATGATCCAAGAGTTACAGACGAGATCCAGGTAAATACAGTGAAGCGACTGCCATCTGAACTCCGTCACCCTACTACCAGGGGAACCTGACCAGGAAATGTTCTGGTTTCGTCACGATTTTTTCCCTCGCCTTAAGAGCATCGGTTAGTGTTCAACTAATTTACAGAACTCAGACAATAGTTATTGGTACATGGCGGTAGTGGGATTCGAACCCGGTACCTCTCGCTTGCGAGTCGGATATATTCACCACTAGGCCACCGACGCTCTTGATTGGTGACAAGGTTGAGAATAAGTAGTGTTCAAGAGAATACTTACTTTAGAGGACATGGCGTAACTAACACAAAGTAGTAACTTTTAAATTGGGTTAGCGAAATGTAGGTATCACTACATAGTATAAAACAAAGTCGCTTTCTCTGTCCCTATGTCCCTTTGTATGCTTAAATCTTTGAAACTACGCAACGGATTTTGATGCGGTTTTTTTTAATAGATAGAGTGATTCAAGAGGAAGGTTTTTAAGTAAGAAAAAAAGGGTAGGTAAGGGTAAAATAGGTGTACGCGTACGAAGTCGCGCCGGGTCTACTAGTTTGATACAAATTGAACCTATTGTATCTAGATAGGTTTAGTATAATGCAAGAGCATAAGAGCATGACCTTATGAACCATATTCCTTTGCACTACAGTGCAGTTGTTAAACGGTTTTTATCTACACTCATAGCGTAATGTTCCAATTTCATATTCGAAAACAGTTGTTTAAGGATACACTTTTTTCACGAGTCTATAAAATTTTAAAAAATTACTTTTCGATACAGCATTTCCCATACTAATTTAATTACAGCCGTATCGTAAAATAACTGTTTAATCATTATACAACACTTTTATTTTTTTAATTTTTGTCGGTCGCACGGGACACGGCGTAATGTAGGCTGAATACTTAGATGTCTTTGACAAATTCAAATTCAACATTTAAATTTTCCTGTTTATATTCTGTGTAATTATTTTCCCGCTAAACAGAATATTTTTTGTAATTTGTGTTTGTGAATGTTTTTCCTTATTTCAAGCAAATAAATTGATAAATGTGAAAATAGTTAAGTGAATTTCCCGCCGCTTGATATCCTTGACGCGTAGATACAAACAGAGCTGACTCGCAGCTTACTTCCAGCTAAGTTGAGAAAATTATAGGTACGATATTTTAACATATAAATATGAGTGTAGATAAAGTAGTGTATGCAACTGCATATAATTAGGTATTAAAACACTCGTGTCAAACTATTATCATGTTTTAATACCCCCTTTTACATGACAGTTGCATAAACTACTATTATAGCATTAATGAATTAAATTTTTATTGATTATATAGAAAATACCCTCGAGGTAAAGGTCCTTTGGACATAAGGGACAGATAATTTTCCCTTCTTTTAGCAAACCGAATGGCTAAAGTGCAACGATACCTACTTGTTACAACTCATGCTTTAAACAGTAAGTACGTTATATTTGTTATTGTAGAAATGTCTATTTTAATTAAATATCCTTTTAGTTTAATTAAGCAAATTGTAACTTGCTTACATTGTAATTGCATACCCGCTATGGGTAAACTGTTGTTCTTCCTATTTGCAAAACCATCTGCAGTAATGTAACTACACAGTTAACGCAATAAAGTTTATTCTATTCTATTCTATTCTATGCACCAAATGCCATGAATGTTGCTGTAGCGGCAAAGGAATATTTTCTTGAAGGGGTACGTGTTACTTATGGGGTACTTATGCTCTTTTACTGTTATCTATCACAGCACAATTCCGTCTTCGCACCACCCGCCGTGGGCTGGGTACTCATCCTCACTACGTAGACCCTCTGTTGGTCACGACGCGAAGGTTCGAAAGAGCGGTTCTCGCTCGTACGATTCGGACGTGGAATGAGCTCCCAGCCACAGGGTTTCCTTTGGACTATGACATGGGATCGTTCAAGAGGTATATTAGGGGTCTCTTCAGAGGCGGGCAACGCATTAGTGACTCCCCTGGTGTTGCTGATGTCCATAGGCGGCGGTGACCACTTTCCATCAGGTGGCCCGCTTGCCTGTTTGTCTGCCGTATAACATAAAAGAGAAAAAAAAGAATATCTATGTACATAGATTTGCTATTGGCTTAGAGGTAATACAAAAAATACTGTAAAAGCATCGCTTAAGTAGATACAAGGTTTACTGCCGTAAAATGTTGGTGATTTATGACTTGTAAATCCACTGGCTCACGTTCGAACTGCCTATTATCCTTTGGTGGTGATAAAAATAGGTACGTAGGATGTATTAGTAAGAAGACCTTAGAGAGAATATACTATTTCAAACTTCGTTGGTAGAGTTTTTTAGTATAGCGCATAATTTTTTCTGTCGTTAAAATAGTAGATGAAAAAGAATGAAAATGAAAATGAAAAAGTATTTATTGAATTAGGATTACGTTAATTAATCTCTTTTCAAACGTCAAAAATCTAATGGAAAGCAAAGGGAAAGTTAAGCGAGCTCATCCAGGTAGATAGATATTAGTATTGAAAATGAGCTTCGGTAGCGAAGTGGTTAGTGGTCCGACTCGTAAGCGAGAGTTACCGGTTTCGAATCCTACTGCGGCCATGTACCAATGACTCTTTTCTGAGTTACGTACATTAGTTAAATGCTAACTTATGCTCTTACGGTGAGGGTAAACGTCGTGATGTAACCTACACATTCAGGCGACTGAATGTGTAACCATTTTCCAATCTGGTCTGGTTCCCGTGGTAGCAGAGTCACGGAGGTCAGATGGCGGTCGCTCCACTGTAATGATCTGATCTGCCAAATCCTGGATCATGGTCGAGGCGGAACCCGGGCCCTTAACAAAAGCACAACTGGGACATTAACGCCAAGATGATTATTATTATTACTAGTATTGAAAATAGTAGCATAGAGTTAAAACCGGTAACCGCGAATAAAGATAATTATACAGTTCTAGATAAAGAACAAGAAAATACTTGCCACTTCTTAGAATACTTGATATTACTCGTAATAGTTGAGATAAACAATAGTACATACCTGCAAACAATGAAAAATTACTGTGAATCTATTAAGTAAATATTGTAGGCCATCATGAACGGTGAAGAAAACAAAGATTGATACATAAAGTTTTGTAATTTCTTTTCCTTATATTTAATTGACTTCACTGATACTAAAGTATTGACGTATTGACGACCTGAGTGGTTCAATGGTCAACAATGGTCTGCCACGCAAGAGGTCCCGGGTTCGATTACCGGCCGGGCAGAAATTGAAATGATGAATTTTAATTTCTGTTACGGGTCTGGGTGTTCTATGTATAATAAGTATGTATTTAAAAAAGTATTTATGTAGTATATCAGTTATCTAGCACCCATAGTACAAGCTTTGCTTAGTTTGGGGCTAGATGGCGCTGTGTGAATTTGTCCACGAATATTTATTATTATTATTAAATAAATTATTAAACGATAGTCCGTGGAACACGAGTACCGCTGCCTATGGACATCTCAACACCAGGGTCGGTACCAATGCTTTGCCCGCCTCTAAAAGTATGACTTAATAAAGAGACATCTTATATACCTCTTGAACGATCCCATGTCATAGTCCAAAGGAAACACTGTGGCTGGGAGCTCATTCCACATCCGAATCGTACGAGCGAGAAACGTTCTTTCGAACCTTCGCATGGACACTAGAGGGTCTACGAATTACGTAGTACCCTACTTGCAGAGCTGTAAACTCTTCTTAGGGCTATTGTATGTGATATCGAGTAGTGTGGAGTGTTCAGTCAACAAACTGAAGGTATAGGATGCCTTGTCTGGCTATGTGACCCAGTTTTATAGGAAGGTAAACAACGCTACGCTATCTACCTACCTATCTACGTTGAGACGCAGACAATCCCGTACAGAGTCCAACCACGCACGACGCGACGACGATGTGACATGAAAATATAGTAAACATGTTTATTTATCAACATTACACTTCTCCAACACATGTGTAGAGATCTTTCGAATTTAAGTGAGTGTAAATGTGGGATAGAAGATACTACAGGTGAAGTGTTGGTGTGTTCTCAAAATGATTCCCTTGAGCAAAGTTGTGCATCGGACGTGCTTCATTATGAGCCGGACTGTTTATATGACATGTGAGTATTCATATTAGTAAGACGCTCCGATTTGGCTAGAGCCGACCAACCGTCCATTGCAGTTGAAACTAATGCTTCATCATCACAGCCCGTAACAGTCCACTGCAGGACTTAGGGCCTCTCCCACGAAAGGGGAGGTTATTGCCATAATCTCCACGCTTGTCAGGCGGGTTGGAGATCGCAGTGTTTAAATATAACAATGGAAAATGCTGCTGCCCATTTTCCAGAATACGGAGACTCTTGATCTTTTGCCTCGAAAACATTAGTCACCTTGTACGACACCCATGAGTGTAAGGGGTTGGTGCTATTCTACTCTGCCGGACACCACACGGCCACTAATGCTTACGGAATACAAAATAAAGTCGCTTTTGTATTTAATCTGATGCGCGGACGAGCCGACCTTGGTCGGAAAACTAAGGAGGGCTATTGCAGTGCGGTATGCAACGGTGGGTAGTTCTCGCACGTATACTGCCACCTGCAAATCAGGCGCTTTCTTTTTCATCATTATCATCATATCAGCCGAAAGACGCGCACTGCTGGGCTTAGGCCCCCACAGAGATTTCCACAAAGATCGGTCCTTCGCCTTCCGCACCCAGCTGGTACCTGTGATGTTTACCGCATCGTCGGTCCACCGTGTGGACCTACCCACGCTGCGTCTGTCGATACGTGGTCGCCCCTCGAGAACTTTACTGCCCCATCGGTCATCTGTTCTTCGAGTGCTATGTGCTTTATTATTGAACCGTTCGAAAAGACGTTACTTCTATCGACGTTACGTTATCTCATTTACCCTCGTGGTCAATTGCGACGAGTAAGCATAATTAAAAATAAGAATAAGGACACAATAAACAATAAAAGGAGGAAACAATACATTGAAACGCATTGGAAAAGTAGATAAGTAATGTCGCAGCGGTAAATTCGCATATGAATCGAATTCAAATGGTCCACAAATACGACCCCAGAGCCGTTTTATTTTGTCTCTGATAATGAAGTACCACCACGACTGCGTACCGTAAGACCCAGCGTTTGTAGGCCTCGCACAAGGTGGCCCGACGACCTGCTAAAGATCGTTTGGCGGTGAAAGGTTATAGGTAGCCGCCAATGTTGACAAGCGAAGATGGAGAAGGTGGAAACGGGTAATTACCCACCTGGCCGGGTATTGTGACCAGGGGACCAAGAGTCCGACAGTTGATCGTCGGAAGTTGTATACATGCCGTGGAAGTTGGCATATTTCGCTAGCGCGATGTAGAACGGTTAGCGCCATCTATGTGCGAATGCTTGCCAACCTTGTGTTCGTAATGTGAGTATCGTTGAGTTTCCCTATTGTAGCGATAGATGTCGCTACAATCGCAAGTACCAGCTGGATGCGGCAGGCATAGGACCGGCCTTTATGGAGATCTCTAGGGGAGGCCTATGCCCATCAGTGGGCGCCTTTCGGCTGATATGATGAATTAAGTTTATAAGCCAAAACGACATTGTCCCCAGGTTGCTGCGGCTGCTGCTCAGCGCTCCGCCCCCGCTACAAGCGTCTGGTGGACAACATATTCCCGGCGTCGCCCCAGGATGGCCTGGTCAAGTCCAACATGGAGAAGCTCACGTTCTACTCGCTGTCCAGTCCGGAGAAGCTGGACCGGATCGGGGAGTACCTATTCCAGAAGGCATCGCGCGATATATACAGGCGGCGGCATGGGTAAGTTGCTTTTGGGGCGATTATAGTGAAAATATATACTAATATTATATAGGGAAAGTATTTGAATGTTTATTTGTAATGGATAAAACTCAGAAAACACTTTATCAAAATTAATTATACACATTAACCTTTCACATGAATTACTGTCTATTGGTGAAAACTGCATGAAAATCCGTTCAGTAGCTTTTGAGTTTATCGCGAACGGACAGACAGTCAGACGCTGCGTGGAGCTTTATTTTTAATCCCCGACGAAAAAAGAGGGGTGTTATAAGTTTGACATATGTATTTGTTGTATCTGTAGCTTTGTTTATCTGTCTGTGGCATCATTGCTTCCGAACGGATGGACCGATTTGGATGCGGGCTTCTCTATTTGAAAACCAGTTTCATCGAGATGGTTTGTTTCATTAAAATCAGTTCAGTAGTTTTGCAAAGATTTGAGTTTACGTAAACTTGGTGTGGGTTATCCGACTTTTTCTGTGTTTTAGGTGACATAATATGTGTGTGATACTCTCGATAGTATCTATTCAATGCCATACAGTCTTCGATATCTATTTGTATGGGATAACATGTCAATACGGAAATAATACAAACATGTACTACTACAGAGATAACACTATCGTTTTTGCGAGCGTTCAAGTGTTTCTATGTTTTAAGATAGAAGATTAAAATAACTTCGCTATGGTTAACTTAATTTCAGGGTCTTTGTTTTTAAAGTTAGATATGTATGTACTAAAGAGCGTCGGTGGTCGAGCGGTTGGGGTATCTGACTCGTAAGCGAGAGTTACCGGGTTCGAATCCCGCTGCGACCATGTACCAATGACTCTTTTCTGAGTTACGTACCTTAGTTGAATACTAACCGATGCTCTTACGGTGAGGGAAAACATCGTGATGAGACCTGCACATTCAGGCGACTGGATGTGTAACCATGATCCAATCTGGTCAGGTTCGGTTAGTGTTAAACTAATATTCTTACCTATATAACTCAGAAAAAGTCATGGAGAAAATACATGACGGCTTAGGGGATCGGATTCGGTACCTCTCGGTTACGAGTCGGACCCATTAATTATTATTATTTATTTATTTCAGGAAACAAGAGCCCATAGATATAACACAAACCATTAAATTTATAAAAACCAATAAACGAATACAATATTATTAAAAATAAAACCTTAATTAGGCCACCGACGCTCTTTTCGCCTACCTCTAACGATACCTCTTAAAGGATCCCATCACTCCTATTTCTTTATTTTCAGAAGACTTACAGCTATAACATTGCAATTGATATCCTAAACAGTTAACAAGAAGCCAATTACAAGTCTCCACCTGTAGCTTCTTCCATTACTCTTGAGCTGACCATTCTTTAGAATGTCAAAATTCAAAATTTCTTTATCGATTAGATCATTAAATATCTCTTTCAATCGTCAAAAAGAACGGTAGGAAAGTAGGAAGGAAACACACAGTGACACGCTGACCGCCCTATGGTCGCAGCAAACCCATCCCACGCCAACCACGACCGAACCGTGCTCAACAATGCACGTGCCTCTAAAATGTCCTCTAAAAACCTAACCAAATCTTCCAGGTTCGTGATAATCGCCATGGAGGCGATGGACCAGCTGCTGCAGGCGTGCCACTCGCAGACGCTGAACCTGTTCGTGGAGAGCTTCCTCAAGATGGTGCAGAAACTGATGGAGAGCACCGACCCACAGTTGCAGATACTGGCCACTCAGAGTGTGAGTATTCTGTGCCGCTAGCGTATATGAATAAATATAATAGGACCACATTAATTCCGAATCAATTGACAATAGTCATAGGTGTAGGAAGGTGGGGAGCCGGGTGGGCAGTGCCCACCCCAGAGTGGTCTGGTGCCTATCCCAGGATGGGGTGCTCACTGCTGTACATTGGTGATTGACTCGGTTTCATCGGCCACCTCAGGGGCCAGGCCCCCCCTGGAAAATAGCCCTACGCTAATGACAGTAGTACAAATTATAAAGAGTAAATATGGCAAAAATCTGGGGATAATCTGCCCTTGTCACTCCTTGTTAACATTCAGTTATTGGATCACGATTAGCTTTAACTTTTGTCAAAAATTTTAATAGTGGTGAAAATTATCTTCAGCACTTCCTTAATAATAGTTTTGACCATTACTTAATAATATTTCTCTTAACTTACGAAAATAAACAGTCCTACAGAAATCAATTTGTTTGTTATGACTTTTATGAATGACGTTCTATGACGGATAAAAAACTTGGCATAAGTTGCCATACAGATAACTTTTTTTTAATATGCGATTCGGACTTAGCGTGGTCTTATTATATGCTTGGACTAATTCACATAGTGCCTAAGCTTGTGTGATACTATAACTGATAAACTACTTGTATGTAAGTATACCTTTTTTTAAATACATACTTATACATACTACACCCAGACCCGTAATAGAAATTGAAATTCAAAATTTCAATTTTTACTCGGCCGGGAATCGAACCCGGGACTTCGGCGTGGCGGAATGTTAACCAACTGAACCATTCAGGTCGTCGTACTAGTATGTTCGGTTTTGAATGAGCAATTTCCAATAGATATCTAAAGCATTCCTAACCACTCACTAGATGGCCCCCCGACAATTTTGGTAATTGATAATCGCTTGAAATAGGTTCTTAGCAAACAGGATATAAACACTGGGTACGTTGCATTGGATAATATTGTATTTGTCAATAGTTTTCAACCATTTTAGAGGTTGTAATAATAATGGAACATAGTGCCAACTTCTATAAATATTTCTTTTTACATTTCGTTCAACCTTTAACAGCTATGTTTATAATCATAAACATTTTATTTTAAGGTTCAGTATTAGTTGGCTGCATGAAATCACTGCCACCATCATACAGGTTAAAAAAAGGATTACCAAAATTGTAGGAGCGCCATCTATTGATGCTTTTTTAAACCAACTATCAGTACCTACTGGAAAACTCCTCATTGTAGCCAACCACTGAACAGCTTTACTTTCAATACACATATTATCGGGTACATTGTTACCACGATTAGTATTGTTTTTACCTCGATATTTCGACGCAGTTAGCTAAAACTAACCCGACAATATATGTGCGATGAAAGTGTAGTGAATAACCACGAATATCTTAATACCTATATCACAGAGTAGCTTTAACTATTTCTAACGAAATATCGTGTAAAAGATCCCCACTTTTTTCATATGAAACGTTTAATTTTTGTGCTATGCTACAAATTCTTTTGTTTAATTGACTTTATTGTGTCATAAACATCTAAAAAATATATAACGTGAATTAATACCACATAAAAAACAAAAAAAAGAACTCTCCGGCGGGGAATCGAACCCCGGTCTCCCGCGTGACAGGCGGGGATACTTACCACTATACTACCGAAGACTTATCAGTAGCAGTGAAATTATGAGTCAGTTATATTGTTGTCCGCAGTTCAGAACCAAGTTTACGATATCTAATATCTATTTTTTTTATTGGATAATAGATATTTAATCGTAAACTAGATAGGTATGGGTATGAAATACCTATAGTCATTTTACATACATATTTCGGTGAAACAGACAGGAAATCTGCGCGTATTTTTGAACAAAGTCACAGTCTATTATGCCACCATTGTTGATGTACCTTTTTGTGAGGTGGCGTATGCGTAAGCAGTGCGGCGATTATACCTAATCTGATAATATTTATTGCTACCATTTACACTTAACTACTTTTTACGGCACTACATCTTTTGAGGGGCTTGGGCTTGATGCCTTTCTCGTTTTCTCTTTGGCCTCCCTTTATATACAATTAATCGTATATTACTAGACTAGTAATCACTATTGCTACATACTATAAAACAAAGTCCAATCGCATCTGTCTGTATGTTCGCGATAAACTCAAAAGCTTTTGGTGTGTGTAGCTATTTGTATCTGTTTGTGGCATCGTATCTCTCTGATAGCTGGACAGATTTTAATGCGGTTTCTTTCATTTGGTAGCGAGTTTAGTGGGGATGTTTTTTTATTTATTATATTACTAGCCACGCATTTGACCGCCATCTCACCTGGTGGCAAGTGACGATGCGGCCGAAGATGGAGCATGAAGGTGGATGGTTCTCAGTTTTGTTTTAATTAAAATCGGTTCAGGAAGACGTAAAATTTATCAGGGTTTTCCGACACTAGTCGCTTATTTGTGTTATTTAAAAAGTCAAAATTTCATTATAGACCGGAGCACACCCACCCCCCGCCGACAACGGTGCCGGTCCGTGTCCTACATTATATATAACAACTATACTTAAGAAAAATTCCCTTATCAATTTCAGTTCGTCCGCTTCGCCAACATTGAGGAGGACACGCCGTCCTACCACCGGCGGTACGACTTCTTCGTGTCAAAGTTCTCGGCGATGTGCCACAGCAACCACGACGACCTCGCCGCCCGGGACAAGATACGGCTGGCCGGGATACAGGGCTTGCAGGTTAGGGGCATACACACATATATACATATACATATTTGGCGGTGGAGGGATAAGGTGGCCGCCAATGTTTGCAAGCAAAGATGGAGAAGGGGGAAAAGGGCAATTACCCTGGCCGGGTGTTGTGACCAGGGGACCTACAGTTGATTGTCGGAAGTAGAATATTATGCCGCGGAAGTTGGCACACCTCTCTAGCGCGATGTAGGACGTCATAATTTCAATTTCTGTTACAATTGGACGCAATGGAACTTTGTTAGCAACTAAACACATGAAATCGATGATACGTAATAGTAAAAGCAACAATTTCAATAATTGAAGTCAGAAAATTGTTAGCAACAGGGTTACGTAATTAGCTTACCGGAATTCGATGAAAATGGACCGTCCTGACTTGGGACTGACTGGGAAGCAAGAAACAAAACTCAAACAAGCAGTAAACAAACTATGCGCCTGTCGGGCATATTTGGCTACAGATTGATAATTCTCTCTGCCAGTTAGTCCTGAGCTCGAAGTAAATGAACTTTGGGACGTTTAGGAAGCAAGAAACAAAACTTGGAAGCAAGAAACAAAATTTACACAAGCAGTAAACAACGTACGCGCGAGCCGGGGGATACGAGGGGTATTAAAAATGTTGATAGAAATGTATAAAAATAATATTTTTCAATATAATCTCCCTGTAATTCAATGCATTTCCTACATTTATCGTATAGGGCTTTTAACCCTGTAAAAAAATATTCGCCGTCTTTGCCTTCGAAATGTTCGTTTACGGCCGCCTTCATTTCATCAATGCTGGAAAAAAAAAAAAATATTCGCCGTTCATCGTAGTATTTTTAGGAAGGTAGTCGATGAATAAAATTCCTTCACAATCCCAAAAAACTGTGGCCATGAGCTTGAACGCCGATTTTACCGCTTTGAATTTCCGCGGCGGCTTTTCTCCCTTTTCTATCCACTGCATGGATTCCTTTTTGACTCCGGATCATACTGCCACATCCATGTTTCGTCAACAGTGACAAGGCGAGAAAAAACATCGTCAGGACTATCGGCACAGATGTCTAAAAACTCCTGCGAAGTTGCGACTCGACGCTGGTTGTCTAGCGGCGTGAGCATTCTTGGCACCTATCGCGCGCACACCTTTCTCATGTGCAAATGATTATGCAAAATGTCGCCGACTCTTTCTTTGCTAATGCCTATGGCTTCTGCTATCTGCCACATCTTCATTCGCCGATCTTCTAGGACAAGTTTCTTCACTTTTCCGATGTTTTCATCAGTAACGGCGGTGTTCGGGCGTCCCGACCTGGGGTCATCTTCGAGCGACTCCCTGCCGTGTCTGAATTCTCGGCTCCAACGTTTTACGGTAGCGAATGAAGGTGCAGACTCCCCGTAAACTGCTGACATCTCTTCAAATATTTCCGTCGGCGTTTTCGTCTTCTTTGTGAGGAATTTTATGACAGCTCGATACTCCAACTTCGTGCAAAGCGCGGATGACTCTGACATGGTGATGTTTATGGTTCAATTTCTCAAAGCACGATGATGCTGACATGAAACTTGGTATTTATACTAAGTAGGATACTCACAAGGAGTACCGTGTAGCGCTAGTTACTAGTGATACTTTAAGGTACTTAGGCTCGAAACTTTTCAGCCTCCCCTCGTATTTGGCTACAGACTGCATTAAATTCTCTTTAGCTAAACAGGCCCGGCACGCTCGTGTTGGCCTGGAACTCGACGCGGATGGACTGACCTGATTTCGGACTGGCTGGGAAGCAAGAAACGATACTTATACAAGCAGAAACAATGGACTGACTGACTGACGGATGCAAGAAACAAAATGTGAACAAACTGTGAACAGATTTGTGAGGTGTCTAACGCCGCTACCACGGATTGGATCGTGAAAAGTTGAAAGTGAAGAAACTATGCTAACAGCAGTAGTACTAAAATATGATTACTAACAAAATATTTGCATTTTGTCTGAATTAAATATATATTACACCGCGTGACGCTGACAAACGCCGTCATGAAAAATTTCATGATACGATACTGTCCTACATCGCGCTATCGAAGTATATACTTCATCCGACGACAATCTGTTATAGACCCTTGGCCTCTTGTTACAACATCCGGCTAGGTAGGTAACTCTTTACCATCTCCACATCTTCGCTTGCCTTTCTGTTGAAAACATCTGGTAGATATGCCACAGCGACCACGCCACCAGAGACAGGCGTGACAATTTTATATCTAATTGAGAAAAATTGACATGCTAAATAATACATAAATAATTGCTTTAAAGAAATAAGTATAATAAGACCACGCTAAGTCCGAATCGCTTATAATAAAAAACATCTGTTTGGCTACTTATGCCAGCCTTTTTATCCGTCATAGAATGTCATTCATAAAAGTCGTAACAAACAATTTGATTTCTGTAGTATTTTTTATTTTCGTGAGTTATGAAAAATATTTTTAAATAATGAATATTTTTCATAACTCACGATATTACAATACACAATATATTTATTTATTTGTCCACGAATATTTATTATTAAATTATGGACAAAACAACTAAAAAGGTGCATGAGATAATTTTCAGTATGATTAATAATTTAGGCAAAAAATCAAGCTAATGGAGACCAAATAACCGAATCTTTACAAGAAAGACTGACTAATTCAAAATTCAAATTCATAATTCAAGATTTCTTTATTGATTACGACATTAAATATCTCTTTCAATCGTCAAAAAGGAGGGGGGTAAGAAAGTAGGCAGGAAACACACAGTGACACGCTGCCCGCCCTATGGCCGTAGATAAACGTATCCCTCGCCAACCACGACCGAACCGTGCTCGACAATGCCAGGCAGAGCCGGAACGCTATATTATATTATATAGGTAGTATAATTAAGAAAAACGAGGACAGATTATTGCCATATCCACACTCTACAATTTTTACTACTGTCTTTCAATACGGATTTATCGTGGTCTTATGCCGTGGTGCCTTTTGTGTCGTATATACATATATAATATATGCCTTGTATCTGTTACCATTATTGTGTACAATATACTAATATATAAACTATTAAATAAATAAATCAAAATAATGGCTCAATGGCTTTAAGTCCGCCAATTGCTGTAATTTGTGTTATAAAGTTTTTAAATAAATAAAATAAAATAAATATCAATGACATGATCAATTATAAAACTATAAGTAATTATAATTTTAATCATTATTACCATTTGATATGACCCTTTAAAAGCAAAAGTTATAAGCTCTTGCTTAAAGGCCTCAAATTCATCATCATCATATCAGCCGAAAGACGCCCACTGCTGGGCAAAGGCCTCCCCCAGAGATCTCCACAAAGGCCGGTCCTGGGCCTTCCGCATCCAGCTGGTAGAGCTCGTCTAATCTAAAATGCCGCGCCCCACTATCGCATTAACGCACACAAGCAAGTTTAAAATATGGACGCAATACATATACAAATGCCGTTGTAATTGGTCATTCAGTTGCCGGTGAGATTCAAACGTCGGAGCACGCGTCGTTCATTGGCTCCCACACAGATGAAGTGTCGTTATTAATATTTGCACTCACACATCGAAATCAACTAACTAAGTAGTGGGGCGCGTCATCTTAGACTAGACGAGCTCTACCTGCATATTTACCTTTCACCTAAGTAATAAGTAATTTGTATATAGTAGCTGTAATTTATAACCTAATTTGTGCAACGCATTCATAATAAATATTCATGTTTTCTCGTTAATTTTGTACCACAGGGCGTCATCAGGAAGACGGTATCGGACGACTTGGTGGAGAATATATGGGAGGCGCAGCATATGGACAAAATCGTGCCTTCACTGCTGTATAACATGCAGGTAAGTTCTAATCTGTAACTATTTTAAACTGGTGGACCCGGCGCGACTTCGTTCGCGTGGCGTCCTACCCCTACCCCTGAGATGGTGCCTTTAGCTTCAGGGGGCTGTGTCAGTGGATACTGACATAATTTGACAAATAATAATCTTACACTAGTCTAATTTGGTAGACGCGATAGCCAGTGGCTAACGTAGATGACGTAGTATAAAATCATCTAATGTCAAATCTGAGTTTGACAATAGGTTTATTGGTTTATTATTGCAGGTCAGAAATATCTGGAATCTCAGAAAAAAAAAGTTATGGTGTGTTTGTTACGTTTACATAATTTACTCGGGTGTTTGCTTTTGGGAGTCATTAAGTCATACTGATGAGCTGATGATGAAACCATATAACTCCTAAATGATTAGGAGCTATAGCCCGGTCGGCAGGTACTGTCAACCTAGACACAATTCCGATTTTAATTAAATTTTGAGAGTTTGTTTAGTAATAGTGTGAGGTGTGTAATTTAAGTTTTCGACCTCAAGGGACCTTGGGGAGAGAAAACCTTGAATTTGGACTTTCTCCAGTTTTTTGCTTATTACTCGAAATCGGCGGCTTATAGCAAAAAATTCTGTCATATTGAAATCGAAAGTAATTAAAAAAAATTATGAAAATCGGAATTATGACCAGGTAATTCCCCTAATTTTTACCTACCGACCTTATTAGTGAACAATTCATTAATTTTATTTGTATTTAAATATAACATGAAAGATCTTTACGATTGCGCTTAATTCAAATCTGCAATTTGTCGACAATATGGCCACTTAGTAGAACCTAGGGCTGACATGACGCTTGTTTTCAAATTCAATTTTCAAAATATTACCCTATTCTATATTCCAAGTCCGCGGAGAAGTACGAGACATCCTCCTCAATGGGGGCGGAGTCCCGTGACGGTACTGACGACGCTCCCCCGCCGCCGCGCCTGGCGGAGCACTGCCTGCGGGAGTTGGTCGGCCGGGCCTCCTACGGACACATACGGAGCGTGCTGCGGCCTGTGCTCACGTGAGTGTGACAAAACATAACAACATAGCAACATAACATTACACAACATAACATAACACATTAAAAAAAATTTTTATCTCATCTTTTACGATCTGTCTATTTTGGAAGACATTTAGTAGTAGTTTTGGTGTTTCATATAACTTGCCAAGCATGCATCCAATGATGCATCCACAATATATCTTTTAAACAAAGGTTGTGAGGTCGGAAGGGATTTTCTTTTTTAATCGTCTTGTCACTTTAGCATCTAGCAGATCCAGAACCAATTAATTGGGGTGTGACTGCAATCTTCTGTGGTATTTATTGGCGTGTAATGAAATTACACTCTGTACTATTCTGTGAACCTGTTCAATTGTGGAGTGCTTCTCCCGAAATCCAAACTGATGTGATGGAATAAATTTTCTTTCTTCGATATGTGGAACTAGGCGACGAAGCAACAGTTTTTCAAACAACTTTGACGCAATTGGGAGCCAACTTATGGGTATGATTTAACATCGTGTGTTGGTTTCCCAGCCTTGTGAATCATAATAATAGAAGCAACTTTCCATTGTGCGGGGAATGAACGAAGTCTTATGATAGCGTTTAATAGGTAAGTTAGGTAGCGTATACCCTTTTTCGGCAGTTCCTGAAGACACCTCCCTGTTATTAAATCGTAGACCGGGCACTTCTTTGGATTCAGTTTGACAATTTCCTTTACAAATTCATTCAGGGTAAAAGGCTTGATACTACTGTCTGGCTCATGATGTTCATTCAATAGATCGTAAATATATTTTTCGTCTACTTCACTTTCTCGTTCGTTCGGAGTGAAAACATTGCTCAAATGTTCAGCGAATACTTCAACTTTTTCTTTATCAGTGCGACACCATTCACCGCTTGGGTTTTTAATGGGGTGTTGGACATTCTGTGGTATTTTGAGTTTCGCTGTGGCTTTCCATAGTGAGTAGTCTGAGGCAGGGCTGGTACTTAGATTTTCAAGGTAGTTGTTTAAGTCTCTGTCATTATGCTGTTTCAGGGTCTTTCTGAGGTATTTAGTTAGTCTGTTCAGTTTGGTTTTAATTTTAGGATCGCGTGTAGTCTGCCAAAGCTTCCGTATTTCTCTTTTTTTATGGATAAGTTGTCTTATGGTCATTGGTATGTAGGTATTTTTAGTCCCACGATCGATATCAGCAGGTTGCTGCCCACGCTGCTGACTGTACACATGAATTAAAGTGTTCCACCGCAATGCCTAATTGTTCTTCATTTTTGAGGCTAATGTTTATGTCCAGCGTCTGCTCTACATGATGACGGTAGGCATTCCAATCTGTTCTGCAGTTATGTAATGTAACTTTTTTTGTAGTTTTTTATACATTATTTGTTATGTGTATGATGACTGGGGAGTGATCTGAAGAAAGTTCAAAGCTGGATTGAGCATTAAGTTTTTGTGGTGAGATACCTTTAGCGAGAACAAAATCTAGGAGGTCAGGGATTTTATTCTTGTCTGTTGGCCAGTATTTAGGTTCACGTGTGGATATAGGATGCAGTTTTAGGGCTTGGGTGGTATGAAAAAGTTGCCTTCCTCTCGTGTTTATTTCATAACATTTCATACATTAACATAACGACATAACATAACACAACCAAACACATGCAGACACATACGCAGCGTGTTACGGTTAGGCACTCACGTGAGTGTATTATAACACAATGTCACATAACACAGCATAACATAACACAACATAATATAACACATTAATAATTATATTGATAGAATTAACATAACACAACAAAACACCTACGGACACATACGCAGCGCACTACGGCCAGTACTCACGTAAGTGTAACATAACAATGCATATGAGAGGATAGCATATTAACATAATATAACACAACAAAACAACACCTACGGACACATACGCAGCGTGCTACGGCCTGTACTGACGTGAGTGCAACATAACATAACAAAACACAACATAGCATAGGATAGCATAGCTTAGAATAGCATAGCATAGGATAAAATAGCATAGCATATAATTAAACACATTATAACAACACAATATAACACAACAAAACACCTACGGTATATATACGTATTTACTTTAAAAAATCTTTTCTTTTACAGCCACTTCGACCGCCACGAGCTATGGGTGCCTACCGACTTCGCTGTGCACACGTTCAAGATCATCATGTTCTCTATACAGGTATATATTAATTATAACTTCACTTGCTTGTCCTAGTGATAGATAGACGAGGCTCTGGCAAATCGACTGCACCCTAAAACCGGCTCCGCTGTTTCATGTTATGAATTTTTTTTTATTAGTCTAGCCAGGCATTTGACCGCCTTGAAGATTTATAGGGTAGGACAACACGCGAACGAAGTCGCGACGGGCTAGCTAGTTTCGTTATTATAACACGTTGTATGTTAGCAAAACACGATAACATGGCAAAGCGGATACGGCTTAGGTTATTGTGACAGTCGAATAGTAGTCATCATCATCATCATCATCACAGCCCGTGACAGTCCACTGCAGGACTTAGGGCCTCTCCCAAAGGGGAGGTTATTGCAAACTTGGCAGGCGGGTTGGAGATCGCAGTGTTTAAATATAACAATGGAAAATGCTGCTGTCCATTGTCCAGACTACGGAGACTCTTGATATTTTGCCTGGAAAACATTAGTCGCCTTGTCCGACACCCACGAGCGTAAAGGGTTGGTGCTATTCTACTCTGCCGGTCACCACACGGCCAACGGTGGTCACTGCACATAAAAATCCAAAACACATATGAATGCAAAGGTCCAGTGCATCCAGCCAGAGATTCATTGAATTTTGTAATATGTTCTTCTTTCTTTTTACATTTTATTTGTTGTCTCTCCTATTTCCTTGAATAATCTTTGTAGCGACATCTATCGCTCCACTAAGGAAGACTCAACGATACTCACATTACGAGTACACGAACACAAGGTTGGCAAGCATCCGCACATAGATGGCGCTAACCGTCCTGCATCGCGCTAGAGAAATGTGCCAACTTCCACGGCATATATACAACTTCCGACGATCAACTGTTGGACCCTTGGTCCCCTGGTCACAACACCCGGCCAGGTGGGTAATTACCCTTTTCTACCTTCTCACCATCTTTGCTTGCCAACATTGGCGGCTACCATTATCCTTCACCGCCAAATCTTTTTTCTTTATTTTCGTGAAGGAAGCATCGACCCAAAAAACTGTGCACTTTTTTAATCAGTCAGGTGTGATATCATCTACGACATTTTGATGCCTTTATCTTGAATTTACCTTTAATAACCGATCGTCTCCAAAGAAAAAAAGAAAGAAAGCAAATATGCATTCTACAACACACTGTTACAATAAAAACGTAATGATCGTTGTATTTACACTTATTTCTTAAATAAGTCGCCGTCGTCTTAGCGCTTATCCCGGCCTCTACCAAGGTCTTCTTTCCTACTTAATCTTCTCCACTTCGCCCGGTCTTTGGCAACTGTTTCTATTTGATACAAAAAGGTCCAGTCAGATGCTGACTTGTACCTGTAGTCAAAACATAAACAAAAGCAGACGCATCGTCGAATACCACCCCGAGACTCGACTCTGACTGACTGTCGAGACCACAGAGCAGAAAAAAATTTTACAGTATATAGAGAGGCCTTTAACGGCTCTTCAAACAAATAATTGCGTACCGGGTCAGCGTCAAAAAACAATAAAATCACCTTCATTTACAAATTTCAATATTCTCCAAGCAATAACCAGCTATGCTTTGTTTTTTTCAAGTCAAGTCAAGTCAAACATATTTATTCAGTTTAGGTTATTTAAAAAACACTTATGAACGTCAAACTAAACACAGTTGTAAAAAAATTACAGTGCACAAAACATTAGAAATTACAAAAGAAATCCATCTTGCAAGTATTAATTATACTTAATAATAACTACAAAATTAGTAGTAAATTCAGACTAATTTCACTAAATTTCATATTATTACACATATGTTAATGTCAAACTTAATTCAATTACCTATATAAAACATATAATATAGTCATTGAATATCATTTAATATTGGTAATAGGAATTTGTGTAGTTCATGTCAACTTATTATAATTACGAGCAATGAGAAATAAAATTCTTATACTTTTATGTCAAGACAGACAACAACACCAAAAAATTATATTCAACAACATAATAAGAATTAATATTAAAAAAAAAAAAAAAAGATAATAGTTTAATTAATAATCATGATTTCAGGTTAAATAAAATGTCAAACACTAGACAAAACAAGATACATTTACGTTATATAACGAAATAGGTATAACAGTCAGTTCCAAGGATTTTTGTCTTCCAAATAATCTTTAATTTTATAATAAGCTTTATTTATAAGTTTAGATTTAATAGTGCTTTTAAACTTGTTCACTGATAGGTTTCGAATATCTTCCGGTATTTTATTAAAAAAAGATACACAATGACCCACAAAGGAAGATTTAACTTTTGTTAATCTAAAACATTTAGTAATAATCTTATCTTTATTTCGAGTGTTATGGTTGTGATTATCTGAAAGTTTTGAATACGATGTTTTATGCTTAAAAATGTGTACTAGGTTAAGGTATATATACTGTGAAGCCACTGTCAATACTTTAATATCTTTAAAATGTTCTCTTAGTGACTCCCGGGAACCCCAATTGTAAATTGCACGTATTGCCCTTTTTTGAAGAATAAAAACCTCTTGTATGTCTGCCGCAGAATATGCCGCGTTTAATATAGGATGATAATTTTGACAACTAATTATTCTTGGTCTTTGACGCACGCCTATGAAGTGTCGTGTTTTATTTCGGTAAAATGTACTATAGATAATGTCGTACTTCATGGACAGGTACCGCCCCTTTAGTGAAGTGCCACGAATAATGAATAACAACAGACCATCGAAAATCGGTTTCGAAATAAAATAATCGAATATTTAAAATAAATTTTTGTAAATATATCTTTTTTTGTAACTATATTCTCATGCATTGTTTGTATTTCGCTCTAAGAGACCTTTTACAACGATTTCAACTCGCGCGTATTCTACGGAATAGGCTGACTGACCAAATAAAAATACTCACGTGTCGAAATCGTCGTTGTTCCACAGCGGTTTTAATATCGTATTAATAACTTATTGATTCAAAAGAAAAATTATATGTTTTGTATAATACATACAGCATAACCATGCAACTATCGATTCCAACTTCTGTGAGAATGATAATCAATAATCGAATAGATTAATTAACAATTTTACACTACACCATCACTGCTGTGAGCTGTCAAAATTATCATCCTATATTTGACAAAGTATAGTTATAATATATAGAAATGGTGGTGGTTACAAGCACTTCAATAATGTAGTAAAATAACAACATCTACAACACAAAATATTGAAATATATAAAATGCAAATGTTTGTTTACAAAATGTGGCTTGACAGTAAAATTAGTTGTCACCGTGACGTTTGGCACGAATTCTTGATAAAAGTAGGCCACTCATAGAGAAAAAACATTATCTACAGAAGCAGAGAGTACATACCAAGTTTCAATTTGAGACAAAATGTCACACATCTCTATAACACACACACTAAGGCAAATGCAGGGACGAAACAAGGCAGCCCATCTGCAGATAAGTTATTTTTTACTACGAATTTCTATTCCCTAACGAACACAAACAAATCAGACTTCGTGGGCATATTTATATTGTCATTATAATAAAAGTGCAATGAAGGTGCCGTCCTAATCGTTATCACCGTCGTCGTCAACCTATACACATCTAAACTACTAGGGAATAGATCTGTCCTCTCATTGAGAGAGAACGGGCAATAGTTTACCACTCAGGCCCAATGCGGATTACCAGACTTCACAATTCGAATTAATCTCTAAATGCAAGTTTTTTCACGATATTTTCCTTCACTGAAAAGCCAAATAAATTATTTGAATCTATATATAAATTATGTATATAATACAAAAAACATGTTTAAAGGTAAGGTGGGATCAAACCCACGCCTTGATACCTACCACCGTCTTTTCGATCTCTCGATCCTACATACCGTGAACACCGTGCCCTCTAGAGGACATCGTCAACAAAAAACAATAATGAAAAGTGTATGTACATAAATATATCAAACAGGCAGCATATTCTTTATTTTCAGTGAACATTCTGGTAGGTACGGCACCAGGACAGAAAGGACTTTCATATACTTATTATCTTGTTCTTCAAAATGTTTACCACACAGCACTTCCAATTTGACAGACATCACCATGTCTGGTCTTCAGGAAACCTAGAAGAATAAATAAATAAAAATAAACGTAAATTCGCGATTAATCCGCTATAGTTTTTTTTAATATGTCTGAACATTTAAAATATCATTTAGGTACATTTTTGGTACGGAACCCTAATAAATATAAAATTGTGGACCGCTATGTACAATATTTGAGTAATTAAATTCTATACAACAAATACTAAATCCGACCATGTTCACATCGAAATATTTCCATATCTATTTAAACACCGAAATATAACTCAATTTGCCAATAATTTTAAATCTGTTTTCAATGGCATGTTGTTTTAAGATAAAGATTTCAATTATTGCAAATTACTATTACTATGCATAATTTGGCACAATTTCTAAAATTGATTCTCGATAGTCACGACCACGATTGTTTACTTACCTAAACTGCTGAAAGGATAATCCAGGTGTATTTCCATACTTTGCGCTTTCAAATAACTGTGCACTACATTGTACTTTTAAATGGTTTGATTTAAATTTGATTACAAAATTATAAAATTTACACCGATGTTTCAAAAGAAATGTCTGGTCATTGTTAGCTAGAGCAACGTGGTGAACGTTCAAAACATTGCGCTCATCACTTTCTGACAGGCTCGTTCCTATGGGTATAAAAACGGGATAGCAAGATTTATAATCATTGTAGAGTGAGCGAACAGGGAATATTTGTGATTTGTGTTTAGTCTGTTATGTCTGTGAGGCCATTCTACTCAACCGTGACGGTACTCTACTCGGATGCACTTTCTAATCTCTTTGGTCGATACTGTTAATCAGTCTCAGGGTCCCCACCGGAAGACTTTGGTCAATCTCGCTTCGCTAACGGTATTAGGAGACACACCCAACGAATGGCGAGCTTGTTGTGGTACAGCGGGTTTAACCAAGATACCAATCGCTTCATAGCGCTTTTACTGTAACTGTGGATCGGAATTTTCATATTCCCATTCCCATTCGAAACGCTACGAAGATGGCCGAATGTGGCCGACTGAAATTTGATTACATCTGTAACTTCGCATCGCAAGCGGATGCGGTGCCGGTCTTTGAAGTATCTGCGGCCTTACCCAAGAGGTTGCATTAATCTACAATCGTTTGTGGTAGAAATATGTATGGGTTTTGACATAAGCTAACGTTATCTGACATAAGCTGTTTGTGGTAGAAATTCTTGGTCCATAGACAATTCACGTACTTGCGGTATACAAAGGAGGCGGATTGGCGGATGATCCTACACAATCAGAGTCAATGTAGATGTTAGTAGAAATAGTCGAACTTCGAGCTGTTTATTTTCTACCATACACGCATCACGCAAGCGGAGCTGTCAAAGATGGCTAGACCAGCTGTAGACATAACTTTTAAAGAATCATGTTGTAGTGCAAAGGAAAGACTTCGAGAGGGAGCTCATTGCACATCTCGCATGTGTGTGGTAAAAAGGCTAGCGACGAAGTCCGTATAGTTGGATGCCAGGCATCTAGATGGTGTGGATAGTATCTCTCCCATCGTCGGTGGGTGGCGGTGACGATGGCACCAAGTCTTGTTTTTTCTGTCTATTATTTATACCCATTAAATGTGGTCCTCGCACCAATTATTCTATTCATAATTATCTTACAATAGGCAGTTTTAACTTTAAGAACAATATAGTGTAATTTTAGACTTAAGTTTCATGGATAAATCTTCTTGGCGTTAATGTCCCGGTTGTGCTCTCGAGGGCCCGGGGTCCGCCTTGACCATGATCCAGGATTTGACGATTAGGTAATTACAGTTAAGTTTCATGGATAAATTATTTATGTATCCAATTCCAGGCGCAATACTCGTACAGCGTGGTCGAAGCCCTGATGCAGCACCTGGACTTCGGTCTCGGCGGCCCGTTGGCGGCGGGCCGCGGCCGCGTGCGGGCGGCGCGCGCCAACGTGCTCAGCAACATCGTGGCCATCGCCGCCGCCGACAGCGTGGGTGAGTGCGGGGGGGAGGGGGGAGGGGGGCCGCGTGCGGGCGGCGCGCGCCAACGTGCTCAGCAACATCGTGGCCATCGCCGCCGCCGACAGCGTGGGTGAGTGCGGGGGGGAGGGGGGAGGGGGGCCGCGTGCGGGCGGCGCGCGCCAACGTGCTCAGCAACATCGTGGCCATCGCCGCCGCCGACAGCGTGGGTGAGTGCGGGGGGGAGGGGGGGGGGGGGAGGGGGGAGGGGGGCCGCGGCCGCGTGCGGGCGGCGCGCGCCAACGTGCTCAGCAACATCGTGGCCATCGCCGCCGCCGACAGCGTGGGTGAGTGCGGGGGGGAGGGGGGAGGGGGGGGGGGGGGGGGGGGAGGGGGGCCGCGGCCGCGTGCGGGCGGCGCGCGCCAACGTGCTCAGCAACATCGTGGCCATCGCCGCCGCCGACAGCGTGGGTGAGTGCGGGGGGGAGGGGGGAGGGGGGGGGGGGGAGGGGGGCCGCGGCCGCGTGCGGGCGGCGCGCGCCAACGTGCTCAGCAACATCGTGGCCATCGCCGCCGCCGACAGCGTGGGTGAGTGCGGGGGGGAGGGGGGAGGGGGGGGGGGGGAGGGGGGCCGCGGCCGCGTGCGGGCGGCGCGCGCCAACGTGCTCAGCAACATCGTGGCCATCGCCGCCGCCGACAGCGTGGGTGAGTGCGGGGGGGAGGGGGGAGGGGGGAGGGGGGAGGGGGGCCGCGGCCGCGTGCGGGCGGCGCGCGCCAACGTGCTCAGCAACATCGTGGCCATCGCCGCCGCCGACAGCGTGGGTGAGTGCGGGGGGGAGGGGGGAGGGGGGGAGGGGGGAGGGGGGCCGCGGCCGCGTGCGGGCGGCGCGCGCCAACGTGCTCAGCAACATCGTGGCCATCGCCGCCGCCGACAGCGTGGGTGAGTGCGGGGGGGTCTCCGGACCTGGGGGCCCATAATGTCAAAAAGATGATTATTTTTAATTTTTATTCCTTTATCTCAATAAAGAGCGTCGGTAGCCTACTAGCAAAGGTATCCGACTCGCAAGCGAGAAGTACTGGGTTAGAATCCCACTGCCGCCATGTATTAATGACTTGCTTAGTTTGGGGCTAAACGGCGCTGTGTGAATTGTCCAATATAAGAAAAACAAATTTTAAATTAACCCGGACACCTTTTTTTTTATGTTATACGGCAGACACACAGGCAAGCGGGCCACCTGATGGTGCGTGGTCACCGCCGCCTATGGACATCAGCAACGCCAGGGGAGTCACCAATGCGTTGCCCGCCTCTGATGAGACCTCTAATATACCTCTTGAACGATCCCATGTCATAGTTCAAAGGAAACACAAATTTGAGACGGAAAGCTTGTAGTAACATAAATAACTGGCTTCCCCAAATCACTTCGGACACCTAATTTGAAATAGAAAGCTTTCAATAGCAATAATATCTGTCTCCCCCAGGCCCGTCGGTCCTGGAGATCATCAACAGCCTGCTGACTAACTTACGAGCGTCCGTCGCCAGAGACTCGGAGAACAGTGGCGTCGCATTGAACGTGAGTTCCTTATGTTGGTAGTTGTATCCACAGACGAGAGATGGCGCTGCCTGGAAGATACATCGCGGTATAGGGATCGTTGGCCGTGTGGTGTCCGGCAGAGTAGAATAGCACCAACCCCTTACACTCATGGGTGTCGTACAAGGCGACTAATGTTTTCGAGGCAAAAGATCAAGAGTCTCCGTAGTCTGGAAAACGGGCAGCAGCATTTTCCATTGTTATATTTAAACACTGCGATCTCCAACCCGCCTGCCTATCGTGGAGATTATGGCAATAACCTCCCCTTTCGTGGGAGAGGCCCTAAGTCCTGCAGTGGACTGTTACGGGCTGTGATGATGATAGGGATCGTTTGTTTTTTTGCGAGCCGAGCCGATCTTGGTCGGACCTCCGACCGCGTCCTCCGCTCCGAAAAGCGACTTTATTGTATATGGCGTAAGGATTAGTATCAACTGCAACTGACGGTTGGTCGGCTCCAGCTAAAACGGAACGTCTGTTGCTGGTTTACAACCTAGCACGTTAGGTTAGGTTAATTACAAAAAAATGATGTAGAGCCAATGAGTAATAAAATTTTTGTCACTCTGCTTGTCTGTTTGTACACGCTAATATTTAGAACAACTAAACGGATTTGAATGAAACTTTTTTGTTGTGTAGCTATTAAGCCTGGGCTACATATGGGTTATAATTTATTATTGGAAATTGAAACACCTGATATACCAGCTAAACAATAAGAAAAATGGAAATGTCTCCAAATGGATTTTGATGGGGTTGTCACAGTATGCAGTACTAGCTTGCATACATTAGGGAGGTCATTTAAAATGGTCGCTAAAGATAAACTGGCCTAAAAGCGAAATACGCTAGTAAAAAATAAAGACTCTGTAATGATGATGATGATGATGATTCCAGACGGAGACAGACGAGAAGCTGTACCAGGAGGCGCTGATCAACGCGCTTGGAGAGTTCGCTGATCACCTGCCTGACTATCAGAAGATTGATATCATGATGTTCATCGTCAGTAAGGTGAGTTGTGATATGATTGGTTTGAGATGGTTCGTCACCCATACTATAGTTCTCTTACCATTCTTTCATTCATTTGAGTGTTTAGTAGTTAAAACCAACTATAATAATCATCATCATCTTGTCGTGAATGTCCTGGTTGTGCTCTCGCGCACGAGGGCCCGGTATCCGCCTTGACCATGATCCAGGATTTGGCCGATTAGGTAATTACAGAAGAGCGACTGCCATCTGACCTTGACCCTGCTGTCAGGGGAACCTGACCAGATTGGATCATGGTTATTGGTTACACATTCAGTCGCCTGAATTTGCAGGTTTCATCACGATGTTTTCCCTCACCGTAAGAGCGTTGGTTATAATAAAATGAACTCAGAAAAGAGTCATTGGTACCTGGCCGCAGCGGGATTCGAACCCGGTACCTCTCGCTTACGAGTCGGATGCTCTAACCGCTCGGCTACTCGGATAGTTGTTTGGCCGGATACCGGATACCGGATATCCGGCCAGCCTATTAGCCGGATATTCGCAGGTTATTCGTAGTCTCTGAACAAGATTGGTCAAGCTATAATCGCGGCGTAGGACTTTATACGACTGCATATGTTAATGTAATTTAAAGTTTTTGTTTAATGTGAATAATTTGAACGTTGAACTGAACAATTCTTACCTCATACGGATTGATAGTTTCAAAATACGGGCTTACACATTAGCCCACAGCATCGTAGAGGATAAACGACATCGTATATTACCTCTAAATATAAAGAGAATTTATTTTTAATCCAGATTAATTTTTTTTTATACCTGTAATATCAATACATATCTTGATTGTAAGTATATTCTTTAGTATGATCGTTAAATTATTACACTAAGTACATTATTTTTCTAGTACTACTATTATAGCACTTGTCAAAAACACACGACAAAAATGCGCATTTATGCTGATCAGCGGGTGTCACCCTGTTGGGCAAAGTACGTAATGTCCACACTCGTGGAAGTTACAAAGTCACACCTATGCGCGAGAAAATTTAAGAACGCTCAATGCGATGGTGTGAGCATGTGCTCCGCCGCCCCAAAGATCACCTTAGTGCAAGTAGCCCTAAATTTGGCGACGGCGACTCGCTGACGCGGAAGACACCCACACGCCACCTGGCTGACGGCGGACCAACCTGAACCTGAAGGACAATATTATTGACGCTGCTACTGCTCAAAATATAGAGAAATGGAGGAAGCAGACAAGGAGAGCTGACTCCGGCTAATGGAAAAGGCATAGTGCAAAAAGAAGAGACCAGAAAACTAATATTTTTTTTTGCTAAACTACCAAATGTACGATACGAGTAAAATAGGTGCCGATGCCGACATAATCAATAGTTCCTTTGATTAATATTTATGGTTTTTGAACGTTTTAAGACGACTTTTTACTCGACTGCTACAGAAGGGCATATATTTCCGATGAGTAAAATCACTTTTATAGACTTTTCATACATTTTTTACTATCCGGTATCCGGCCGGATATTAACGCATAATCCGGTATCCGGCCGGATAGTAAATTATAGCCGGATAGGCCGGATACCGGATAGTGGCCGGATATCCGTTACATCTCTATATAACTCTCAAAAAGAAGTTCAAAGTTTAAAATTATTTATTCAATGTAGATATACAGCACACACTTATTGAACGTAAATACACATAATTATCATGAAATAAATAATAAAATATTACTTATTTAAGTACATTGTAAATAGTCATCTTTGCTGTGTAGCATTAGAAGCAATAAAATTGGAAATAATTCATTTAATTTAGGTTTACATGTCAAAAAAAGGTCATTACAAATATTTAAAACAGAAAACTAAATAAAAAAGCCTAGAAGAGTGGTGATTGCTCCACCGACAACAGACATACTCCTAAATATATGATGATGATGAATGGGTTCTGACAGCTGTTAATTAATTTATTAAAAACCGAAAATACTTTGAAGAATTTGGCCAATAGTGTAATAGATAATTTTAACGTTTATATTCAAGCTGTTGGCAAATAAATAAATAAAATAAAATAAATAAATAAATAAATAAGCTTTGGTCAGTCGAACATTCGATCAAATGACCATTTGTTATTTCATTCGTAGTCCTTAGAAAATTTGTTCAAAGAAGTTTTGATTTTCTTGATTTGAGTTCGTTTAGTCCTCATTTGACTGATTCTGCTTTTGACATCATAGTATATTTTTGCCCGATTTTGCATTAGACCGTTTCTACATTTGTTCTCTTATTGTCCCCAGGTACCTTCGCGTTCCGGCCGCGGGCGACCGGAACGCGCGGACCGCGCCGATGCCATGCTGCAAGGGATCTTGCTCAAGTCTCTGCTCAAGGTAACCACCCTTTTTAATGCTACGCAGTGACAAACGAGCCAGCCCACCTGATGGTAAACGGTAACTGTCGCCCATGACATCTGCGATGAATCCTTTTTGTTGCAGACAACAGAAATATAGAACCGCAGGTGAGTAGTCACTAGGGTCGCCAACTTTTCTTAGACCAAATATAGTATTTTCGGGTTTAGAAGTCATAAAAATATAGTAGGTAGGGAATTAATCAAAAAAATATATAGGTTTTTTAAATAAAATATATGTACCTATATTATTTCTTAAATGTATATTTTCTGTTACTTTGTTCTATTAACATATTTTAGCTTTTGTTTCATTAAGATATACCTTTTTTTAAGGCTTCATGTTTTGTTTTGTTTGACTTGAGTTTGGCGTCACGTCATAAAAATGTCAAGACTCAAGATCGTTCTCAAATATTCGATTTGCATCAGGAAAGATTTTTCTTTTGAGTATCTTATGGACGCGTTCCATTTTACGACAAGCAATCTTCGTTCAGAAATATTCGTAAAATCTTAAGGGCGCATTCCGTTTTGCGGTAAGTGGTAATGTTGTGCTTATTAAATATAGTAGTTTCGCCTACTATAATTTAATTTTTAATTTATAGCAGGTAGACTCCTAATATAGTAGGATACTATATTATAAAGTAGGGTTGGCAACCCTAGTTGTCACCGTTAGGATTAATATGAAATGCCTCATGCCTGTAATTTGCGCTGGCTACCTTATCCTTCAAACCGGAACACAGCAACGCAAGCGTTGTAGCTTGGCGGCAGAAATAGTTAAGGCGGTGGTACTCACCCAGGCGGACTCCTCACGCTTGACAGAGTCCTACCACCTGATAATAATAAATAATGTCACTGCAGTTCCCCAATTCAGTCGATATGGCACATACTACCTTTTACCAAGTCAATACAAGGTAGAGCTCGATTTCGATGTGTGAGTGCAAATATTGATAACGACACTTCATCTGTGTGGGAGCCAATGAACGACGCGTGCTCCGACGTTTGAATTTCACCGGCAACTGAATGACCAATTACAACGGGTTTTGTATATGTATTGCGTCCATATTTTAAACTTGCTTGTGTGCGTTAATGCGATAGTGGGGCGCGGCATTTTAAATTAGACGAGCTCTAACACAAGTTACCTTGACCCACCGAAGGATCTGGGGCTTTAAAAACGTGACATTAGCTTTTCATATTATGATTCATAATAATGCGTTTATTGCACATTCCTAAATTCAGTGACTGAATTCAGAAACAAAAAGCGTGAGATCAAATCAAAGTGCAATGTATTGCTCATAGAATAAGGTACATTTTTGTATCACTTATATTAGGTCACGCGTCGCTCCGCTTTTCAGAAATCCGAGATACAATACATTCCATTTTGATTTGCTCTCACGCTTTTTGTTTCTGAATTCAGTCACTGAATTTAGGAATGTGTTATTAGCGCATAACTAGTAACAAACTTATCTACTGCGTCGCTGTTGTTGACATTGTCATGACAATTCAAAATGGCGTCAATTAGTTCCTGTTTTGGCCACTGGATCAGATAAATTTGTGGCTCTCTAATAGGAATCATAATATATAATGCGAATGTGGCCTTTTCAGACCCCCTGGTCACCCTTAGTGACGAAGCAATGAGCAGTTTTCCAATAGGTATCTAAAGCATTCCTAACCACTCACTAGATGGCGCCCCGACAATTTTGGTAATGGATAATCGCTTGAAATAGGTTCTTAGCAAACAGGATATAAACACTGGGTACGTTGTATTGGATAATATTGTATTTGTCAATAGTTTTCAACCATTTTAGAGGTTGTAATAATAATGAAACATAGTGCCAACTTCTATAAATATTTCTTTTTACATTTCGTTCAACCTTTAACAGTTATGTTTATATTAATAAACATTTTATTTTTAGTTTAGCATTAGTTGGCTGCGTGAAATCACTGCCACCATCATACAGATTAAAAAATGATTACCAAAATTGTAGGAGCGCCATCTTTTTATGCTTTTTGAAACCAACTATCAATACCTACTGGAAAACTCATTAAAAGGCTGGCTTCGCTTGATTTCAATTTGTAGCCGAATGTGTTCCTCGTATGTTGTATTTTTGCTATACGAATTAAAAAAATGTCCTATCCAACAGGTGGGCACAACATACAGTACCTGCGAATACTCGAAAGCCTTCCCAGCGGCTTTCCTGGAAGCCTTACTACGACTGGCTCCCAGCGGTGGGCCGGCCTTACAGCGCCTTCTACAAACCCTGTTGGACAGGAAAGGGAACGCCAAGCTTTTGGACCAGCCCACGTGAGTATGGACATCATCAATAGTCCATGTATTTACTGCATTCATAAGATGACACAGGTTTTACAGATTATTTGTATGTTATACGGCAGACAAACAGGCAAGCGGGCCACCTGATGGAAAGTGGTCACCGCCGCCTATGGCCATCAGCAACACCAGGGGAGTCACCAATGCGTTGCCTCTGAAGAGACCTCTAATATACCTCTTGAACGTTCCCATGTCATAGTCCAAAGGAAACACTGTGGCTGGGAGCTCATTCCGCATCCGAATCGTACGAGCGAGAAACGTTCTTTCGAACCTTTATTTATTTATTTTGAAAATTATTACACAACAACACAATTGGCGGACTTAATGCTATTAAGGCTTTAAATTCCAGTCAACCAGTAGACCATACAGATAGTGAGTAAGTAGGCGCTAATGCAGTGTAGGTTTTAATGTATTTACATCGTGAAACTATGGGATGGATTAGATTAGATTAGATTTATTTATTTATCCATGAAAATTACCTTATATTATTATACATTTCATAACATAAGTAACTAACACTTATACATTTCATAACATAAGTAACTCACACGGACATCGTCTTAAATTTGAATATAACAATGTCATTGTAAATATACAAATATTAGTAGCATGTCAAATTATAAATCATAAAATAAAAAATCTATACAATATGATAAGTGAGTAAATATACAAACAATACCTAAGGATTAAAACATCATGTCAAATACAATAATCAATCAAAATATTTAAATTGTCAAACTTAATCAAAATTAAAAATATAAATATGCAAAATATGTTATATCTACAATATCACACACCTGTCATATTAAATAATATCCCTTTCATGCCACTTCTGCCCCTATATTGTAGAGGTCCACGATAATGTCGTCACGTTTACAAATTATGAAAGCACCCAATATCACAATTCATACTTCGTAATGTCTTTATTTGTAAACACAGGTATAAAATAACATTGTTGAAAATATATTAATTTTGTATCACCATGTTTAGCCTTATTATAAGCATACAAATAATAAATTGGATTTTATAACATAATGTCAAAATAAGTATGATAATAATTAATAATAGCAATGTCAAAGCAGATTTAATTACAAAGTCAAGATATTAATCAATAGGTCAATTTATTGATTAATTCCAATTAAGTAGTACAATCCGATAGAAATTCATTTAAGGAATAATAACATTAATTTACAAGTAATTGTTTTAAATTGCATTTGAATTGATTCAGTGATTCACATTCTCTTATATTCTTTGGAACTTTATTATATGTATTCGGTGCCATAGTAAACATGCTTCGGTAGGTTGTTATAATTTTTTATTGCGCAGACGAACAGCCTAGAATGATACATTATCATTTTACTTACTTACATTTTAATTGGGTCATCATCTTAGCTAGCTATATCCCGGTTGGTCTCTCGAGGGCCAGGGGTCCGCCTTGACCATGATCCAGGATTTGGCAATGCTAATATTCGCCTTCTTTCCAGCGTGGAATATTCCCCTCTGGGGCTGTCGGTGGCTCGCTGCTCGCGGCCGGACCTCATATTCTTCAACAAGCACGGATACGCCATACTCACCTGCCTATACGAAGGTAAATTATTACATGTTTTGTACCAGGATTGACGAAATATTTACAATAATAGATAATATAGGACTGATCAGTAGCCGTATTCACAACGGCTCGCAAATCGGATTCGGATACGGAATCGACAAAGGACCCCGCAAAAGTTCTTAGGAAAATTTTATAGAGAGTAGAGTTTCCGTGGAATCTATCGGGATTCTGAATAACAGTTTTCAAACACGGATTCGCCGCTCACGAATTTCGTGTCGAATCGTTCGGAAACAGTTTCGAATCATTGTGAATACGGCTACAGATCAGTAATGTTCTCAAAAAAGCTGGGGTCCGAATTGGCAAGAATAAAAGGAGATGTATGAAAAGAGTTGTGGATATATGCGAGGCTAGGGAATTGTGTCAGGATAAAGCAAAGTGGCGGTCCATAGTCTCTGCCTACCCCACCTGTGGGTCACGGCGTGAGCTTTATGTATGGATGTATGTATGTATTTTGC
Source organism: Blastobasis lacticolella (assembly GCA_905147135.1). Classification (NCBI taxonomy): domain Eukaryota; kingdom Metazoa; phylum Arthropoda; class Insecta; order Lepidoptera; family Blastobasidae; genus Blastobasis; species Blastobasis lacticolella. Next base: position 12,625,831 of record LR990063.1, read on the forward strand.
GATAGTACGAATGAAGGAATTGAAAAATAAAGAAAGCCCAGACAACCCAGCCTATATGACCAATAATGTTAAGCTATATGTCATTGGAAAGGATATTTCATTCTACAACTTTTACAGGCGATAAGACTCAAATCGTTGTGGGAAAAAAGTTATTGTCAATTAAAAAATCTTCATTTTGTACTGGAAAACTCAGCCTATTTGACCAATAACGTTGAGCAATATGTCATTGTGTACATAGCGATATGTCACATTCTAGGCCGTGTGGCATCCGGCAGAGTAGAATAGCACCAACCCCTTACACTCGTGGGTGTCGTACAAGGCGACTAATGCTTACGAGGCAAAAGATCTAGAGTCTCTATAGACTGGAAAATGGGCAGCACCGTTTTCCATTGATACAATTACAACACTGCGATCTCTAACCCGCCGGCGTGGAGATTATGTTAACAACCTCCCCTCCCGTGGGAGAGGACCTAAGTCCTGCAGTGGACTGATATGGGCACATATGAACACACACACACACACACACAGATACAGAATACCAGCGCTGTGAGTCGTTTCTTGCGCCTCACAGCATATGCTGAGTAGGAACCATTCACGCTGGCCGCCGCGACACCGACAGTATCATGGGAGGCGACATATTGTTTCAGATATTTTAAGTATTAATGTGTCCCTTGTCTGTAATGAGAAGTTTTCCAGTAGGTATTGTCAATTGGTTTCAAAAAGCATCAATAGATGGCGCTCCTACAATTTTGGTAATTTTTTACCAAAAGGTTCAACAATATGTAAAAACAACCTCTAAAATGGTTGAAAACTATTGATAAATACAATATTATCCAATACAACGTACCCAGTGTTTATATCCTGTTTGCTAAGAGCCTATTTCAAGCGATTATCGATTACCAAAATTGTCGGGGCGCCATCTAGTGAGTGGTTAGGAATGCTTTAGATACCTATTGGAAAACTGCTCATTGTAACTGTTATTGGGTCGTTGTGTGCTATGTGGAATAAATGTCTTTTCTTTCTTTATTTCTATATGTATGAAAGAAAGAAGACATTTATTACACGTAGACACCACGACACGACAATAAGGTACAAAAAAAACAAGGTAATTAAAGTACATTAAAAAAATAAATATAGGTTATAAAAAAATAAAATAATATTAATAATAACAAATGTACCTACAGTTAACTATATCCAGTGGCATTGTTAAAACTCCGTGTCGCGGCTTCCAGTGCAACTGGACAGCATAATGTTGTGGCCGCTTGACGCGTACCACAACGCTGGTTTTCAGTGGGCCCATTTACCATCCGGAAACACCGCACAGTCAGCAATATATATGCTCCTTTGCATATAAAATAAATAAATAAATAAGTTTGGTAATAAATATGTGATGATTTTATTTATAATTCCTCTCCCCCCAGGCCTGCAACTAGAATCCACGTCTCTGGAGCAAGCGCTGTCCATCCACACGACGCTGGCTCTGTTGATCGTGGAACTAGCAGCCGAGGACACGGTGGCAGATATGCTGCATCTTATACTCGCGTATGTTTCATTGTATTTGTTTAAAAAAGCATGGCGTTAATATTCCGGTTGTGCTCTCGTATGGGGCATTAAGATGATTTTAACCTCATTTCATTTTACTTTTTGCAACTAGTTGCAAAAGTTCACTTTAAACGTGTAAATAATGTTTTATAATAAGGAGAAAATTACGGAATCTATACTTTTCTTAACATGAATTTTTAATAAAAACATGATAAAGGATATACTTATGTACTTAATGTACTACAATGAAACTTTCTAGGTATGAGGAAAAAAATTATTTTATTATTTAAAAAGCGTTAATTTCCCGGTTGTGCTCTCGCGAGGGCCCGGGGTTCTTGACCATGATCCAGGATTTGATAGATCAGATAAATACAGTGGAACGACTGCCATCTGACCTCCGTGACCCTACTAGCAGGGAAACCTGACCAGATTAGATAATGGTTGCACATTCAGTCGCCTAAACGTGCTGGTTTCATCACAATATTTTCCTTCGCCGTAAGAGCATCGGTTAGTGTTCAACTAATATACATAACTCAGAAAAGAGTAATTGGTACATGGCAGTGGGACCTCTCGCATACGAGTCAGATACCGTTACCACTCAGCCACCGACGCAACGAAGATATTTTTATTTTACTATTTAATGTTTGCTAAAATCTGTGGAAGTCTATTATTTGTAGCGAGACGTTGGCTCTCGCATTCGACTCAGCGATGTCAATCCATCGCTTCTTGGGTCGCCGCGACGCTTACGACGCGAGGATGCCTCGGACCGGGCGAAGTGGAGACGATTGAGTAGGAAAGCGGACCCTGGCTGAGGCCGGGATGAGCGCTAAGGACGATGATGATGATCTACATTTAATTCACTTTTATCTGTCTCTCCCTTTAGCATCCAGCAATCAGCGCTCTCCAACCCAGTGCTATCCGTGGCTCAACAATGCCAGCTGCACACCATAGCGGCCAGCCTGGCTTCGCTGCAAGCCCATGTCTTGCCATTGCCCAGCCTCAGGGAATACGTCGAGAAGGTAGGTTGCTTTGGTGGTGTGGTGGTGTCCTACCCTATAAACCTTCCTTTTGAATCACTCTATAGATACTGAACTTGCTATTTTCAGCAATAGATTGCTGAAAATAGCAAGTTCAGTAGTTTTTGAGTTAATCGCGAACAGACGGACAGAAACTGCATGGGACTTCGTTTTATAATATGTAGTGATATAACATGCTATCATCAATAAAAGAGCATAATATCGATTACCATAAACTAAATTAAATCATGTTTGTTGATTAATCAATAATCAAAAAGGGAATTTAAAATTTTTGTTCAGAAAATGTAACATTTCTAGCTTTTTAGGCGTCAATCTGTTCCTTTTTTTCAGTTTGAATTATTCCCGCAAAAACATCCTCTGCTATGCTACGGACGATATTAGTGAAATGTCGATATTCATCGATTACTTGTAATCGTTTCATCACTACTTCTGTAAACCCCGTAACCCCAATCCCCAACAACACCTGTAACACAACGCCAACGACCCCCGTGACCCTGAACATTCGTGACCTAATGCCCCGTGAGACTTAACTCTTGTTACTAACCCTGACTGACTGATGCCCGATCGCACAAAACTTTAGACGACGCCTAAATCGGTTCAAAATATTCCTAACAAGAAAAGCACTGAACCAACACAAACCATAAGTAAACACTGAACTCCATACTCAATATATTTATTGCATTCCATAGGTTACAGAGAGATGTTATAATAATAATAACTGCAAAATAACATTTGCCAGACTGAAGTGGCAGTGGGCAGGGCACATAGCTCGAAGAACAGATGGCCGATGGGGCAGTAAAGTTCTCGAGTGGCGACCACGTACCGGTAGACGCAGCGTGGGTAGGCCTCCTACAAGGTGGACCGACGACCTGGTAAGGATCGCAGGTACCAGCTGGATGCGGAAAGCACAGGACCGGTCTTTGTGGAGATCTCTGGGGGAGGCCTATGCCCAGCAGTGGGCGTCTTCTGGCTGATATGATAAAATAACATTTAGGGAACATTATTCTAGTCATACAGTTCTCTATAGACCTTGGCTCAGTAAAACAAAAGGGAAACGCTACCTTTTGATAGTAAGATAGGGGTATGAATGCGAACGAAGTCGCGCCGGGCTCACTAGTGTGAAATATTTTAAAGAAAGTGTCGACGAGCATGTATGAAACGGTGAAGGCGATGAATGTGGAAGAAGCGAGAGAGATATTTGTCAGGATCATAGCAAGTGGAACAATGTGGTTGTTAAAAAAAAAATAACTTAGGGTCTGTGGGTTTCTTGCCGTTTCTTTAACCCACGGAGAACCACCTTGGAAGCGGCGTTAATTTTCCTTCCTCTCCCTCACATGGTGTCTCCTGTCTGCGCTAGGGTAGGGATAAGGTAGTGATAAGGTAGGGTAGGGGTAAGATAGTGGTAGGGTAGGGGTAAGGTAGCGGTAGGCTAGGGATAGGATAGAGTACGGTGGGAGACACTACCCATCACATGCAGCATGTGTGACGCACGCTCACTTAAAAGTCTGTCTGGCGGTGGCGTGGGGGCCGGGTCGCTCTTTTCCCTCAAATATGGTTGAATTGGACGATGGCTGGGCCCTGCGTTATACTCGTGAACGGGTGCTGCCTTGGTGGACTGGCTTACTCTTGCTGCAGTTTTAGGTGGTTTTTCTTAATTATACTAGACATACCTATATAATATATCGAACGCGGTCCGGCTCGGCCTGGCATTGTCGAGCACGGTCCGGTCGTGGTTGGCGTGGGGTGGGTTTGCTGCGGCCATAGGGCGGTCAGCGTGTCACTGTCTGTTTCCTTCCTACTTTCCTTCCTCCTTCCCTACTTTCCTTTTTGACGATTGAAAGAGATGTTTAATGTCCTAATCAATAAAGAAATTTTGAATTTTATACCTATTTATCAAAACATGTATTTGGACACCAAAACTCAACAGACGGTCTGTTCACGGTCTACTTAAATATTACCCAGTACGAACTTAGTTATAGGAAAAACTGTTGCTGAAAAACAGTTTGGGAAAGAGGGACTTCATGTTAAGCCAAATACAACGATAATTATATAAAGCTCAATAGATCATAACATGTATATACTTATAATTATTTCTTTCTACATAATTATTTGTAATTGGCAAGCAATGTAAATTATTATTTATTAAAAAGGCGTGACGTTATGTATATGCATTGTATGTGTGTATTTATGTATTTGGAAAACCAACAGCGTCATTGGCGTAGCTACCGCCGTATCAGCCGTATCAATTATATGGGACCCCCGGGCCGTGGAAGGAAAAATTCTCTATCCATAAAATCAGTTAAACTCATCCCCACTTCCCGGGAAATAAAATTATTCAACAGCGAATTTCAGTCCGCCAAAATAGCAATTGAAATCAAGTGATGTAATCTGTATTAATTCTCCTTTCGCTTAAGAGATGCCTATTATATTATATGGGGATTTAGAGAAATGTGGCTTTGCCAGTGGAATTTGCCTTTTTTCTGCCAGAGCAACGTGTTATAGAGGTGGGTAACGCATTGGCGATACTCTTGGTGTTCCTAATGTCTATAGGCAGTGGTGACCACTTTCCATCAGGTGGCCCACTTGCCTGTTTGCCTACCGTATAACATAAAAAAAAAACATAAAAAAAAACATAAAAAAACAAGAAAGAAAGACATTTATTACACGTAGCACACCACGACAGAATAATAGTTACATAATTGCAAAAGGAAACATTAATAATAAGAACATCTAAAACAATGAGTAGCCTCCCATGCCACTGTCGGTGCCGCGACGGCCAGCATAAATGATACCCACTCAGCATATGCTGTGTGTGAGGCGGAAGAACCTTGCAATAATTTAATGATACCTCGAACGTGTGTTGAAAAACCTCGACCGAAAGCCGCGTGAATTGGCGATCAACCGAGTGCGTAAAACCCAACATTCGAGTGCGTAATTACTAATAAATACACTATGTATGAGCGTCGGTGGCTTAGCAGTTGAGTATCCGACTCGTAAGCGAGAGGTACCGGTTTCGAATCACGCTGCTGCCATGTACTAATGACTCTTTTCTGAGTTACGTACAATAGTTCAATTCTAACCGATGCCCTTACGGTGAGGGAAAACATCGTGATGAAATCTGTACATTCAGGCAACCATGAATTTGTAACCATGATCCAATCTGGTCAGGTTCCCCTGGTAGCAGGGTCACGGAGGTCAGACGGTAGTCGCTCTACTGTAATTACTTGATCTCCAAATCCTAGAACATGGTCAAGGCGGACCCCGGGCCTTCGTGCTTGAGAGCACAACCGGGAAATTAACGCCAAGATGTTTTTTTACACTATGTATGAGGGATTCTATATATAAACTGTGCACTATGTTAGCGATACATGAAATAAATTATTATTTTATTTTCTTTTATATTGATATATTTGTATTACAATATTTTAACCATAGAAAAGACAAATCTTTGCGATTTTGTATAAACACAAAGCCATAATTCATTTGGACAGAACAACATCCAACAAAACAAAATTGAAAACTGTTGGAATCTAGGCTAGCGTTTGAAAAACAGCACCTTAGTTCATTTTAGTGCGTCTAGAGTCTAGACCGCTTCGGCCGCCGCCGTGATGCATCATGCGACAGTAGTTCCAAACTTCACGCTAGATGTCGCTGCGCGTCATTTACATCGCGCTATCGTTTGTGCGACGGGTTTTAGTAGGGTGGCCGCCCTACATTGAATCTGTAACGGATTTTGATGAAATTTGAAGTCCCCCCTCGGGGACTTTGAAGTTTTTGTATGTGCGCTGTCTAACGCCCGTTAGATTTGCGACGTTAATTCTACCCTTATTGATATATATACTTAAAAGGCGTTAAGATGGGGTGACCTGTATGGAAGTACTGTGTTGACTATTCGGAATACACAGTTTTTCGTGTAGGTGATATAAAATTATGTGGTTTGGTGGTGGTTTTAAGTGAATAAGTAGATATATTACATACTTACATATAGGGTTGCCACCTTTTTTCTTGGAGAAAAAATTGTAGTTTCCTTTTTTAATAGCAAAAATATATAGTACTTTTCATGCTGCGAGACTGTGGAACTCTCTCCCGCATGTGGTGCGTGACAGTCCGTCACTGCCTATATTCAAAAAGCGAGTAAAAGACCACTACCTGTCCCTGTCTAGTCCATAAATTTTATCTATTTGTATTGATATGTAGTAGTATTTAAGTGTATAGTATGTATGTATTTATTGATATAGTATATAAAAATTAGTCATATTCATATGTATTTTATAATTATTCATTAATTGTGCGCGTCGTATCTGCATTTCTTAGCTAAACATTTCCTTTCTGTAGGCCTGCTGGAAGAAATTTCTTTTAGAAATAAGTAGTGCCTGTTGTGTCAGTTATATCTATGTTATATCTCTGTATTTCTTTATTGTGTGCAATAAATTGTTAAATAAATAAATAAATAAATAAAAATATAGTACACATTAGTTTATATTATTAGGTACTTATTAATTTTCCCTATATATTTTTGGTAGCTTTTGGCTTTGACCAACACGTGGACAATGTGGTTTCTTACTACTCCGACTGGAATAAGGCGTGACGATGAATGTTTCTTTCTGAAACTCTCCATGCTACACTGGGGATGCGTTCCTGTCACATTTAATATAAAAAAGTTCGACAGTTGTATTATCGATCAAAATATAGTAATTTTCGTACTATATTTTTTTTCTATAATATAGTACAACTGTCTAAAATATAGTACGATACCTACTATTTTATGGTATTCAGTTTTATGGATGCGGTGCTATTTCTAGAAACTTCTTGAAGGAATCTCTTAGTTCTCTAGGGTTTGGAAAAGCCGAGGGAGTTTAAATTAATTATACTTGGATTTGGAGATAGGGAGAGAGATATTTATATGTATACTCATAAAATTATCTACTTTAATAAATTATTCTTTGTTTTCGAATACACCGTTTTCTAAAACCTATCGGCGATCTGAGTAGGGTACTGAGCGGTATAACATTGGCACGACCATAGCAACTACTTTCATTGTTTTCTATGGGCACTTAGATATTCCCTCATATAGATATTGTTATCGGAGACATAACGGTAACATAGTCGGAGCCATCCTTCTAACGCAGTCGGGTAAAAGTCTCAAAAACCATAAATATTAATCATAGCACTGTTGATTATGTAGCCACCTAATCTACTCGCATCGTTCAGTGGTAGGTTAGCGAAATTTTTGAATATTTTTCCAGTGTCTTCTTGCCATATGCCTTTTCCCATTATCTGGGGTCGGCTCTCCTTGTCTGCTTTCTTCATTTCTCTCTACTCTGAGCAGTTACGGCGTCATTAATATTGTCCTTCAGGTCCCGTTGGATCGCCCCGTCAACCAGGTGGCGTATGGGATTTCTCATGGGATTTCTAGGGCTACTTGCGCTATGCGCATATTGCGGTGGTCTTTGGGGCGAGGCAGTACATGCCCATACTATCGCATTCGGCGTATCTCCAATTTTCCCGGGGATATGTGTGACTTTGTAACTTCCATGAATGTGTTGTTTATTATAATAATGTAGTGAAACATTTTTCCAATGTTATCAAGGTAAATTATAGTGGATTATAAATACTAAATTCTGTCTATTTAGAGGTAGTATGCGATGTCGTTTGTCTTCAATGTAAGAGAATATTTAACTAATCCTGCTCTACAATGCTGGGGCTACGGTGTGAGCCTGTATTTTGAAACTACGAATCCGCCCAAGGTCGGAAAAATTGTTCAGTTCCATGTCGAAATTATTCACATTGAGCGAAGACTTGAATTTACGTAAACACAACGCAGTCGTCTAAAGTCCCACCCCGCAATCACAGCTTGCGCAAACTTGTTCAGAGCCTATGCCTAGCCAAATATCTGGGCACCGCATATCCGGCTTGTAGGCTGGCCTAATATCCGGTCGGTGTCAGGGCAAACAAATACAAATACAAATACTTTATTAGTAACAGAGTTACACGTCAAAGTGGCAAGTTGGTACCTAGGAAGTATTTTTATAAGAAACACATTACAATTCATTATAATTTACAATGTCGACGCCGTAGACTAAACTAAATTATTCATAACAAAATATAAAAATTTCATAATTTCAAATTATTAAAAATCATTCACAATAATTTAATCATACGCAATACAATAATACAATGTCATAGTTTCAGTTATGAATGTCATAATCAGGTAAAATTGTCATTTCAATTCATTTTACACTATGTGGAGGCAATTTACAATCTACAAATTCGTCAAAGTCATAGAAACAATGTTCTAATAGCCAATGCTTTAATTTGGATTTAAATATGTTGACGGTAGTAGCATTTCTAACGTTCTCCGGCAAACAACTATCCGTTTCACCTGTAGTTAAAATATAGATAATAATAATAATTAATTACACTTCACAACAAATACAAAAATCAAGTAGGTACTGTGTAGTCTTCCCGTGTATTTTATGTTGTAATAATTGTTATCTTTTTATGTCTTTTTGGTTTATTGTTTTATTTTATGTTTTGGTGTTGTCTTTTTTATGTTTTGTTCAATATTATTAAAAATAAAGGAGGTCTCCATACGTAGAACGTGATTTTAAGGTGTTTTCGGAGGTATTTAGTTTTTTCTCTATCGCCTAGCGGTAAAACTTACAGACATGAAAACGTCTATTAGCAGCGTGCTTACAAGACCGATAACCAAGGTTAAGCAATGTTTGTAATGTCGGCGAACTGGATGGGTGTCCAGCCCAGGGGCTCTATTTTTTAATCGCTCGCATCGATTGAAACGGTTTTCAATTTTGATTTTCGGCATGAAAAATAAATATATTTAAATCACATTGGCAACACGGAAAGAGGAAAAATAAAAAAATAGGAAAAATGAGCATCAAGCATCAACAAATCGAATTTTTCATGAAAATAAAAAGTTGAAAATCGCTCGAATCGAGGCGAGCGTTTCAAAAACAGGGCACCAGGTCTACGATTAGGTTACAACCAGTCTCAGAGTTCCTAACGTTGACCAGGATGGCAGACCAGGTTTGACCTTGGTCAATCTCAATTCACCGACGGTGTTAGGAAGCACACGAGTGGTGAGCTCGTTGCAGTGGTCAATTTCGACTAGCAAAGTACGTTTCGGTCACCCATCCCGTTTCCGGACATTGCTTAACCTTGGTTATCGGTCTCACAAGCACGATGTCACTAGACCAGTGCCGCTCTCCCAAAGTAGAGAGATAGACAAAAACTAAATACCTCTGAAAACGCTTTAAAATCACGTTTCATGTCTTCAGACCAGGGATGTTACGAATGTCAAATTTTTCACATTCGCGAATGCGAATGCGAATACGAATGTTTAAGCCGCGAATGTGCGAATGCGAATGCGAATGTTAAGTACTGAAAACATCAAGTATTAAAAAAACCATATAAATAATCAATTATATTTATTACTTAAAAAAGAAACGCTTCCTATTGGTCGAATTAATCACGCTATGAACGAAGCCGCGAATCACCGAAATGCAAGAGGCGGCGGCGCGGCCGGGCGATGTCAACATAACACTACATGTCTCGACCTGCACACATTCGCATTCGCATAACATTCGCATTGATTTATGCGAATGCGAATGTCGATGCGAATGTTAAAAACGTTGCGAACCATTCGCATAAGCGAATGCGAATACGAATATTCGTAACATCCCTACTTCAGACCCCCCTTGTGTTTAATTATCTTATTATTGTTGGAATGCACCAGTCAGCTTTAATCTTGTCCGATCACACTTACAAAATTTCGTCGCAATCGGATTGGACATTTCCAAGAAATTGGCAAAATGTGCTTATATGATAATTCTAGATTCCGTCATTTTCGCCATACAAAACGCTAAATGTAAATTCATATGTAAGGAGGACCTAATATTATATTATTATATATTCGAAATTAATTTTTATAAGACGCCGCTAATCTAATGGCATACACTAGAAAGCGCACATTCAAAAACTGATAAGCTCGAAAGAGCCTCAAAGTTTAATCGAAATCGGTAACCACGTAATGATCCGTGGTATCTTTGTTATGTTACTGAGACATGCTCGATAGCGCGATGTAAATGACGCCCAGCGACATCTAGCGTGAAGTCATTGTACTGCCGTCTGTAGTGTAAGAAGTTAGTATATCTATCGGGTGTACAAGGATCAGTTATGATTCCCCCGAGATGGCTCTGATAGGTTTTTAAAAGAGAGATCCAATATAGTCAAATAATCATCTCAAATCAATCAATGACCCGGGGTCCACCTTGACCATGATCCAGGATTTGGCGATCAGGTAATTACGGTGGAGCGACTAAAATCTGACCTCCATGATCCTGCTACCAGGGGAACCTGAGCAGATTGGATCATGGTTACAAATTCAGTTGCCTGAATTTGCAGGTTTCGTCACTATGTTTTCCCTCACCCTAAGAGCATCGGTTAGAATTCAACTAATGTACATAACTCAGAAAAGAGTCTATGTTACATGGCCGCAGTGGGATTCGAACCTGGTACCTCTCGCTTACGAGTCGGATACTCAACCTCGGCTTGGCCACCAACACTTCTAGAGTTCCAATATAGTACCAAGGAGTTTGTTCTGTACAGCAACAACTTACGGACTCGGTTACATGCATAGCCTTCCTAAGCTATCATGCAATGTGTTTGTGGTGTTATTGTGTGTAAATAAATGTTTTCTATTCTATTCTTTTCATAGAGAACAAAAATTTTACATCTGGTTTTGCAAACAAGCTTCGGTAAGGCTACGGCCGCACTTTTATTCTTACTTTATTTGAATCTGTCTGACTAAATAACCTAACCTATTGGTTAGGTTAGTATACACTAATGAATTATGGTGTAGTTCAGGGGGCTATATTTTTGAATCACTGGCCTCGATGCCAACGGTTTTCAATGTTGTTTTTGTGCATGAAAAATTTGATATTTTGATGCATGATCCTTTTTCCCTATCTATGAACCGTTCTATTTCGGTGTACTCAATGTGATTAAAGAAATATTGAAGTTTTCCGGCCGAAAATCAAAATTGAAAATCGTTCGAATCGAAGCTAGCGATTTAAAAATAGAACCCCTGCTCTGAGACGTTATGCATACGCCGAGATTTATGCCCGTTTTCACCAACCAGTCCTAAAGTATCCCCTTACTTAGGCATCCTTATCGTAAAGTATCCCATAAACCGTTCCTTATCTTAAATTAATAATCATTTTCACCAGCTTATGGAGCACTTCTCTAGGTGACACTTACCTAAGTGATTTCAAAAACCGTAATTATGCCGGTAAAATTTTCTTGACATGATTTAACACACTATTTAATTAAAATATTACATAACTAAAATTAGTAATTCCGATATTAAAAATGTCGATTGTGTAAATTTACGGGGGGGAAATGTATAACATGGCTGTATGTTATAACATGTTTGTAACGTATTTGTAAAAAAAAAAAGTTAATTTGACATTTCTTTGTGGTGATAATCTTTTCGCGCTGTTTGCTTTGTATATCTATTTTATTTGCTAATTCCTTACATTTACGAGAAATAATGGCAGAAAAAAGAAAGCGAGGTCAAAACTAAATAGAAATGGGAAGTAGTTACTGGGTAGTTACATGTTATCTGGATATTCTATATATTGTTCTATTTTTTTTCAAGCAAAAACATGACACTTTGCTTAGATAACCTAAAGCGGTTATTCGTCATTTTTCGTGTAAAAATCAGGTCTCTCACGGTATCGGTATCGGGCCTTCGATTAAACTAATGAGACCTTTGTATCATTTCGACAGCCTCAATACTGTCAATAGCGTCCAAATAATCAAAAAATCTTCTATTTCGCACAATTAAATATCAACTTTTCTTTGAAAAACGGTCACCTAAGTTTAAAGGGCCCGACATTTGGCCTCCTAAATTTAGGGGGTCACTTAAGACGTTAGGAAACCCTTAACCATTGGTGAAAACGAAATTTCTTTTAAGTGGCCCTTAAAATACGTTAAGTGTCACCTAAAATTTAGGGATTGTTGGTGAAATCGAGCATTAGTGCAGTAGTGTTATAACTTAACAAGTGATTCTGTTGGCCGTGTGGTGTCCGGTAGAGTAGAATAGCACCAACCCCTGACACTCGCGGCGACTAATGTTATCGAAGCAAAAGATCAAGTCTCCGTAGGCTGGAAAATGGGCAGCAGCGTTTCCCATTGTTATATTTATAACACTGCGATCTCCAACCCGCCTGCCGAGCGTGGAGATTATGGCAATAACGTTCCCTTTCGTGGGAGAGGCCCTTAGTCCTGCAGTGGACTGTTACGGGCTGTGATGATGATATACCTAGGTATGTAGGTATATACTCGCGTAAAATAAAAAGCAACGGTCGTGGTATGATGATTTTTTGTAAAGAGAGCGAGTATGTAGTATTTTTTATAACTATAGGTTTTCTATCTATGTTGTGCTAGATTTTACTACACTTCTTTATTTTCGCGGTTTGTGGCGACTCTTCACGGTAGCCAATATATTCGTTGGCCAATCATTATTGATCATTGGCAACGTGTAGAGCATCACTCAATTATTTTAGGAAAAGCAGGTTATTGGTTCTTTTGTTTTCTATATTTGTATTGGATTCGGGATAAGAGTGTAATATAACAGCAAAATATAATATTTTGTACCTGTTGTTTTAATTTCTTGAAAATCTATTTCCAATTCAACTAATTCGTTTTTAAGATAAAGTGTTATAATCACACACATAGCACACAAAGCAGGTATAATCGAAGAAATATTACTTGCACCATGAATGTTATCGCTTGGAGCGGCTTATCTTTTCTGTTTCAATAGAGCAATAAAACCATTAACATTTAACACCTGTTTTGCGAAAAGCAAAATAGTAGTTTATGCAACTGTCATATAAAAGGGGGTATTAAAACATGAGTGTCTGTTTATCATACGAGGCGTAGCCGAGTATGATAATAGTTTGACACGAGTGTTTTAATACCTAATTATATGCAGTTTCATACACTACTTTATCTACACTCATATTTTTATGTTAAAATATCGTACCTATAATTTTCTCAACTTAGCTGGAAGTAAGCTGCGAGTCAGTTCTGTTGTATCTACGCGTCAAGGATATCAAGCGGCGGGAAATTCACTTAATTACTTTCACATTTATCTATTTATTTGTTTCAAACAAGAAAAAACATTCACAAACTCAAATTACAACAATTAGAAAAAATATTCTGTTTAGCGGGAAAATAATTACACAGAATATAAACAGGAATATTTGAATTTTGAATTTGAATTTGTTAAAGACATTTAGGTATTCAGCCTACATTTCGCCGTGTCCCGGCGCCCGACAAAAAATTAAAAAATATAAGTGTTGCATAATGATTAAAAAGTTATTTTACGTTACAGCTGTCATGAAAATAGTATGGGAAATGCTGTATCATAAAGTAATTTTTTAAAATTTTATGGACTAGCGTGAAAAAAGTGTATTCTTAAACGACTGTTTTCGAATATGTAATTGGAACATTACGATACGAGTGTAGATAAACATAATTTCAAAACACTATAACATGACAGTAACAAACACTAATTTACTTATTGAATAGCAAGAATGGACACGAACGGCGTAGGCCTGCGCGTTCTCGCCTACCGGGCGGCCGAACACGCGCATGAAATTCTTCCATACGGCCGTTGAAAAATAACTAATGGCATATTTCAGGGGACAGCCTCAAAAGACGCCTCTAATGTTACAATAGAGAGCGGACATTCAAAAACTGCTAGCCCATTAAGGGCTCTGTTTCATTAAAATCGGTTAGGAGGTAAGATTCTTCGCAGACCTTGATGTTTACTGAGGAACACGTCGCTACCGCGTTCTAAATGACTCAGAGCGCCATCTCTCGTGAATGTATGGTACTACTGCATTAAACTCTGCCTATAACTTGCTTATTTTCGTTTACTCATACTCACTATTTCGTTTATTTGCCGACCCTTTTAAAGTTTATTTGCGTTTAGTTGCTGTCCATTTTTAATTTTATGTCGTTTTTATTGACGACGATCGATATTTCACGATGACCAAATTATTAAATCGCGAACGAATGGTTGGTTACCAAATAAAATAAATAGGATTGCGGTTAATTTGTATCTATAAAAGTCTTCCATTAAAAAATAAAACAGAACATAAATCACAAAAAGTTGAAAATAAGCTTTTTATCATTGAAATATACAATACGAGTAACTAACATTTATTTTTGGGCTCGGTACCGGTATAGTCGTGTTCTTCGGCGAAGGGAGAGGGGTAAATTTGTGGGGAAAGGTGGGTTAAACCCTGGTGAACGCCTACAGTAATCCGTTCCGGGTTTCCTACCGCGTACCTTTGTTGACGAGTAGAACGATATTTCGACGCAATTGCATGCATTATAGTCACGGGACGTCCATTACAATGTGTGATAATAACCGCGACAGTTTAAAACATTGTGAGATTAGTTACGATGGCTTCGAAGATGGCTTCAATGTTGGCGTAAGTGAAGTCAGAACATGTTCTGGATAGTTTCAATGTACGCTTCGGGCAGACTTTGATCTGAGAGCCAACCAGATTATCTCCAAAGGGACACTGTCGAAGGCCCTTTGCAGGTCGAGAAATGCGAAATGTAGAGGTTGATTTATAAAAAAAATGGTGTCAAAAAAAAGTGTATGTGTGTGTTTTTGGGTAATCTACCTGGCGGACTAGCAAAACTAAAACATGACTCAAACTAACTTATTCCTCCGATGACACGCATATTATCCATTGTTGAAAGAGGCATTGAATTGTGTCGTGTAGTATAAACAAAGTGAACGTACCTACAGGCACACGCGACTCGCTATATTGTTTTATAATTTTTTGAGTAATCAAATATAATAATCAGCTGAATCATTTGTAATTGGAACACATCTAAAGTTTTAATCAATATTGGGCGCGGGTAATTTTTCTACTTTCCTACCCCTCTCCTGTTTGAAGTTTGCGCGTTTAATTTTGATTATTGAAACTATATTTATTTATTGAACTAACATATCATATACGATTATATTATAACCCGTCAACCCGTATGTAACAGATTCCGACGTCATAATGGTCATGTTGATCATGGCTGATTATTTTGGGTAAGGGACGGAGACTTTAAAGAAATCAACGTTCTGGGAGAGGATGGGTCACTTTGGTAAAAGGACATCATCGTCATCAGCATCCGTGCGGTCAATCCCGGCTTCTGCCAGGGTCCGCTTTCAAACATTTTGTGCAACGCTTTACCCGATTTTGGCAACTTCGCATAAGCCGTTGGCTCTCGCGTCCGAGTCGGCGATGTCGATCCATCGCTTCTTCGGCCGTAGCAAGACAAAATAATAGTTACATAATTCCAAAAGGAAACATTAATAATAACAATATTTAAACAATGAGTAGCCTCCCATGCCACTGTCGGTGCCGCGGCTCTATAGCTTATAGCTTAGGTGGGCTGCCTGTCACTGCGTACCATAATAAGACTGAGATTTTTAAGATCCCTGTTGAACATGTTATTTTCCTGTCCGGCAGGTGTGCATGGCCCGCCTGGAGGAGGCCCGGCACCTGCTGCCGCCGCCGCGCGCCGAGTACTCGCTGCCGGCCGCCGCGCTGCCCGCCGCGCTGCCCTACCTCATGTTCGATCAGGTGAGCTACACTCTCAGACTACATACGAAATAAATAAAATAAATACATATATACTGCGTGTTGTTTGGGAAGTCATCGCCGAAGTATCTCGGGGAACTTTTTGTATTCAAAGCCAATACCCAGAGCCGCTCTTTGCGTGCATGCCGTGAGAAGATGCTCGAGATTCCTGCCCATACAACTGACTTCTATCACAAATCGTTCGTACTGCAGGCGGCTAGACTATGGAACAGTCTTCCCCGAGATATAAGGTGTGCAGAATCGTTGTACAGTTTCAAGAAAAAAATAAAACAACATTACTTGACTTTAGTGGGGTGATTATGGGTGCTAGGTTACTAGCTTTCCAATTGTTTTTGTTTTCATTGTAAATTTTTGTATAGTTTTTGTGTGCACTACCTATCAATGACTAAAATACTTTTCTTTTACTTTCCATACCAAGGTTGCCTGGAAGAGATCACGCTAGTGATAAGACCGCCCTTTGTACTGCTTTTTATTATGTATTTTATCCCATGTATGTATCTAGTGTGCAAATAAAGAGTTTTTGTATTGTATTGTATTGTATATACTTATGCTAGATCTACATTTTTTTCTTTGTTTAGAAACAAACAGCCGTTTACACAAATAGTATTGCGCTAGATAATTACATGGACTTAAAGTTTCTACAATTTTGCTAATAAATGTTATACTACAGTGCTTACATTAACAATTTGTGTCTTAATTCGTTTTTGTTCTGTAACAGATCGTTTGCGAAGACGTCGATATCATTCAGCGAAACATTATAAGACCTTACGGTTCTTCTGATAAATGATTTTTTTGCATAGTTTGTGGTAGAGCTCGTCTAGTCTAAAATGACGTGCCCCACTATTTAGTTAGTTGATTTCGATGAGTGAGTGCAAATATTAATAACGACACTTCATCTGTGTGGGAGCGTCGACTGCTCCAATCGAACGACGCGAGCTCCTACGTTGGTGTCTCACCGGCAACTGAATGACCAATTACAACGGCATTTGTATATGTATTGCGTCCATATTTTAAACTTGCTTGTGTGCGTTAATGCGATAGTGGGGCGCGTCATTTTAGATTAGACAAGCTCTTCAGTGCTGAATATAAAATGTGTGTTTAGAACGTGAGGAGATGCGTGGTATCTTATAAGATACCACGCATCCTATCCTATAGTAATGATGATGATATTGATTTGCGTTATCTCTCTCCCAGATGGCAGTGGCGGAGTGTCTCTCCGCGGACGGCGTGGAGGGCGCGCGGCTCGCGGCCGCCTCGCCCTTCGCCGCCGGCGCCGCGCTCGCGCTCGCGCACCGCCACAGCTGGGTGGAGGCCGGTGAGGGCAGATACACAGACACGACACACGACACAGACACGTACTTACACGCACCACATAGAGAGTTGTGCACACTTGATACACACATACACAGGACACGGAAGTCTAATGCGGGACGTGGCTATCCACACACACGACACGAACAGACACGTACACGCACCATACACAAATACTTCTTTGCCGTCAAAATATGATGGATTTGAGAGGAAAGGCCAGGAGACCCTTCACACAGGATTACCTAGTTTGGGCTCCGGTCTCTCACTCGCATATGTAATTTTGTAACCAATGCATGAAGAAATGTATATTGTGTGATTGAGAGAAAATAAATACTTATTATTATTATTATACAGACAGTTGTGCGCACGTGACATACACACACCTACACAAAACACGCTCACTTTTTACATTTGTGTAAAATCGGCGAGGATAACGACACAGATACACGACACGAACAGGGGCCTAATTCTGGCATTGTGACATATCGAATCCGAATTTTTTTCTAACCACATATCTCCATTAATAATGACATTGACATGTCTATTGCAGCCAACAAATATTTACTCAACTATCTTGGACAGTTGTATATTGTCGAAAATCGATTTCAGGACGTTTTAGTGTAGTTTTTTTGGCTAGAAAAAATTACGAATATAAAATGTCACAGCGCCCCCCAGACACCTACATACATACAGACAGTTGTGCACACATAACACACACACACTCACACAAGACGGTCACTAATGCTCTTATTGCATTTCATAAAATTCAGTAGCCTAAATTCGTAAGCAAAAAGCGTGAAAACAAATCAAACTGGAATATATTGCTCATAGAATAAGGTACATTTGTCACGTTTGTTGTCAGGCGCGACCACGGGCCGCGACAGTCTGGCCGACATCCCGGGGCCCGTGACCGATATGGACAGCGCCAACAGCTCGCCTGGTGTGCAGAGGGTGAGTACCACCTTTATTTTATAATTAGGCCAAGCATCGTGCCGTAATGCCATCCGCGTTGCTCGGTTTTAATCTGGGAAAATATAAGTACCTAATAATAAATAAATAATTTTTATATTTAACCTATTGATTATTGACACGATAAGAAGAAGCCATGCATTTGACCGCCATCTCACCTGGTGGTAAGTGACGATGCGGCCGAGGATGGAGCATGCCTGTGTCTGATGTTGACTACCGCTGATTTTTGGAACATTTTGAGTTTCTACCCACATATGAGGGTAGTGTGTACATAGAATGGTGATGGGTGGGGCTAGAACCTAGGTTTGTATTTCTGCTAACTCATCCTAAATCACGTAACTTAGGTATTTATATGCGGTTTTTACTATCATGTAGATAATTTAATCCTGAGGATGTGTACAATGTAAGTGCATAACCACCTTAAGAATCATATTCCTTTGCACTACAGCGGCCTTAGCCAAGAGGTTTCGTTAATCTACAATGTATGGGATTTGACATAAGCTAACGTAATCTGACATGAGCTAACGTTTGTGGTAGAAATTCTTGGTCCATAGACAATTCACGTACTTTCGGTGTACAAAGGAGGCGGATTGGCGGATGATCCTACACAATCAGAGTCAATGTAGATGTTGGTAGAAATAGTCGAACTTCGAACTGTCAATTTTCTACCATACACGCATCACGCAAGCGGAGCTGTCAAAGATGGCTAGACCGGCAGTGCAGTTAAACGGTTTTTATAGCATGCATGAATTAAATTTTACTTATTATATAAAATATACCCTGGGCATAAGGGATAACTAGTGCTCCCTTCTTCTAGCAAACTTATTTTGGCTAAAGATGCACCAAATACCGTGAATGTTGCTGTA
This sequence comes from Blastobasis lacticolella, assembly GCA_905147135.1. NCBI lineage: Eukaryota > Metazoa > Arthropoda > Insecta > Lepidoptera > Blastobasidae > Blastobasis > Blastobasis lacticolella. Next base: position 12,645,256 of record LR990063.1, read on the forward strand.
GCGGCAGAGGAAAATTTTCTTGAAGTGGTAATGCTCCTTGGTAAACTTATGCTCTTGTACTGTATCTATAATACATGCATAGAAAACACGAGAAGCCGAGGCGGGTCGCTAGTCTGATAAATCTATATCTTGACTGGTAAAACGGCAAAAATTGAAAAGAGCACAGTTTCCCATGATATCGGACCCCATGTTTTCCCACTCCATGACATCATACCCCATAATTTCCCACCCCATGACATCATACCCCCTAATTTTCTACCCCATGACTTCATGCCCCAATAATTTCCCACCCATGACATTATACCCCATAATTGCCCACCCCATGACATCATACCCCATAATTTCCCACCCCCTGACATCATATTCCAAATTTCCCACCCCATGGCATCATACCCCATAATTTCCCACCCCATGACATCATATTCCATAATTTCCCACCTTATAACATCATACCCCATAATTTCCCACCCCATGACATCATACCCCATCATTTCCCACCCCATGACATCATACCCCATAATTTCCCACCCCTAGATATCCTATCCAATAATCTCCCTTCCCAGCACACGCAGTACGATGACCTTGACGAGGAGTACCGCATGTTCATCGAGAAATACAACTACAACCACAGGCCATTCACGCCCAATTTCGGCATTTATGTAATATTTTCAACTTTATGCCCTTGTAATTTAGTTCAATTTCCAATAAAAAGCCTTATAAAATTCGCATTATAGATAGTTTTGTGATATTATTATTTACTACAGCCACATATTAGTAACAATATTTAGATTCCTCTTCTAACTGGTGGCACGAAAGAGCAGATGGATACCTAACTTTCCTCGAAACGTAATTTTACTACTACAATTATTCCCTGTTGTCCAATTGTTCCATTACACCACAGATATCCTAAAATTATCCTACTGTTACTCAACCATTACATCACTGGTATACTTGCCATAATTACCTTAACATTTATCCCACTGTTACCAACTATTACACCACGAATATCCCATAATTACCCCAACATGTATCCCACTGTTACCCAACTATTACACCACTGATATCCCATAATTACCCCAACATTTATCCCACTGTTACTCAACTATTACACCACGAATATCCCATAATTACCCCAACATTTATCCCACTGTTACCAACTATTACACCACGAATATCCCATAATTACCCCAACATGTATCCCACTGTTACCCAACTATTACACCACTGATATCCCATAATTACCCCAACATTTATCCCACTGTTACCCAACTATTACACCACGAATATCCCATAATTACCCCAACATTTATCCCACTGTTACCAACTATTACACCACGAATATCCCATAATTACCCCAACATGTATCCCACTGTTACCCAACTATTACACCACTGATATCCCATAATTACCCCAACATTTATCCCACTGTTACCCAACTATTACACCACGAATATCCCATAATTACCCCAACATGTATCCCACTGTTACCCAACTATTACACCACGAATATCCCATAATTACCCCAACATGTATCCCACTGTTACCCAACTATTACACCACTGATATCCCATAATTACCCCAACATTTATCCCACTGTTACCCAACCATTACACCACTGGTATCCCATAATTACACCAATATTTATCCCACTGTTACCCAACCATTACACCACTGGTATCCCATAATTACCCCAACATTTATACCACTGTTACCAACCATTACACCACTGATATCCCATAATTACCCCAATATGTATCCCACTGTTACCCAACTATTACACCACTGATATCCCATAATTACCCAAACAAAATCCCACTGTTACCCAATCATTACACCACTGGTAGATGTATCCAGGCCGTTTTCCGCATTCAGGCGAACTCGCGTCTATTCTGCGTGGATAATGGTATCCCATAATTACCCCAACATTTATCCCACTCAACCATGACGCTATCCAACAATTAACAAAAAATATATGCCACTGTTACTCAACAATTACACCACTGCTATCCCATAACGAAACCATAATTACCCAACTTTATCCCATCCTTACTCCAACCCCGTACCCTGCAGCAAACTGGCAGTGATTTCTGGTTCTGGGGCCATTCGCCGGACCCACGCAGCGCGCAAACTATCGCCGCAAGTTTAGACAAGGTTTATGAACCATTTTATTCGAAGCGCAGGCTGTAGTTTAGGTTTTAGATTGGTACTTGGTGTAGATTGTTTAATTTTAGGTGTAGTAATTTTGGGTAACATGTATCTTATTGAGTAACCCACCTCCACCCAGGGTCCTATTGACCTCTCGGTCATACGGACCGCATCAGACCTAATAATGGGTGATGCGCACGCTTACTTGCCGGTGGCTCTTTGGGCGCACTTCTTGACACCCACAAATCCAGTTGTTCCATATGCACTCTCCCTTAGCGGGCTGACGTCACAATACACACTCCTGCTCCGTCGGCCACCTGCCATACTCCTTCGCTCCCTCCTCCATCTCTTTTTCTGCTCCTATTCTTCCTCCATTCTCCTCACGCGGTGCCATGCATACGCAAACTCTCTCAACCTTGCGAAGTTCGCCTCTGAGGACACAAGGTCCGTGAAGTAGACCGGACCTACTTCCTTCCGTTCTAACCCAGGTATCTTATTGAGTAGTTGAATCTTAAGATGCGGGCATGTAGATGGTTCGATCGATTTTAGTTAAAGTTAAACTTCTCAAAAGTCAGTAGCTCTCGGGTCGCCCCTGTAGATCCTAGCTAAACAGGAGTTGCAGCGGCGGGGACCAGTGATGCCTAGCCCGCTAAAATAACTGGAATAACAGTTATAAAACTTGAGAACACTTCATCATCATCAACAAATCTGTTGGGCATAAGTCTTCCCCCAAGATCTCCACAAAGGCCGGTCTCGGACCTTCCGCATTCAGTTGGTACCTGTGATCTTTACCAGGTCGTCGGTCCACATTCCGCTACGTGGTTCTTATTAGATATATATGTGTCCTGCCCATTGCCACTTAAGTTTGTCAATCATCTTTTTTATTTACTGGGGAAGCACCTGGTCCCTCGGGCCAATGTTGCACCTTAGTTATTTGGGCATTGTTGCACTTTAGTGCGGATCTCCTCACTCCTGTGAATACTCACAGAGAGAATTCCATTCCAGCACCTCCAGCCCCTAGAAGCAGTAAGCCTGGACGCGCTCCGTCGGGCGGCACTCGGCCCGGGCGAGGCGGAGCGGCGCGAGCGCTCGCGGCGCCGCGCCAGCCTCAACAGCGCCTTCCGGACCGCGCCCTTCACGCATCTCGTGCAGATCACGCAGCCCAAGGTGAGCGCCGCGGCAGACACACCCAGACACACACCGACACAGACAGGCCGTCGCGGGCCCGGGCGAGGCGGAGCGGCGCGAGCGCTCGCGGCGCCGCGCCAGCCTCAACAGCGCCTTCCGGACCGCGCCCTTCACGCATCTCGTGCAGATCACGCAGCCCAAGGTAAGTGAGCTTTAGGACACACGGTTTTCACGTAATTACCCCATGCTTAACGCATCATTACCCCAACCTCATACCCTATAGACAACCGGCAGTAAAATCTAACACGCAATATTACACACACACTTCCGGATCGCGTCCTTCCGACGTCTTGTTCAGCTCACGCGGCGTAAGGTACAGACACTCGTGAACTCACTCTCCATATAGACATTAACTACCAGCGAAACAGCACCTTTCTGACTGCGCCCTTCCAGCATCTCGTGCATATCACGCAGCCCAAGGTACGCAGAATTAGAACGCACTTTTATCACATGATTACCACACACTTACCGCGTTATTATCCCAACCCGTAATGACAACCCCAGATACTGGTAATCTCGCTCCCAATAGACACACCAGCGAAACAGCGCCTTATATAGACTGCGCTCTTCCAGCATCTCGTGCAAATCACGCAGTCTCAAGGTAACCACATGATAGGCACGCACGAGCAGCCACTCACACGATACACAGACGTTAGAACGCACATTTATCACATAATTACCATATACTTACCGCACTATAACCGCAACATACTCAGAAAATAATCGCTGGGGAAGTGTAAGACTGGCTTACAAGAAACTGTGTAACTAGTCTCAGACGTCCCCAGCGGAAGAGCTTAGTCAACCTTGCTGCGCCAACGATATTAGGAGGCACACCTAACGAGTGGCGAGCTCGTTGTGGTGCTGAACGTTGTACTTGCCCCAAAGTCCTTAATTTAAAATCATTGTCCATACCAGTACAAAATAATAGTTGAACATTAACCGATGCTCTTACTGTGAGGGAAAACATCGTGATTAATCCTGCACATTCCGACGACTGAATATGTAACCATGATCCAATGTCGTCCGGCTCCCCTATTAATAAAGTCACGGAGGTCAGATGGCAGTCGTTCTTTTGTCCAGGAACTAAAAAGGCTATACGTTTCATATTCATATTAGAGTACCACAAAATTATCTGATTCGGCCAATACTGGAACTAAGTAACGCTATTTCGAACTGTCATGTCGATGTCAACAACAGCGACGCTATGAATGAATATAATGTGGCATTTTTAGACGCCCTGATCTGCCAAATCGTGGCGGACCCCGGGCTCTCACACACACACACAAATATGATTATTTATCAATTTCCTTCCAGTACGAGATGAAAGAGAAACTGGACGAGATATTCAGCTCGATATCTGAAGATCCATTGCTGCCGGCGGCCTCGCCCGCGCTATCGCCGGCGGGGAAGACGTACCAGCAGACGGTGCCGCCGTACACCAAGTACTTTCCGGAGCTGTTCCTTTACTAGGTAAGTGCTTTACTGCTTCAAATAATTTTTTTTTATACCGCCAAGGTGGCAAACAAGCTTTCGGCCTGCCTGATGGTAAGCAGTCACCGCAGCCTATGGACGCTTGCAATACCAGGGGCATCACCCACGCGTTGCCGACCCCGTAAAAACCTTTTCACCCCTTTCTTGAAGAACTCCATGTTGTACTCTCCAGGGAAAACCTCTCCAGGTAGTTAATTCCACCACCTTAGTGTGCGTGGGAGAAAGTTCCTTTGGAACCGCACAGTTCGCGACCAATTTGGCTCCAAGGTGTGAGGATGAACTCCCTGTCGATGGCGAACGGTGTCATGGCTTCATGTCAAACAGTTCTTCAGAACAAACACCGTTGTACAAGCGGTCATACGGTCATTGCTAATTGTCATATATTTGAAACTTCAATAATGGGTACGTTAACACGAGGTGTTACTTGTGGGTTTCGATAATTATTGGACAGTGCGTTATGCGCAATCATGTTGTTGATTTTTTCATCCTCTTCTTTGACGTAAGTTGGAATATATACACTCTGTTCGGAGTTTTGTGGTTTAATTTGTGTTGACTGTAACTGAAGCGTTTATGAAAATAAAACAGATTAATTGTTTTAAATTGTTATACAAAATTAAAACTTATTACCTATAAGTAGAATAGAATAATTTCATTCCTTTCATAAGAAGAATGATATGTGCCCAACAGAAGTTATCAAAATGTTAGTCAAACTTACTCCAACTGCGTTCATTTGCCAGACTGTCATAATAGTCATCGTCATCATACCAGCCGGAAGACTGCTGGGCATAAGGCTCCCCAAAGATCTCCACAAATGCCGTCTTGTACCTTTCGCATCCAGTCGGTACCTGAGACCTTTACCAGGTCGTCGATCCACCATGCTGGAGACTACTCACGCTCCTCATAATAATGATACATAAAAATGCCAGAATTCAAGTAAAGGAGTACTCCCATCTGTTATTACATGGTGTGAGATTTTCTACCCTATATCTTTGTTTGTAAGGTACATTTTCATTCGTTTATCGTTACGCTAGACGATTTACAAGGTTCTTTTCTTTTCAGATCGATCGACCGACTCGACTCTGGACGAAAAATAACGATTTATTGACGCTAAACAAAAAAAAGCTAAACTAAACTGCCTTGCTTGACTGCAAACGTGCTTAACTCTTGATATTTTTATTTTGTGTATTTCCCTCGATGTTATAAGCACTGGTATTTCACGGTGAAGTACCTCCATGTACTATTAAGTTTGTTATGTAGTTATTTGTTAGACTAGTTCGAATATCTAGGCTTAACTCTGAACTCGCCATATGGTATGAACAGCACATCAACCTACTCACTACCACCAGTATAAAATGAGCTAGCATCACTACGGATGCGCGTACGAACCGGAGACGGTCCAAAATGAAATCTGGCACAAATTTTTTTTTTTGGTGACCCAAACTTAGATTTTTTGTAGCTCTAAGCTGAAATGACGCGCCCCACTATCGCATTACCGCACCCAAGCAAATTTAAAATATGAACGCAATACATATACAAATGCCGTTGTAATTGGTCATTCAGTTGCCGGTGAGACTCAAACGTAGGAGCACGCGTCGTTCGATTGGAGCAGTCGCTCCCACACAGATGCAGTGTCGTTATTAATATTTGCACTCACACATCGAAATCAACTAATTAAGTAGTGGGGCGCGTCATTTCAGCTTAGACAAGCTCTACTTACATATACTCTTGTATGGGTTCTAAAAAAAAAACCAGTCGTTCTCAAATCCTGTTGGCAGTTTCGCTTTTCATCCACACTATAGTCACCAAAAGGGAAAGTGTATTGTGTATAGTCACCAAAAGGGAAAGTGTCTTGTGTATAGTCACCAAAAGGGAAAGTGTATTGTGTATAGTCACCAAAAGGGAAAGTGTCTTGTGTATAGTCACCAAAAGGGAAAGTGTATTGTGTATAGTCACCAAAAGGGAAAGTGTCTTGTGTATAGTCACCAAAAGGGAAAGTGTATTGTGTATAGTCACCAAAAGGGAAAGTGTCTTGTGTATAGTCACCAAAAGGGAAAGTGTCTTGTGTATAGTTACCAAAAGGGAAAGTGTCTTGTGTATAGTCACCAAAAGGGAAAGTGTCTTGTGTGAAACTGCCAAGACACCCCGGTTCTGATTACTTCTAGAACCCACACAAGAGCATTTGTAAGTACTACCGGTACAATAAGTCAGAGATTTTTACGGCGTCGGCCCTCACTGTCTAGTATCCAGGGTAGGTTTAGGTTGAGGAGCTGCCTTCTTTACCATCCTATAATGCAACCTTTATAATGCGTTGGCTAAGGAACGGAACGCGTTGCCTGCGAGTGTGTTCCCTGATCATTATAATCTGGATGCCTTCAAGGCTAGAGTGAATAGGCTGTTCCAAGACGGGCCGCATCGTCACTTGCCAACAGGTGAGATGGCGGTCAAATGCCTCTCTTGTCTAATATAAAAAAAAAAACCACTGCTGGACTTTTCAATGCGGCGACGTGGACCAGGCTTCATCACTTGGCCCATATCTTTCGATATGGTATTATTATTACATTCCATAGAATATGTTGACATATTATAGTTATTTTGTGGATGAATCTCGCTTCAATCTTCCATTTATGAGTAGCTGGTTAGATTTTTTTGTATTTCATATTCTATTATTATGAATAGGTAAATACTGTTTATAAGTATATTGGATTGTGATGTTACAGTTGTAGCCGTACAGTTTATATTTGATTTTAAGTAGCTATGAATGGAACGAGTAATTTTCGATCAGTTTTAGACAATTGTTAAAAATGTCAAATTATTTTTGCACTCTGAAACCACCGGTGTCAGTTGCCCTTACATTACAATTGTTTTACATTACAAAATATTTATTATTATTTTGTAAGGAAAGCATATTAAGTAACGGTATACTAATCATATTATGTGACCACTAGTGCAGTATTTGAAAATTACCGGTTACTTACCAGAAATATGTAATATATTTATCGGTATCAGGGAATTTTAAACCCAATAGACATTTACCATAAGGCCGTTATTGCTAATCACTCTGAATGAATATTATTATTTATTGTATGTTATTCTACCTAGTTTGTGTAGCCTGTTATATTTTTGTTAATAATTTATTTTTAATTTATGAAGAAACTCGAAACAGTAGTTTTAATGTGTGGTGCAAATGTATGCAATGTTAAAATAACAGCTCATACAAATTAGTCAATTTCACAAAACTGCCTTTACACTTAAAGTCTATACTATTCTATGTGTTATTGTTGTCACTCCTACTGATAAGTACCTAAATGTTTTTTTTTGTGTGTCTAGCTGTCCCTTACTTTATCACGATAATTAATATAAAGAAATGCAATATACAAAACTACGCTTATACTTTTGAGATAGAAAATAACTACTTACTTACCTACCTATCTAAAAAAATTAAAAAAAAAATATTAAAGAAAATTGTTTAAAATAGTAACACAGTAGTAATATCATGCTTTTGAAACTATTACAGAATAACATTGTTACCAACGCTTGATCGAATTAAAAATTAAATAATCTCAAATCACAAATTTCAATAAAATCATATTATGTCATTTACCTATGATCTAGACCTTATAGGGACCTAATTAATGGTTTCCATGGTATCTTGGAATATTACTTTTTTGGGTGTGGTATGGATTGGATATTTGTTCGTTATAGACTTAGTCATTGGTGTACTTTGTACTCCATTATAATAACGATGCAATAACATTTTGGAAGTAAATGGTATAGGTGTACTAGTTGTAGTATAGTGTAGGTATTACTTATTATAGAGAAAATAGGTAAATCATCTTGGCGCTAATGTCCTGGTTAAGCTTGCGCGAAAGTTTTCTTTGTTTCTTTCGTTATATTTTCATATTATATCAAAAGAAACATCGACAGACTTCAAACTATACAGGTAAGTAGACTCCTTTGCATATAAATAACGAGCATCTGAAGCTCTATTTTTGAAGCGCTCGCTTCGTACCCGCGGTTTTTAATTTTGATTTTCGGAATGATACCTACAATTTCATTTTAATCACATTGGCAACACCAGAATAGTACCGTCCAAAAATATGGAAATTCAGCATAGTGTATCAAAATATTGAATTTTTCATGTAAAAAATCTTAATTGAAAACCGAATCGATGCGAGCGATTCAAAAATAGAGCCGGACGTATGGTGCATGCTGATTATACACATCTAGAGCATGGATGATGGAGGTCTAGAGTTCCTAAGGTACCTAACTGATGGAAAAGGCCTTTTACTCCACAGCGGGACAGTTTGCGTCGGAATTTAGATTCCATAAACCGGTTGTATGGAATCGAAATTTCGATTTCTGCACTTAACATCAGATATGATGACAGTCAAATACATATTTTCCATAAAAAAGTAGATACCACATTCAGTCGGTTTAGTTGTGATTGTATACGAAACGTTAACGTTAACTTTGAAAATAAGCTTGTGATCTGATGATTCATATATTTTCTCTATAATTAAAAGTAATGGTGGTTATTTTTGTAGTGAACTTAGTTATGAAAGTAACCATAACTGGGGAGATGAAACATTTAATGAAATTGTTGAATTGCAAAATGAATTCCTAAAGGAAAGCAAATGCGGTATAGAACGGTGAACAGTATGTATGTACCCGAAATTATTATATAATTATAATAAATCTGATATTGTTATTCGTTTGTACTTAATTATAATGAATTGTAGCTGATGTTAGGTTGTGGTTAACCTTGAAATAAATGTGATTATGGATAGCTGGTGGTTTTATTTGTTATGCCCGTGGTGCTACCAGTATTACTACTAGTCAGCTGCTGAGTGAATGGACTCTCCTTGCATACATTAAATCAGGGTTACTCAAAGTGGGGTTCAAAGATTTAATGCTTGCTGTATGACCGGCAGTGTCGTGCGCCATGCATGTTGGCGTAAAGCGGTTTACTCTTCGCTACATCATACTTAGTGAGAGTGAGTCTTCACACCTGGTCATGCATCATCACCATATCAGCCAGAAGACGCCCACTGCTGGGCATAGGCCTCCCTCAGAGATCTCCACAAAGGCCGGTCCTGTGCTTACCGCATCCAGCTGGTACCTGCGATCCGGTCGTCGGTCCACCTTGTGGGAGGCCTACCCACGCTGCGTCTTCCGGTACGTGATCGCCACTCGAGAACTTTCCTGCCCCATCGGCATCTGTTCTTCGAGCTATGTGCTCTACCACTTCAGTCTGGCAATACTTAGAGCTATGTCGGTGGTCTTGGTTCGCTTGCGGATCTCTTCATTTCTGATTCGATCGCGCAAAGAAACACCGAGCATAGCTCTTTCCATTGCCCTTCCATGCATGATAAAAACTAAATTAAGAAATCAACTTGATGCCGAGCCAGCGATAAGGTTAAAATTATCCAAAACTGCTTTACAAGTTATATTACATTATGATACATCATTTGCGAAATGAAAGTCAGTTTTCTGTAGCTGACTTGAGGCTGAGTTCTCTCTCTGAATTGTCCAAAACTGGAACTAAATGTCGCTATTTTGAAATGACACTTGTCAACAACGGCGCCGCCGTCGCCGGTTCAGATAGGTTGACATGTCTGCGCTACCATGGACGACACCCTTTCCACGTTGCGAATGTGCGGTGCAAATCACGCACCGTCGCAACCATAGAAATCATGAAAGTAGGTCGAAACCCGCCTTTAGAGAGTAAAGCCTGATTTCGACGGTGCGTAATTCTCTGGATATTCAGGCACGGCCACCTGTACCATAGAGTACAAAAAATGGGTTTAAACTGCCTTTCAATCAAAGTTACACAAAAGGTTAAAAACGTCTACATCAAACATCATAGCTACGGCACACAGATTAATATAATAATGCATTTGTGTTGTTTGCCCTTTTTGTACTTTTAATTGAAAGACAGCTTAGTAAAATACTCATCCACAGTCAATATAACTTTTATTTTTCAGTTTATTTTCCAACAAATAATTCCATCTCTCAATATATTATACTAACTAAAATTCCCTATCTACAATTACAATATATTCATTTCATGATTGTTTCAAACACAATGCTTAGACATTTGTATGTAATACATTGATTCAGTCAAAATGTACAGTGTTTATTTACAGACATTTCTTGATTTATACTGAGCACCTATTACATCGAATGGTTTTTACAACTTTTTACACAGTTATTTACAGATCTGGCGAATAAATATTGTGGTGCAGTCTTTTTAACATTGTGACTAGGTATTTAAGAAACTTCTTAACTCATTTTAAAGGTATGGTCCGGGTCGTCTAAAAATGTACGCGGTAAGAAACCCGGAATATACCTTTAAAATGTGTATAATAACCGCGATAGTTTAAATCACTATGTAACTTCTTTGATAATCTTAAATAATAATTTATTTAAATTAAACATAATAAGACAGTTAGCTCTGGGGTGGAGACCTGGTGACCTGCAGCGCAGGTTTCCCTAGTTCAGGCACCAGTCGCCACAAATATGTATACATATCCAACATGTTAATAATATACCTAGTTTTATAAAACAAAAATATTATGTATACGTTGTTGTGGAGAAATCAATGGATTATTTATTTATTATTTAACTATTTTCACTAAATAAAATAAACTTTAGTGACGGAGTTTCTGTATAGGTCTCTTTTGTAACGATTGCATTTTATGTTTTGTATGATGACAAAATATTTTTAAAAGTAAAGTAAAGTAAAACATGTTTATTCCACTCAGCCACACGGCACAACATAAAAGAATATTCATAGAGAAAAAAGTAGTAAAACGGGTAAAAGAAGATACTCTAATCTCGTTACCTGCGCCATGTGGAGAGTGCAACAATGGGGCAGTTTTTCTACAATTCTTGTCAGACTAACAACACCATACCACTGAGTATATAGTTAACAAATATTACAAAATCGATTTTAATAATTAGATACGTATATAATAGGAACATTGGTTTGTAGTGACATAAATAGATTTAATATATAATTAGATTTCAGACATGGCTTTAGATTTTCATGATGATTTTTACTTCGGAATGGACTTATTATAATTGCACAGGATGTTTTATCTTACTTTGTCTTAAAGATTAAAAAATGGCGCGGATCTCTTTGGTTATCAAATATTCTGTTTAAATTTCACAAAACGTGTAAGTAAATAAATATTCATTGTCACAACAATAACAATTACTATAATAATATAAGTAAATTGTTCTAAAATAATTTCTGTCGTTATAACAATTAATAGGTATTCGGCTAAAAAATATGTTAGTTTTCAACTTACGTTATGTTAACATTATAATTACGAATTAGAATTAGGTTTTAGGAAAGACAGTGTTAAGAAAATATACGCCGTTTCTTTCTAACAAAACTCATTCGTTCATCCTTTTGTAGGTATGTAGTCGAAAATGAAGTCGCTTTTGGAATAATTCGAATTTGCTGGCGAGGCGACCTTCGTCGGACATCCGACTTGCCATTGTTTTCGAGAACTAAAACATAAGCCCGCTTCTCTACTGGTATGAAATTAACCAATGGTTAAATTTAGTTTCCGATTAAAGCTAGAGTCCCATATAGTTTTATCCGAAACCACATTTCATATTTTTTCAATACTTGACATTTCATGAAATACTTTATTTTTACAATGTTTCCTTTGGACTATGACATGGGATCGTTGGCGGCGGTGACCACTTTCCATCAGGTGGCCCGCTTGCCTGTTTGGCTGCCGTATTACATAAAAAAATTTTTCGATAACTGCAGGGGTTTGTGCTTCCTTAGAGTCTGTACTAGTCTTCATGGCAGTGATAAAAACATGACCAGTACATAACACTACTTCTTCATCACAGCCCATAACAGCCCACTGCAGGACTTAGGGCCTCTCCCACGGAAGGGGAGCTTACTACCATAATCTCCACCCTTGGCAGGCGGGTTGGAGATCGCAGTGTTATAAATATTACAATGGAAAACGCTGCTGCCCATTTTCCAATCTACGTAGGCTAGGTTTTTTGCCTCGAAAACATTGGTCGTCTTGTACGACATCTACAAGTGTAAGGGGTTGGTGCTATTCTACTCTGCTGGATACCACATGGCCAATATTTACTGCCAATATTAGTCCATAAATACGATTTATAAAAACAGTTTCTTTGCTTCATCAAAACTAGGCTGACCGCCAGCTCACCTGGCCAGCGACAGCCTAACTCAAATTTAATGTCGTCATAAAAATCTTAAAATATTATATCGCCATCTCACTCGCTCAAAATTGGTGCGAGAGCAATGAGAGGTTTTCAATTTGACAGTTACAGAAAAAAGTTTTATCTCCTTATAAATAGTTGGCGCTGTACTGGACTCTAATGTCAACTTTGTACTAAGAGTCAGACAGGCGGAAATATCACTCAACTCAATTGAGTGTGTTGCTAAATTATCATCAACACAATCAATCATTCAATATTATTGGTCCTTGTGTGTATGTTTGGCATATTAGCGTCAAATCGCGCCATCTATTGACGATAATAAAAACAATTTTTTTCTTAAATGTTATCTTAAAAACCTCTCATTACAATTATTTTGAGTTAGACAGCCCTGGTGGTGCCAAGGTAATTATGCGGCCAAACGTGGAATACACATTTTGGCAGTGAAGGGATAAGGTAGCCGCCAATGTTGGCAAGCGAAGATGAAGAAGGTGGAAAAGGGTAATTACCCACCTGGCCGGGTGTTGTGACCAGACCAAGGGTCTGACAATTGATCGATTAAAGTAGTATTTACACCGCGGAAATTGGCACACTTCTGTAGCGCGATGTAGGACGGTCAGCGCCATCTATGTGCGGATGCCAAACTTGTGTTCGTGTACTCGTAATGCGAGTATTGTTGCGTTTCCCGATAGATGTCGCTACAACATAAAGCAGCACATTCACTCCTTACAGACGTTCAGATTACACTGCTTGTCTCAAATCCCTTGCTAGAATCTTTCCCAGCGAATTGCGATTGCAACAGCTGTTTTGGTATAACATTAATGTATATATTCGTTCTAACTACTTGTGATACGAGGTTCAGGGAAACCGGACTACTGTAGTGCCGATGGCTTCGTCGCTGCAAGCGTGCGCTAGGGCCGTCTCGAATTCTTGCGGTAAGTACACCTGTGGGAATAAATAATTTAGTTATTGGACAAAAACATATATTAGATAGAGCTTCTATGGCCTACGAGGCTTGACTTGTACCCCGAGGTACCGGCTTCCAACCCCTGTGCCGTACATATTATTTTTGCAAACTTACAGGCAAGCGGGCCACCTGATGGAAAGTGGTCACCACTGCCTATAGACATAAGCAACACCGAGAGTATCGCCAATGCGTTGCCCACCTCTATTACACGTTTACTGTGGCAGCAAAAGGCAAATATCCCTCCACTGCCAAAGCCACGGTTCCCCAAATTCCCACCCCATGGAGCTCTGGAAACCTTACTCACCGGCAGAAACACAATACTATTTAAAAGAGTATTGTTTAGCTGCGGTATTCTGTAAGGCTGAGGTACTTCCCCAGCCTTACAGAATACCGGGGCGGCTCCAATTCGAACGGGATACCCCGCTATGCCCTACCTATCTTAAATTGATGCCTGTGACCTAAATGTATGAATAGCCGATGTTATGGGCGACAGTTACCGCCTACCATCATTTGTTACTGAGTAGCAAAGTAGCGGTTCCAAAGGAACTTCTTCCACGCACACTAAGGTTATGGAATAAACTACCTGGAGAGATTTTCCCTGGAGAGTATAACATGGAGTTCTTCAAGAAAGGGGTAAGAATGTTTTTACGGGATCGACAACGCGTGCGTGACGCCCCTGGTATTGCGAACGTCCATAGGCTGCGGTGACTGCTTACCATCAGTCTTGCCAGCTTCCTTGTTTGCCACCTTAGTGGTGTAAAAAGAGGTGCCTACCTTATCCAAGACCGGCCTCAAGTGTCCTTCGTCGACGAGCCTTGCGAGTGTCTCGAGTCCGGGCGCGCGGCTGGCGTGCGACCACAGCCAGTCCGTGTGCCAGCCACAGCCCACCATCCACTGGGACAACGTTATCATCATCATCATCATCATCATCATCACAGCCAACAACAGTCCACTGCAAGACTAAGGGCCTGTCTCGTGGAAGGGGAGGTTGCCGGAACAACATCAATGAAATTTCAATTGAATAGGAGATTATTAGGGTATGTTCCGGGTTCCTACCGCGTACCTTTGTTGACGAGTTACCTGTGTCAGTTAACAAACTCATCATCCATTTTAAGGGTATGGACCGGGTTTCCTACCGAGTAATTTAAAAGTGAGTGCGAGTTCCGGTAGTAGCAGATTTCTTTTGCGGAAGCGGGTAGATCGGCTTCGGCCGCTTTATCGCTATCCAACATCGTCCGGCGCCCGCAAATCTATAGTCGTCCCGCGACCATGATGCATGCAACTGCGTCGAAATATCGGGCTACTCGTCAACAAAGGTACGCGGTAGGAAACCCGGTACATACCCTTGAAATGTGTGACAATAACCGCGATAGTTTAAAACGCAGGCAAGCGGGTTGGAGATCGCAGCATTATACATTTAACAATGGAAAACGCTGCTGCCTATCTTCCAGCCTAAGGAGACTTTTACATCTTTTGCCTCAAAAAACATTAGTCGCCTAGTATGACACCCACGAATGTATTCTACTCTGCCGGACACCACACGGCCAAAATTACGTCCATACGGCGGTAAGAGTTGTGGATATATGGGAGGCTCGCCATCGACAGGGAGTTCATCCTCACACCTTGGAGCCAAATTGGTCGCGAACTGTGCGGTTCCAAAGGAACTTTCTCCCACGCACACTAAGGTTGTGGAATGAACTACCTGGAGAGGTTTTCCCTGGAGAGCACAACATGGAGTTCTTCAAGAAAGGGGTGAAAAGGTTGTTACGGGGTCGGCAACGCGTAGGTGATGCCCCTGGTATTGCAAATGTCCATAGGCTGCGGTGACTGCTTACCATCAGGCAGGCCGGAAGCTTGTTTGCAACCTTAGTAGTATATATAAAAAAAAGAGGCTAAGGATTTGTGTCAGGACAGAGCAAAGTGGCGGTCACGGTCACCTGTGGGACACAGGCGTGAGCTTAATGTATGTGTGTATGGCGGTAAATACCACCACAGTATCTCCACCTACTCTCAAAACACGGAAGGTGTAGAAAGAAGCAGCGAACAGCAGCGACAGTGGCGCGGGAAGCCGGTCCGACAGCAGCGGGGAGGGACGGAGGTCCACCACTGCCGTACGGGGGGCCGTTGACCTAGGATATACGGTAGAGATATTTATTTATTTAATACAGAGTACACGTATAAAAGTTACAATTTAGTTTAGACAAGGTACAAGACTTATATGCACCCCAATTATAGGTATATACAACATTCACTTCAACCTGCGCACCTTTAAGTACTTACTCAAAATAACAATGTAATTTCAGTTATACAAATAAAAAAACACTTATCCAAAAAACAAAAAATTCAATTCATGAATTCAAAATTTCTTTATTGATTAAGATATTAAATATCTTTTTCAATCGACAAAAAGGAGTGGGGTTGGAAAGTAGGACGGAAACACACAGTGACACGCTGACCGCCCTATGGCCGCAGCAAACCCACCCCTCGCCAACCACGACCGGACCGTGCTCGACAATGCCAGGCAGAGCCGGAAAACTTAGTATATATAATACATAATTTTAATTAGCTAATCCTTTATAAAAAGTTAAAGTAAAAACAGCATATACATAGGTATTGCAATTAAACTTTGTTAGCAACTGTATCCATGAAATCGCAAAAGTATAAATTTCAATTATTGAAATCAGAGAATTGTTGGCAACAGCATTACGTTATTAGTCTTCAAGTTAGTTAGATGGAGCCGACGGAGATCAAAATAATAGACTGGTTCACTTTTCGTCACAGTTGAAAGTACAGTTCAATCGACATACATACGGCCCCACCAACATGAAATACATCTGCAGGTCTTATTAAAACTGCAGACAATCCCAATACCGCGATGTATTCTACAAGCAGCGCCATCTACCGTCCGTGTATACTAACTTGAGCAACGCAGCAGTGTTTTCGAAGGGCACAGGCGGGGTCCCAGCCCCAGAACAAGCAAGTACTGCGTCCCAGGGCCCGCGGCGGGAGGCGTGTTGTTCCAGAGGCTCCCAGGAGGAGACGTGGGCTCCTTCTACGTCCACGAATTCTGTAGCGCCTGGGGATGGTATGGAAATAAATAAAATAAAAATGTGGACTGATGGAACCTTCGAAAGTGACTGGCACACATTGGCACTTGATCGCGAAGAGTGGAGGAATCGGGCGGAGGCCTTTGCCCAGCAGTGGGATGATGAATTATCCCTGTCTGAATTCAGGCTGGTATAAATAAATAATGTCTATATCTCACCCAAGTCCTGCAAGGTAAGTGCGGCGTGCCTAGGCGCGAGCACTGCGACGCTGGCGCCCCATAGACTAAGCAGTTGCACCAGTACGCAGCCCTCGCCGCTGCCCGCGCCGCAGACTGCCACACTGGGTATATGGAATAAATAAATAAAACAATAATAAAATATGCTTGGTAAATTCATACAAAGTCATCTAACCCCAAAGTAAGCATAGCTTGTGTAATAAAAAAGTAAAAAATTAAGAAATTATGATAAAATAATCGGATTGGGCATTTCCAAGAAATTGAAAAATTTGCCATTCAAGTTCCGTCGTCTAGTGCGCTTGGAATTGTAAAGAAGGTTTTAGTCAGCAATTGCTGACTAGCACGCTAGGGATTGATGAGGGGGTTATAGTCAGCCATTGCTGACCAGTGCGCTAAGGATTTATGAGAAGATAATAGTCAGCAATTGCTGACTAGCACGCTAGGGATTGATGAGGGGGTTATAGTCAGCCATTGCTGACCAGTGCGCTAAGGATTTATGAGCAGATAATAGTCAGCAATTGCTGACTAGCACGCTAGGGATTGATGAGGGGGTTATAGTCAGCCATTGCTGACCAGTGTGCTAAGGATTTATGAGAAGATAATAGTCAGCAATTGCTGACTAGCACGCTAGGGATTGATGAGGGGGTTATAGTCAGCCATTGCTGACCAGTGCGCTAAGGATTTATGAGAAGATAATAGTCAGCAATTGCTGACTAGCACGCTAGGGATTGATGAGGGGGTTATAGTCAGCCATTGCTGACCAGTGCGCTAAGGATTTATGAGCAGATAATAGTCAGCAATTGCTGACTAGCACGCTAGGGATTGATGAGGGGGTTATAGTCAGCCATTGCTGACCAGTGTGCTAAGGATTTATGAGAAGATAATAGTCAGCAATTGCTGACTAGCACGCTAGGGATTGATGAGGGGGTTATAGTCAGCCATTGCTGACCAGTGCGCTAAGGATTTATGAGAAGATAATAGTCAGCAATTGCTGACTAGCACGCTAGGGATTGATGAGGGGGTTATAGTCAGCCATTGCTGACCAGTGCGCTAAGGATTTATGAGAAGATTATAGTCAGCCATTGCTGACTAGCACGCTAGGGATTGATGAGGGGGTTATAGTCAGCCATTGCTGACCAGTGCGCTAAGGATTTATGAGAAGATAATAGTCAGCAATTGCTGACTAGCACGCTAGGGATTGATGAGGGGGTTATAGTCAGCCATTGCTGACCAGTGCGCTAAGGATTTATGAGAAGATTATAGTCAGCCATTGCTGACTAGCACGCTAGGGATTGATGAGGGGGTTATAGTCAGCCATTGCTGACCAGTGCGCTAAGGATTTATGAGAAGATAATAGTCAGCAATTGCTGACTAGCACGCTAGGGATTGATGAGGGGGTTATAGTCAGCCATTGCTGACCAGTGCGCTAAGGATTTATGAGAAGATTATAGTCAGCCATTGCTGACTAGCACGCTAGGGGCTGATGAGGGAGTTATAGTCAGCCATTGCTGACTAGCACGCTAGGGGCTGATGAGGGAGTTATAGTCAGCCATTGCTGACTAGCACGCTAGGGGCTGATGAGGGAGTTATAGTCAGCCATTGCTGACCAGTGCGCTAAGGATTTATGAGAAGATTATAGTCAGCTATTACTAACTAGTACGCCAGGGGTTGATGAGAGGGTTATAGTAAACCATTGCCGACTAGCACGCGAATCAGTTCATGGCACACAGAGGACGAACGTAAATATCACTACCTATTATAAAACAAAGACCGCATCTGTCTGTCTATTCGCGACAAACTCAAAAACCACTGATCGGATTTTCGAGCGATTTTCACCTTTAAACAGAGTGATTCATGAGGAAGATTTAGGTGTATAATGTTAATGTTAAAGTGCGAAGTTTATACTATGTATAGATTGAATCACGTACCGCTTCCCCTTACAGTTCTCCGGGTCGTATTGCAGCCGCTGCAGCGCTGCCAAGGCGGCGGCGCCCGCCCACGGCAGCGACGCCGCCGCGTCCGCTGCCAGCGCGCGGGGACGCTTGCTTACTAGGGTGCTGGGGAATGGAGAAAATCAGGAACAAATGTCATCATCATCATCATCATCATATCAGTCAGAAGACGCCCACTGCTGAGCATAGGCGTCCCCCAGGGATCTCCACAAAAGCCGGTCCTGTGCTTTCCGCACCCAGCAATCTTTACCAGGAACAAATGTAATAATTTGTAATCTTGTATATACTATGCTCAGAATAATCGAGAATAATCGAGAACCGAGAATCGGGTTAGACTAGTAAACGTTCCGTTTTGGCAGACGACCAACCGTCAGTTGCAGTCGATAGTAATCCTTACGCAGTAGAAATAAAGTCGCTTTTGGGTCTGACCAAGGTCGTCTTGCTGCTTAGTACCCAGGGGACTAAGAAATGTAGACGGTAATACCTGAAGAAAGTAATATGCTTGATAGCCACAGACCATAAGCTTGTTTGCCATCTTAGTGGTATAAAAAAGAGTCGGGGTGGATGTGTGTTCTGGGTTTAGCGGTCAAGAGTCTAACAGTGGAAATGCAGGATTTCATTTTAGGAAGACACGTGACCGTAGCAGTGTAAACACGGGCAGGAACAGACTGACAATATAAGTCAAATTAAAAATGGAAATCATTTCAGTCCTTAAAACCCAAAACCTAACCTACAGATGTCTGAAAACAAGTAACAAAGTCTATGGAAACATTATGCAAACTACTGAACAGATTTTTATGAAACAAAGCTATGTATCACTGTTTTTTAAAGTCATACGGCAGGAATAGTAAAACAGGAAAGTGAGCCACTGCTAAAGAAAAGGGGTCGCCGCTGTTTTTGCGTCCATAGTTCCATACTAGGGTTGCCAACTTTCTTTAGACCAAATATAGTATTTTCGGGTTTAGAAGCCATAAAAATATAGTAGGTAGGGAATCAATAAAAAATATATAGTATTTGTTTTAAATAAAATATTCGTACCTATATTTCTTAAATGTATATTTTTGCTACATTGAGCTTCATAGCTGTTTTGTTTTATTTAACTGGAGTTTGACGTCACGTCATACAAATGTCAAGACTGAACATCGTTCTGTAATATTCAATTTGCATCAGGAATTTTTTGACTCCTAATATAGTAGGATACTATATTATATAGTAGGGTTGGCAACCCTATTCTATACCCACCTTCTGACGGTGAGGAGCTCCGCGGCGGCGCCGGGCGCCCACTCGGCCGCGCAGCCCCACACTTCGTCGCCCAGCTCCAGCGCGTCCGCACCCAGGCCCACGTCCAGCACCACGCCTGGGAAACACATCTCATTAATATTATAAATACGAAAGACGATCTGACACGGTAACGGCGGCGCTCTTGATTAGACAAAATGACATTTCACAATGGCGACATTCATTGGCGTATTGTAGCGTGTGTGCTCATGCAGGCCTTAGGTAAGGACGGGTTCTAGGACAGGTAGGTGTCGGAGGCCGTATGTTTGGACGGGCTCTAAGTTAGGTAGGCGGTCGGGTTGGCCTGCTGCTCCTGTAGGGTAACCGGGGCTCTAGTCGGTTAAGTAGGTTAGAGCAAGTAGGATGTAGGCGTGTAGGTTTAGATAGGTCGGAGCAAGTAGGACGCAAGCTATTAGCTTGCGTCTATGAGCACACATAGCACTGGCTAGGTGATAATTCAAATGTGTTCCATTTGAATTAGATCTAAGGTATTATATGTATTTTATATCATTCTTAAAACCAAAGTTATCAATATAACATCAATTAAACATTTGCATTTTTACTTTAAACTCAGTGTAACAAGCAGTGTTACAGTATCTAGGGTTATTTTCCAGGGGAGGCCTGGCCCCTGAAGTGGCCGATAAAGCCGAGTCAATCGCCAATTCACAGCCAGTGAGCACCCCATCCTGGGGTGGGCACCAGACCATTCTGGGGTGGGCACGCCCCCCCCCCCCCCCCCTTCCTACGCCTATGGCGACATTTAGTTTTAGTTATACAATTAGAAAGAAGGAACGTGGCAGAAAAATAAACTAACACGTCGCCATTGTTAAATCAGAACACTGACAGACCTGATGCGCTAGTGTGAATTATGATTCTTTGACGTAGTAAAATAAGCGCCCAAATTCCGACGATTAAAACAGACTAATTGAAAAATGATGGGACATTTAATAAGACATGACAACTTTTTGAGGGAAAGGTTAAGGGAAAGAGAGGAAGACGAAGGCCAAGATTTCAATGTTGGAAGGACGTGAAGGAAAAAGTGAGCGCCGGGGATTATAAAGAGATGAAGAGGTTGGCAGACAGGAGAGAAGAATAGCGATTGCTCCACCGACAAGAGTCACACTCTTAAATATATGATGATAACGATAATGTCTTTTCCAGCAGAAGTGCCTCATTATGTAATCTTCTTTTAATACGCAATCTATGATGAACGAAATTATGATGACGTTTAGTACTTATGATTAATAATTTATTGTTTTCCTGCCAATTTTTCGTTCTGTTGTTTGGGATTATACTGCGTACTTCTTTTCGTATAAAATTGTTAACCATCGTATAACAAAACTACGCCTCGCCTCCTTTTTATAAATGAAAATTCATTCATTGCAACAATAATCCCAACAGAAGCATTAAACGTCATTCTTAAACGTGTTTAAGAATTTGGCGCAAGCCGGGCTTAGTGTGGATCATTATTAGGTATCCACTTACAGATGTTGCCTGTCTTCTATGCTATGTTTTACATGTGCTAAATTTATTGTAATTCAATTTAAGGAAGGTAAATTAAGTCAACTAAACAGTGTACTTAAATCACCTACAAGAAACAGGTGAATTAAGTCTACTAAATAGTATACTTGTTTACCCTAGGTAAATTAGCCCAGGTGAATTAAGTCTACTGCACGCCGTCTCCACGGGATGGGAATGCATGTCGCATTTCCCTGTGTAAATAACTGACAAGAAAAGTTGGATAACTCTCGACCAAGTTTACATATACTCACATATTTTCTGAACTACTAAACCGATTTTAATGAAACAAAGCTAAGAACCATCTCGATTAACCTGCCTTTCAAAGAAAGACCGCCAACCGCATCGAAATCGGTCCATGCATTCGAGAGCTACGATGCCACAGAGAAACCTCCACACATACCACCAGAGTTACACACCATAATATCCTAAGTACGTCTTCTTGTTGTTTACACTAACAATATCATTGTTTAGTGGTTAAGTTTGAGTGGTAGATTTAGATTTATTTTTTAATTAACCGCGATCGATGCTATTGTAAACGTAAGTTTGCCTGTTACTGGCTTTACATTTTATGTAATATTTCAATGTAACAAATAGTTTTGGCAAATAAATAAATATATTCGAGGACAAATTCACATTGCGCCATCTAGCCCCAAACTAAACAAAGCTTGTGCTATGGGTACTAGATTACTGATATATTACCTTAATACTTTTTTAGTACATACTTATTATACATAGAACACCCAGACCCGTAATAGAAATTAAAATTCATCATTTCAATTTCTGCCCGGCCTGGGAGCGAACCCGGGACCTCATGCGTGGCAGACATGCACGGCATGTTGACCACTGAATCACACAGGTCGTCAATAAAATAAATTAAAAAATTAAATACTGACAACACCCGTCTTTTTTCGGCGGTGGTTAAAAAAGGGCCACACTCACCCGCGAATCCCCGTCCCACGGTGACAGCAGGGCGCCCCAGCAGCGCCCGCAAGGCGGAGCCCCGGCCACGAAGCGCGGCCCTGTCGGCGCAACACGCGCTGAAGGCTTGCACTCGGATTAGGACTTCGCCCGCGCCCGCCGCTGGAGACAAGGTAGATGTCAAAGTCAAACATTCATTCAGTTCAGGTTCTTATAAAAACACTAATGAACGTCAAAACTAAACACAGTTGTAAAAAAAATTACAGTGCATAAAACATATTATCAAGACTAGAAAAAATTTTTATGTCATACGATAGGCAAACAGGCAAGCTGGCCACCTGGCTGGCTGGATGGAAAGTGGTCACCACTGCCTATAGACATTAGCAACACCGAGACTATCGCCAATGCGTTGCCCACCTCTATAACACGTTACTCTGGTAGCAAACAGGCAAATATCAATCCACTGCCAAAGCCACGGTTCCCCAAATTCCCACCAATGGAGCACTGGAAACCTTACTCACCGGCAGAAACACAATACTATTTAAAAGATTATTATTTAGCTGCGGTATTCTGTAAGGTGGAGGTACTTCCCCAGTCGGGCGGCTCCAATTCGAACGGGATACCCCGCTTTGCCCTACCTCTCTTAAAATTGTAATAAAATCAAACTAATTTCACTAAATATCATCATCACAGCCCATAATTATCAAAGGATTTAGGGCCAGTCCCACGAAAGGGGAGGTTATACATGCGTTACAGCTGCTATAGTTATAACCTCTCACAAATTAGTTCTGACCAAGAGATCGATGTCCGCTATTGGCAGTCTATTTGGCGTGAACTGTCCGTGTGGTGTCCGGCGGAGTAGAATAGAACCTAAATCCTGCAGTGGCCTGTTATGATCTGTTATGAAGATGATGATATTTAACGTATATTTATCAGTATATTTTGTATTATTATGTGTTTATGTAAAATACTCTCTCGCTTCTGAGGGTAATCATAATGCAGGCTTTTGGCCAAACAATTATTTATTTATTTATTAAAGCTTTATGCACAAAAGTACAGTGGCTGACTGAAAGCTAAAATAGCCTTATCTACCAGTCAATTATGATGTGTTTATATTCTTGAGTTCACAAAGAACTAGTTTATTTATTTAACTGTTTATTGTACACAATAATGATATACAGATAAATATAACAGAACAAAAGACACAACAGGCGCTGCTTATTTCTAAAAAGAAATTACGAGTGTCACACATTAAGAAATTATTATCATAGTTTACAGGTTGTTATCATTATCACAAACAAATCCACCACCAACCTGGCGTAACAGCATCCTCAACCAACACGACGGTCTGGTCGTGGTGCGTGTGCAGCGCGCGGGCGTGCGGGCCGGCCGCCGCGCGCGCGCCCAGCCGCAGCCCCAGCGCCACGCCGCAGCAGCCGCCGCACATCGCGCCCATCAGGAACAGGGCCATGCTGCGGCGCCATACTGGGGAGGATCACCGGCATCATAGCAGCGGAAACCGGGGAGGATCATCGTCCTCATAGCACCCGGAAGACACTCCTTGCTGGGCATAGGCCTCCCCCAGCGAAGGCCCAAATCCGGCAAACGCCGGTTTTGGGCCTTCCGCTTCCAGTTGATACAATCAGCTGCAGAGAGAACTGAACCCGCCACCATACATTTGATGTATACTAGGGGTCCGCTCTGCAGCTTGCTGTACCTACAAGGATGATCAGCATCATATAATAAGTACTCTGCAACCCCAGCGCTACGCCGGCGCACCCGCCGCACATCGCGCCCATTAGGAACAGGGCTATGCTGCGGCGCCATACTGGGGAGGAGCATTATCATAGGCATAGACGTAGACAGTAATTTGGGGGGTATGGGGTCTCACCACCATCTCAGGGGCCCAAGCCAACCTCACCTGCTCGTGGTCCCCCTGCTGGTAGACGGGCGAGGCTCTGGCGAATCGGCTTTTCCTTAAGAGGTTGTGAGGGTCGGATAGAAGTCGACGCATGTAAAAAGCCAAACCCCCAAAAAAAACTATGGCAGGTCAGTTAAGAAAACCGGACACGGATAGGGCGTCGCCGTAAAACGTAGCGTAGAAGGATCGCCCTACTTCTGTGTTAAGTCGGTTAGGGTTATCGGGTCCAGGGCGCGCCCGGTTAAAGACGTTAGCCCACAAGAAGGTCCGTTCCGCTACCTGAAACGCTGGTACGCTGGACGGGCGCGATAGTTGGCCGATGTACTCGCCAGGCGGAGGGTGGCAATGGCGTTCGTGCAGGAGACTCGTTGTCCGGCCATGCCACCCCCGCCAGGCACGGGTAGGAGAGGTAAGCCCAAAAACCGATGGCTTGAAGTCGTCAAGAATGACATGCATGTCAACAAGCTTAACACCGAGGATGCCGAAGACCAAGAAGAGTAGGAAGGCGGACCCCGGGCCCTCGCGCGCCACGCGGGAGCGCAACCGGGACATAACGCCGAGATAATGATGATGATAGACATAGACAGTAGTTTATTCGGATCCCCATTTCGTCCTCAACCCAAGGTGAGTATAGTAAATTGTAATTATTGAAAATTAAATAAATCATCATATCTTAATTTTATATTTGCTAGACTTCCATAAACAAGCGTTTCGCATTTAAAAATATCAGAGGGCTTAGTGTGAGTTTCGCTTCGTTTTTACTTTACTATCGCGTTTGCGTTTACGTGAAAATTAGTATGAAAAAATGTATAGCGCCGTCTAGTGGTACGTAAATGAAGCTTTTTTCTTCATACTAATTTCGACGTAAACGCAAACGCGATAGTAAAGTAAAAACGAAGCGAAACTCACACTAAGCCCTCTGAACGAATATCGGTATAGTAGGAGATCCGGCCATACTCCATCATCACCTTGGCGTTAAACGGTTGCGCTCCGCGTGTTCCCGGTTGCGCTCCCGCGGAACACGCGGAGGCCCAGGGTCCGCCTTCTGCTTTTCTTAGTCCACTTTGCGCGGTCTTCCGCATCGTTAGTGGTGAGTCCGTTGGCACGCATGTCACTCTTAACGACTTCTAGCCATCGCTTCTAGGGCCGGCCTCTCCTTACCGTACCTTGCGGGCATGGGATGGCCAGACATATGTTACCCACATAATTTTCCACCATTTGCAATTTACAATTGTTCACCAATATTTCCGTTCGGACTAAGTTTCGCCTAGGCAACCTTATTTAATCCAAATAAATAAATATTCTATCCTATACTCGTTCCTTACCTCGATCCTTAAAAAGCGCGACCAGCTCCTCATACAGCAGTACGGGCGACAGCGGCGGCGTGCCGTCCTTGACGCGCTGCACCGCGTCGCGCGCGAAGGCCGCGATGCGCGCGCGCGACTCCGCTATCAACTCATGGTGCCAGATCTCGTTGAAGGCTTCTTTTAGCTGGAGATTGAGATTGAAAATGATTTGATATACTGTCACGTGTGGTATCCAGCAGAGTAGAATAGCACACGTACAAGGCGACTAATGTTTTTGAGGCAAAAGATCTAGTGTCTCCGTGGATTGGAATATGGGCAGCAGCATTTTCTATTCTATGTTATATTTTCAGTTCTCGAAGGGCCGTGCCGTTGCCGTGGCCGACTACTGGGCAAGCCAGATCTAGGGTTTTAGGGTAAGTTGTCGAGTGGCGACCACATACCGGAAGACGCAGCGTGGGTAGGCCTCTCACAAGGTGGACCGACGACCTGGTAATGATCGCAGATACCAGGTGGATGCGGAAGGCACAGGACCGGCCGTGGAAATCCTATGCCCAGCAATGGGCGTCTTTCGGCTGATATTATGATATGTTATACTGTCATGGGGTGCCAAATTTTAATTTGAAAAATGACATAAAGTATTTTTAAAATGTGATTGCTCCTCTGCTTTATTTATACTAGTCTATACTAAGTTATGATTTGTATTTTTGTTTGTAATGAATAAACTCAAAACATTCAAATCTGGATCGATTTTAAAAATTCTTACACAACTGTGAGAGACAATACTAACTGTGTGACCATCTGATTATGGCTTGAACAGGAAAAGGAAGAAAAAAATACTAATAAGAAGCCAAATTATGTTTGAGTGATATGGGCTATATTTCATCCCGAGAAAATAATAGGCTCCCACGGAAATGTTGAATGTTTACAGAAATCCGTAATGCGCGAGGGGGAAAGCCGCTGGGGAAGGCTAGTCATAAATATTGTTGATTATTATAATTTTATTCAACTTTGCGAAGTGGAAAAGGTACCTACAACCTGTTAATAGGTATTGTGGCACTTTCCATCATCATCATCATATCAGCTGGAAGACGCCCACTGCTGAGCATAGGCCTCTCCCAGAGATATCCACATAGGCCATTCTTGTGCCTACCGCATCCAGATGGTACCTACAATCTTTACCACCCACTTTTACACTTTTTTACTTTTAAAACTCAATATTTGTACCTTTCTTATAGCTTCAAGGCTATGTTGAGTAATGTCGTGGACTTTAGCCCTGCCATTGCCTGCAGCGGTGACAGCAGCAACCTGAAAATAATTATCTGTTACTATAATATGTTACTAAAAAAAACTTTCAACACTGTGTGATACCTTTCAACACTGTGTGATATAGACACATCAGCAACAATGCTGCTCGTCTATAACCTAATAAATAAATAAATAAATAATCATCTAGGTATTACCGTGTTAAATTACCATACCTATATAGAGTAGAAATAAATAAATAAATGTTATCGGTAAACTAAAAAATATTCATTCCATAATGGTAACCGTCATTTTAGGTACTCATCACGAAATGTTATTTGTTTTCTATGTACCCTACTTTTGGTACTACACTTGTGACCATAACTATCGAACCACCCTAAATTTTTCGATATACGCTCATACATTCCTGGCATTACAAATCAGTCTATAACTTCATAAATATAACAGAAATGGGCAGCAAGGAAAAAGTCAATGTATGGCTAATGAAAATGGCCTTAAAAGTTATCCTCATAAAAAGACAAAAATAACTTGTTGTTTTGATTTTTATTAACAAACTATTTATGCCATAGTTGTTTATTATCACCTACACAAATATTAATTATACAATTAAAAGCATTCAAACTTACACATCAATGGTCTGATTATCTTTAGCTTGTGCTGAAAATCAGCACTGCAATGTTCCGTTACATCTTACACTGAACCCTTTTTGACGTAGCATTACTTTAGGTATTCAGTTCACATTACTTAGTTTGTAAATAAATTTAAAATATGTGCATAATCAATGTACCTATGTAATGTAAATATGTACACATGTGTACCTAATTTAATATATTATAATAAAGTGATTGTTCTGGGGTTAAACTTGTTTCTAATAAGTTGATTATTTGTCTGATATGTTTAGTACCTTGAATGGACATCTACCTACGTAGTTAAATATGATGGTAGTAGTCGAACTACAAATTGAATTACCTACTGAACACATACGCCAAAGAAAAAATATCTTCTTAAGCTTCAACTAATAAATAACCTACTCACTCATTCTAACACTATTAATGTAACTATTATATAAGTTCAGGGCCATTGCTCTTAGAATGTAGGGCAACAATGCCAATGACTTTCATTATCATTGCAAAAATAAACAAAAAAATATATTTCTTCTGCCAAAGTAAATAAGTTTCTTATTTGTTTTCCCCAAATGCTGGCGTGAATGACCGACCGATGGCGCGCAAAAGTACTAGGCAAACATAACCTTCAAAGAGTCACTTACATGCAAAGCTTCGAGGTTTTCGCCGGCCCGATGCTTCAGGTTGTCCATATCAGGGCACCACGAGATAGTAGAAGTTCTGCCTAAACCATACTGACCGTTAGTTCACACAGAAACCTTAACCTTTGGACGTATTGGCTAACTATGCAGTCTCAAAATAGACCAAAATGTCATCGAAAGTCACAGGAGGACAGGTTTTTGAACGGAAATTTGGGTATATATTTTAACATTTGTAAAGAACTCGATTGTATATATCCAGTTAAATCACAAACAGTTTTTATTATGGAAATTTTACCTTATCCAAACATAACCTAAATTTACTTGACAGCTGAGCTGACAGCTGATCTTGACATGTCAAAATATCACGTTCCATTACCTAATATTATATTTATTTTCGTTTATTTATATTTTGTTGATAAGTATCAATAATGCATTTCATTTTCATAATGATTTTGATTAAATAGGTATAATAACAACAATAAACTGTCACAGTTCTTAAAAAAAATGTAACTATACCTAAACCTAAACCGGAGCGCGGTAGTAATTGCGGTTATATAAATAGAGATGTCGTTAGTTAGCGAAATAATTTTGAAGAATGTAATCAACAACATGATCATCATGGATTCACAGAAATTAAAATGGATCCTCCAGTCCAAGACCTGACTAACGAAAAAACTCTAATATAGGTACTGAAAAGTCTGAACGGGAAGCTCTTTCAATATTGAAAAGTCAATCAATTTCATAGCAAGATAATTTTTTTTCGATCTCTGGTGCTCTCATTAACAATTATTTCATTGTATGATGGAATTACAAGAAGTACCTTCATTTCTTCATCCCTCCATCATACTTCAGCGGCTAGCGAATCAGCGTCCTTCTTCAACTAAGCAGAGCTTTCAAGAAGAAAATGTACGATTGTGAACGGGTACTAAAACAGCTTACGTAAGTAAGTACCTACTTACTGAATAGAATACCGTCAAGGGGCTGTCAACCTGGAGACTGCTCTAGGTGCCCAGCGGAAGACCATGGTCAACCTTGCTTCGGCAACAGTATTTGGAACCTACGAGTGGCGCAATCTCGTTACGGTGCTGAAGTTCTAGTAGCCTCAAAGCACGAAACGGTCACCCATCCTGTTCCCGTACTTTGTGAGCTTGCTTAACGCTAGTAGGTATGTAGAAGTTTTTGTATGTACGTGAATTTGTATTTTACAAACTTGATAATTGAATTATTTAGTTACGAGAAAACTATTTACCGAGACCTGCCCTTCCCGTTCCCCCCCACTTTGTTTCACCTGGGGTACTTCGAAAAAAAACAAACAAGCCGCTTAGAACTATATTTATTTTCCACCCCTCAACTCGTCTTCGATTTCATCGATGGTCTTCCCCTTTGTCTCTGGCACCATTATGGCTGCGGCGATACCGAAGACGTTGGTTGCACCGAAGACGAAGTATGCCACGTAGGAACCGAAGGCAATGGAAATCTGGGTGAAGATGATCAGCTGCACGAAGCCCAGAAACCAGGCGTAGCTCACTATGCAGCCTAGGAACTTGGCTCGAACCTGTCAGGAGAAAGACTTAATGTATAACATATTATATGTAGATATCTATGTCACCGGTCATACCCATTTTTAACCGACGAAAAAGATGAGTGTTTTAAGTTTGATGTGTTTCTATGGGGCTTTGTGTATCTGTCTGTGGCGCGCGAACGGATGGATCGATTTGGATGCGATTTTCTTAGCTTCGTTTCAATAAAATCGGTATAGTAGTCTCGAAAATATTTAAGTTGAAGTATACTTGGTCAGGGGTTATTCGACTTTTTCTGTCGGATAGGTTATTTTATAATAGCTAGCCAGGCGTTTGACCGCCATATAACCTGGTGGGAAGTGATGATGATGGAGCATGCCTGTCTAGGAACACCATATTCTGTGAAGGCGTGTAGATTAGATTATAAATTAGCTTAGCTGTACTTAAGCATTATAAAATAAAGGTTAAATAAAAGCGGTTTGTGCGGATAGCTGGAAGATCCGCGACTTATGAAGGAAACGTCCGCCGCGTTTTTCGATTGTGACCGGTGAAATGAGGTCGCGATTTGTAAAAACTGTATGAGACTGTGTTTCTGCCTGTAATATCTATTGTCGCAATACTCCATCCGCTGAGCTCGGTTGCTCAAAATACAAGTTCAGACGACGGAACCACCGATGAGGTCGACGCCATACCTGGTTTTTGCTGGATATGAATTATATATATACACCCTTGCAGAAGCATTTCTAGCTGGTGTCGTACCCGATCGAAATAGAACGGTAGTTTATATTGTCGCAATACTCGCAACACACATAATCATCATCATTTCAGCCAAAAGACTGCTGGGCATAGGCCTCCCACAGAGATCTCGACAAAGTCCGGTCCTGTGCCTTCCGGACCAGCTTTACCAGGTCGTCGGTTCACCTTGAGGGGGACATACAACACACAACAATAGAACATCTGTGTCAAACATCCGCCAACCTGGAAGTTGAACATCTCAGCCATGATGACGTAAGGCGCGGGGGAGATGCCGCCCGCCTGGGCAGCCACTACCCCCACCAGGGCCGCAGCAGTCAGCCACGACGGCGGTGTGCCTCCCATCCGCTCCCAGACCTCGACCACACCAACAGTGGACATGGAGACGGCGGCCAGGGCGAAGGCTGTGATTAGCACCGGCTGGAATGGAAAAGTGATGATTAGGAAGATGAAAATGTATGATGATGCATGCATGTTTTTGCATGCAAGAGGCTTTGCATTTTAGATATCAGTGACAGCGCAGTAGCAACTGCATTTTTGTTAGGAAACATAGTCATGAAACCTGCATATTCAGGCGACTGATGATCAGATCCAATCTGGTTAGCTTCCGTGGCGTGACGGAGGTTAGATGGCAGTCGCTCCACTGTAATTACCTGATCTGCCAAATCCTAGACCATGGCCAAGGCGGACCCCGGGCCCTCGCTCACAACCGGGACATTAACGCCAGGATGACCGTTGACCACTTGAAATTTGCAATATTTTAGGTAAACATTTTGACCCCCCAAAGGGAAATTTTTTCGAAATTTTATAATTATTCCTAAGTACAAATCGCTATAAACCCCACTACACTATCTATAGAAAGAAACTAAAAGCATGCCAGCTGAAAGAAAGCTTCAGTACCCACCTTTCGCCCAAACCGCTCAATCACGCTCATAGAGACTAAGGCAGCCAGGATCATCACCACCGGAATGCTGAGCGAGAGCAGTTCAGGACTGATGGAGACGCCAGACGAAGCGAGCAGGGTGGCGGCGTATGACATCACCACTAGGGCACCGCTCAGCCCATGAGGAGTCATCACTAGGAACATCTTGGTGAACGCTCGCCGCCATGGTGTCACTTTGACTGCGAGAGAAAGTAACATTTAGAGTGCCACAAACGAATCTGACCCGGTGATGTGAATGTGAAATGTGGTCATTAATGGTGGGGATGTGGTCGTTCGAGGAAGTGGCCTTTCGCGGGAAATGGATGTTCAAATATGGACGAGCATCACTTACTTTCAGTTTTGGACACCGGGTAAGATAAGTTTGTGGCACTGTAAGTAATGTCAAAGAGAAAAAAAATACTACAATAATATCTTTAGTATTTTTTTAGTCGTGGTGGAAGAGTACAATACAGCTCCAGCCCATTCGATATACTTACCTATGTCCCAAGAGCCTAATACCGAAAATGGGCAGCAGTTCCTTCTCTTGCATTTTCTGTCTAGCGTTAATGCGCTTATTACACATTCCTAAATTCAGTCACTGAATTCAGAAACAAAAATCGTGAGAGCAAATCAAAGTGGAATGTATTGCTCATAGAATAAGGTCCATTTTTGTATCACGTCTTTCGGTCTGCTTTTCAAAAATCCGGGATATAAAAATGGACCTTATTCTTTGATTTGCTCAAAAGGTACATTTTTGTATCACTTACATTAAGCCACGCGTCGGTCTGCTTTTCAAAAATCCGGGATATAAAAATGGACCTTATTCTTTGAGTAATACATTCCACTTTGATTTGCTCTTACGCTTTTTGTTTCTGAATTCAGTGACTGAATCAGTAAGTAATAATCGCATAAGATAGATTATAACAAGGTACTAAACAAAGCGTCGGTGGCCTAGGGGTTTTGAGGTCCGACTCGTAAGCGAGAGGTACCGGGTTCGAACCCAGTGCAGCCATGTACTAATGACTCTTTTAGTGTTCAACTAATGTAGTAAGTACTACATTAGTTGAACACTAAACCAGGCAAAATATAGTAATGAAACTTGCACATTCAGGCGATTAAATGTTGAACCATGATCCGATCTGGTTAGTTGTCCCTGTTAACAAGGTCACGGAGGTCAGATGGCAATCGGTCCACTGCTTAACAAATTGTATTAATGACCTGATATGCCAAATCCTGTACCATGGCGGACACCAGGCCCTCGTGCGTGAGAGCACAACCGCAATATTAACGCCTGCCCTGCGTAATGCAGCCATTAAGGCTGTGTGCCCTGGTTGACAGATCAAGGGAAAACTTTTGCAGATGGAGGTATGCATATACTACACAAAGCGTCAACGAGTGTGGAGCCTCATCACAGACCATGGCACATCTGCTCACCTGTTCAACCTGCCCTGATTCTGTTTGCTTAAGGACTTATATTCAGCCACAAGCAACGTAGACTGTGTTGCTCAATTTTAGACTCATCATCATATCAACCGGAAGACGTCCACTGCTGGACATGGGCCTTCCCGGGAGATCTCCACACAAGCCGGTCTTGTGCCTTCTGCATCCAGCGGGTACCTGCAATCTTTATCAGGTCGTCGGTCCACCTTGTGGAAGGACTACCCACGCGCGTGTTCCGGTACGTGGTCGCCGCTTGAAAACTTTACTGCTTTACGGCTATGCTTATATGCCTACTCACATATAGTAGCAAATGACATATTCGGTATAGATTTGAAGTAGAAGTCTTCGGTCTTTATGCCTTCGATCTCTTTCTGTACGACGTGGTGGTCCGGATGCAGGCCTCGTAAGAAAGCTACTGCTGCAGCAGCTTCCTGTAACAAAAAAAGTTAAGTCAATACGACCTTCAA
Organism: Blastobasis lacticolella; assembly: GCA_905147135.1. Taxonomy (NCBI): domain Eukaryota; kingdom Metazoa; phylum Arthropoda; class Insecta; order Lepidoptera; family Blastobasidae; genus Blastobasis; species Blastobasis lacticolella. Next base: position 12,679,070 of record LR990063.1, read on the forward strand.
TACGCTCCATGTTGTGGGGATTTGGGGAACCGTGGCTTTGGCAGTGGAGTGGCATTTGCCCTTTTTCTGCCAGAGCAACGTGTTATAGAGGTGGGCAACGCATTGGCGATACTCTTGGTGTTGCTAATGTCTATAGGCAGTGGTGACCACTATCCATCAGGTGGCCCGCTTGCCAGTTTGCCTACCGTATGAGATAATGAGATAAAAAAAAGTTTTTTTTTTATCACTGGGCTTCTAACACTGTTTAGTGCGAGGGATCCTGTGTTAATCGTATATAATCGCAAAAATAGTTAAATTTTCCGTAAAGAAATACATAGTGAGTTTCGCTTGTCGTGAGAATCAAGCGATTAATAGGTAATTGGTAGTGATTCAAGAGTTCGAAGTGGGGGTAATCGTCGAATCCGAAAGAGGGTGGGTAGATATGTTTGTCCTTAGCAGCGACTTCACACGCGGCACTAGTTTACTCGAAACCTTGACGCATGCCACTGCGTCGAAATATCGAGGTAAAAATAATACTAACCGTGGTAACAAACGTGGTATGTGTAGCGTTAGTGTAACCACGGAAGTCTTAAAACCAATAAAACGTCATCTCGGTCGTTATAAAGACCTAGACGGTTATGCCACTGGTGTTACTAAAGTCCTGGTCGGTGACCACTTTCCATCAGGAGTCTGCTAGCCTGTTTCTCTACCGTATAACGAAAAATAATAACTCACGTCATTCTTCCCAAGCTTGACTAGGAACGAAGGTGACTCTGGTGCTTTCAGCATCACTAGAATAGTGGCAAGAGGTATTCCGCCAACGATGTAGAGCACTGTGTAGTATTCCAAGTAAGCGCCTATAGTGTAAATGATCAGAAAACCGACGGTGTTGATGAGGATTATCAATGAACCCAGTAGCCCTGAGAAGAGAAATATGCCTTTTATTATTTGTTCTGGAATGACTCTGGCTAGCATGATAAAAATAAGTGACAAAACATATTTTATGTAAAACAGGTTCAGTAAACGTCGAATAACTTTTAAGAATGTTAAGGTCTCTCCAGTGGACTGTATAAACTGGTATAATGCTAGTGTAAGGATTCCAGAATCGACTAGGTACCAAGGTATCGAACGATAACTTGAAGAGAAGACAGAAGGCTTGGTCGTTATCTTGCCCGGTGTGCAGCGTCGCGTCGTGCGAAGGCTGCAACATTCTTACCTCGAATATTATCCTGGCTGATTTCCTTTACATACATCGGTACAATGACGAAGGTAGCGCCGCCGGCGAGGCCGCTGAACGCTCGCGCCGCTATCAGCATGATGGGGTTCCAGGCGCAGTATGTTAGTAGCCAGCACAGCTGGAAATATTAATGATATGTAACTTAGACGACGGATGTCACTTGCGTAGAATTACATCGCGCTATCGAGCTGGTCAATTGAAAAACAAAGTATTTCATACTAGCTTCTTTGTCCCACTGCGGCCATGTACCAACGACTATTTTCTGAGTTATGTACGAATACTTTAGTTGAATCTATGTTCTTAAGTTTAGGGAAAACATGTATGTATGTAAACTCTTTATCGCGTATAACTTCATAAAGAACATTAACAAAAGATAGAAATATACGTCGTGGTGAAACCTGCACATTCAGGTGACTGAATTTGTAACCATGATCCAGTTCCCCTAGTAGCAGGGTCACGGAGATCGAAGGTAGTTGCTCCACTGTTTAATTACCTGATCTGCCAAATCCTGGATCATGGTGAAGGCAGACCCCGGGCCTTCGCCTGCGAGAGCACAACCGGGAGCAAGATGATGTTAAGGATGATGAATAGAGGGAGTAGATAGTAGAAGAGCGGTCCCTGTCTGACAGACACGCTATCCACTAAGCCAGAATTTACCGACAGTATGTAGAAGATATCAGTGGCCGCCACCGTCAGACGCGTCTGTCTGCTAATATCAAATCTATCTTACTGCTCCCACCCTACACTCACCCTGCCCGTACCGTACCCCTACCCTACACCTACCCTATCCCTACCCATTCCTACCCATCCCTACCCTAACAGGAAGAGAACGAAAGTTACCGCCACTTCCTATAGGTAGTTCTCTGTTTTAAAGAAACGGCAAGAAACCACAGAGCAGTTAATTCTATTTTCCTTTATATATCTTTATATATATAATTCTTCTGTGAGTGTGTATGTCACTGAGTCTTATATAAAACTAGCGGACCCGACAGACGTTGTCCTGTCTACACGTCTTTAATTTGAAAATTTCAAACTTTTTTTACAAAATTGTGAATCTAAACCATTCCCAGATCCCCTTGAACACACACAAAAAATTTCATCAAAATCGGTCCAGTCGTTTGAGAGTAGTTCAGTGACATACACACTCACAGAAGAATTATATATATATAAAGAAGATAAGCCGCATGTTGGAGGAGACATGAGCTAAAACCGTAACAGTTTGAAGACCCAATTCTCGGAAACGATGTCGCGGCAGACCCAAAAAAAGTGCCAGACCCAAAAATCGCAGAGTGCAAGAATCGGGGGGAGGCCGTCGTCCAGCAGTGAGATAATTCAGGCTAATATAATAATAATAATATCTTAAATACTAATTGGCCGTGCGGTGTCCGGCAGAGTAGAATAGCACCAACCCCTTACACTCATGGGTGTCGTACAAGGCGACTAATGTTTTCGAGGCAAAAGATCAGGAGTCTCCGTAGTCTGGAAAATGGGCAGCAGCATTTTCCATTGTTATATTTAAACACTGCGATCTCCAACCCGCCTGCCAAGCGTGGAGATTATGGCAATAACCTCCTCTTTCGTGGGACAGGCCCTAAGTCCTGCAGTGGACTGCTACGGGCTGTGATGATGAAATACTAATACGCTTTACACACTCCTTTCTCACCGCTTGTGGCACAGCAATAGCGATCACGCCTCTCTTTCTTCCACAAGAGTCAGCTATAAAGGAGTATAGTGGAACGCCCATACTGGCGCTCAAGCACATGATTGAAGCCATCCAGGATATTTCCACGTCAGACATCGGTCGTCCTACAGGCGACTGGTCTGACTGCAGCTGCTTCAGTACGGGTGATAACCAGCCCATCTGCATTCCAAGTGTTAGTGAGGCCATGTTTACTGGAAACAAGAAGCAGAGCGTTATATATTGATGGGGTTAAGGGACCACAATCGAACATTAAGTATTGAGTTTGTTCCGAATATAATTTCTTATTATAAAGTGTTACAGACCCGCCCCTGCTTCGCATGAGTGTTCTCGGCGTTTTGTATTATGGTTAAATTACATTTTATAACCTTCCGGGACAAATTATCTAAAATATAGTGGAAACCGCATCAACATCCGTGGCGTGGTATAGGAGTATGCTAATTGATAATCACAACTATTTCATTGGATGCTCTAAGATCAAAACCGACAATAAATTAATCTAACGGTAACTCCGGAAATACACAGTTCGTCGGAGGAAATTCGGAAAATCTTTGTTCAAAAATCAAATGTTCAGATTTTCTAAAGGATGCGAAAAGGTAGAGTATCTATCTATCTGTCGCAGCCATCTGGTTAAATTAGCCATTAAATGAGAAGGCTAGTCCGTTAATGAAACGCCGGCATTCAATTGAATGACTAGGCCGATCGCTGATTTTTCTAGCTTCACTCAACGTTTAACTAGTTGGCTTATTAAAGGCAGCCCTTCGGAGACGGCTGAAGTAAAATCAGGCAGGTGATTTAAATTTAGTTCAAATTTTATCTACTGCTGCGCTGGTAGTCACCAAAACAAATCTGGCGTCAGACAGCTCGCACAGCAAGCTCGTCGTTTTAACTAAATTTAAAATGTGGTACATGTTTTTAAGTAAGAATTGAGATAACTTTAAGCATTCTTACTGTTACGGGTCTGGGTGTTCTATGTATACCTAATAAGTATGTATTTAAAAAGTATATAAGTAGTTTATCAGTTACCTAGCACCCATAACACAAGCTTTGCTTACTTTGGGGCTAGATGGCGTGTGAATTTGTCAACGATTATTTATTTATTATTTATCTTAATTCTTTACGATAACTGAATATGTTCATTTTCTTTTTATACTTACCTTTAATTAGAAACAAATGCCAAACTTTCGTGTCATTTTATATTTAATATTATAAAATAGGGCTATAGTGCACTGTTGCTATTGTTCCTACTACATAGTTACAAGTAGTAAATAAGATATAATATAAAGTTTCATTAAATATTTTTACTTAGTTAAATACGGTTATAGGTACCTACTCGCAATACAATTAATTGTATACCTACTTATTGAATATCTTGCGACTAATAATGTTTTATTATATAAAAGTGATCTTTATTAATTCATTATTTTTTATCTTAAATAAAGTTTATCATTTAAGTTGCGAACTTATGGTCACTCTAACCAACCATCTGTATACCCTTTAACAAAACGGCTAAATAACGTTCAGCCAAGTAGTTAAACGTTACATTCAACAACTTGGCTGGTTATCCTTTAGTCATTTAATTAAATGCCGGCGTATGATTAACGGACTAGCCTTCTAATTAAATGGCTGATTTAACCAGTTGGCTGCGACATATCTATCATAGCGAAAGGAATAGAAAAAAACTAGGAAAGCTAGCCATTAACCTGAATTAGATATCTACTTTTGCACAGATAGGTCCATATATTACCTGTAAATTTTCTTTTTTTTTCTAATTTTGTGTGCAATAAAGAGTGTACCTAGATAGATATCTAGATTAATTTCTCACATTTTTCCCGTAGGGGCAGACAGAGATGTTCGAAAAAACGTTTCTCACTCGTATGATTCGGGTATGGAGTGAGCTCCCAGCCAGTGTTTCCTTTGGACGACATGGGATCGTTCAAGAGGTAGGTATATTATTGGTGTCTTTAGGGGCTGGCAATGCATTGGTAGTGCGCCTGGTGTTGCTGATGACCACAGGCGGCGGTGACCACCTTCCATCAAGTGGCCCGCAGGTCTGTTTATGTGCCTTATAACGAAATTGCCGTATTGGCCGTGTGGTGTCCGGCATGGCCGTGTGGTGTCCGGCAGAGTAGAATAGCACCAACCCCTTACACTCATGGGTGTCGTACAAGGCGACTAATGTTTTCGAGGCAAAAGATCAAGAGTCTCCGTAGTCTGGAAAATGGGCAGCAGCATTTTCCATTGTTATATTTAAACACTGCGATCTCTAACCCGCCTGCCAAGCGTGGAGATTATGGCAATAACCTCCCCTTTCGTGGGAGAGGCCCTAAGTCCTGCAGTGGACTGTCACGGGCTGTGATGATGATGGTCCTGACATACCTCTCTCGCCTCTTACACATTCATAAACCTTTAGATTCATACTCGTCAGTTTAGGGTCCTTTTGAGCTGACCTTTCTTTAAAATATCTCCCATTTTATCGTGTGATAATATGTTCGCCTCGGTCTCTCACACAGATTCTTACCTAATAAAGCAATAAGCCATTGCAAGTAACAATGTCCATTCTCGTTTTTGGAAGTAGTGTACATTTCCTTTGATTTCTTGAAAACTGTTGCACCGATTTCAATTAAGTTTTTAAATTTATGATCCACTTTATTTGTCAAGTTTTCTAGATCACACACAACATATCCTATAGTAATATCACAGAACAATACAAGCTATTGTAAGAGCAAGATCTTTATAATATATGATAGTATCAGATCTACTATAGGTAACGTATATTTACTATTATTTACTTACATAATGATTTTGTGTGTAAACATTTATAGTGATAACGATTCTGAATTAATATTAGTGTAAGTATAGGGATGAAGCAAAAGTTCAATGATCATTTAAGAATTTACTTGAGTTCTTTTTTTACAGGGTGATATCGGGCTGAGTAGCCAAGATTCGCTGTGTATCTGTTAATAACTGCGACAGTTTATAGCAGTCGTAACTTCTTAACGGATAGCCCGATTTCGATGGTTTTTTTATACCACTATGGTGGCAAACAAGCGGACGGCCTGCATGATGGTAAGCAGTTACCGCAGCCTATGGACGTTTGCAATACCGACCCCGTACAAATCTTTTCATCCCTTTCTTGAAGAACTCCATGTTGTACTCTCCAAGGAAAACCAGGCGAAACAGGGAAGTTGGGATAAGACCGTTGAATGAGAGACTATGGCTGATATGATCACAGCAGACGTCACTTGCAACATATATGTAACCTCGTGTGACAGGTTCAGGTTATTATTGTTGTATTGACGTATGTTTACAATACTACAATACAATAAATTATATTTCAGACAGTACCTATAACACATAAAATAAATTACATCCTATTGTCACTGTGGAAAAAAATACTACCTGCAACTATTATCCATATCTTGTTAGTACGACTTAGTACATGTTAGTATTAAAATAATGTTCATAATTTCCCCTTTTTATAATTCCAACTCAGTATTAGTGTACCTGGGGGTACTGTTGAACACTAAGAGGTCTGTCTGTCTGTCTGTCTGTAGCGTAGTAACTCCCTAACAGAGGAGTCGATTCAGTTGCGCACCCCGTCCCCACGGGGTGTCGCTTCCGGTCAAACCTGGAAAGCCTTCCCGGCTACAAATGCTCCCAGGGTGTTTAGCACGTAGGCGCCTAGGACTTTTATGGCGAGTCGTGCATAAATCAATCCGGCAGGCCGGCTGGTACTCTATGAGAGTTTACCTCGTCCCTCCCAATCGCTACCGGAGGTGTCGATTTCGAGGCAGTTTTCTTTATTTGATAAGTAATATTTTAATCAAGATAGTACTTAGCTCTGTTTTATTAAAATTGGTTCAGATGTTTGGGAAATATTTGAGTTGGCAAACTTTGTCGGAGGTTTTCCGACATCAGTCGGTGAGGTTATTATTTTGTATGTAGCTGTATCACCACTTGCGATCAAGTTTTATTTATTAGTACTGTACTTAACTAGGTACCCATTTATCTACTCAAATGTATTGGTTTTTCAGTTTTTTTATTTTTGTATAAGGTAGGTAGGTACCTAGATTTAGTTTATTTTATTTAGCAATTAGGGAGAATGCTTTCATGCATACGTGTAAAAATGATAACGACTAGTAAACCATAAAAACTTTTCTTTTCTTTTAATATTCGCGTCATTCCCAGCCGTGCTCTTTGCGCGATTGTCCGGGGCCCTATTTTTGAAATCGCATCCACGCAAGCGCTCGCCTTCTAGTGCTAGTCTTTTTTATCTTTAGCAACATACCACGAGTGTGAAAGAGATAGGTAGAGCGCTTGCGGGGATACGAGTGGTTTCAAAATTAGGTCCCCTGGACCCAAGATGGAAGGCCCACCCAGGCCCTGGGGTATGCCTTCCTACTTCTCCTTGTCCACGAGCGGTAGGGCACAGCGGGGTATCCCCTTCGAGTTGGAGCCGCCCGACTGGGGAAGTACCTTACAGAATACCGCAGCTAAACAATACTCTTTTAAGTAGTACCTATTGTGTTTCTGACGGTAAGTAATGTCTCCATGGGGTGGGGATTTGGGGAACCGTGGCTTTGGCAGTGGAGGGGCATTTGCATTTTTGCTGCCAGAGCAACGTGTTATAGAGGTGGGCAACGAATTGGCGATACTCTTGGTGTTGCTACTGTCTATAGGCAGTGGTGACCACTTTCCATCAGGTGGCCCGCTTGCCTGTTTGCCTACCGTATGACATTAAATGAAAATGAAAAATGATTTATTGAATTAGGATTACGTTAATTAACCTCTTTTCAAAAGTCAAAAATCTAACGGAAAACAAAGGGAATGTTAAGCGAGCTCATCCAGGTAGGGGGCGACGCATGCAGACAGATCAGCGCGTACAAGGGCTTACTCCGGCGAGACACCGGGCACCGATACGCGCCACGCACATAACCGCCTAGGCGAATCATGTGCGGCGCGCGCCCGGCCCCAGCCAGCCCGCCGGCGCTCACACCCGCACGCACCAGCCGGCCTACCCGCGTCACCGCCTGAGCTCGGAACAAATAAGTAAAAAGAATGTCGTCTGTCTGTCTTTCAAAAAAACTTCTAACAATCTTCGGCACCCTTATGGTGAGTATCAAGTATCAAGTTCAACCCTAAGAAGCTACTACGTACAATTAAATAGAAATGGAGTAACTTACGTCATTCCGAACACAAATAAGTATTCCCAGCCGCCGTGCAAATACGGGGCCGTAAGAGTTATGACAGATGCTCATCTTACAGTTTGCTTAATTGAATAAATATTAAATAAACGTGTGTAACTAAAAAGGCACGTTTCCACCAGGTCGGTGACTGCGTATTCGATGACCGACCTTTGTTATCTCTTATATAACTGCTGGTTAGTACTGCATTTTATAGGACGTCCAAAGCGACCTTTCATTTTGGTCATGTCCTCTATTATTTAGTATATTTGGTGACTGCGTATACGTTGACCGTCCTTCTTCATATCTGTATCACCTGTTGTATAATTGCTGGGTACGCTGGCCAACTGTACTGTACTTTACAGGACGTCAAAAGCGAGCTGTCGTTTCGTACATGTCCTGCATTGTCCACTATATTTGGTACCGTCGGTACATGGTTGGTCCCGTATATTCGAATCGACCGTTCGCTCGCAATTTACACTCATTAAAGGTACCGCATAAATAGTAGCAATTTTTATTGTTGACTCGTTGGCCCGGCGCGATTTCGCGTGATGTCCTTCCCCTACCCTTCTACCCTCCACCTACCGTAACCTACTCTGTACCTACCGTAACTTACTCGACAAATACTCCTACCTACCTCTACATCAATCTACACCAGTCTATAAGATCAACTATAATAGTAGATCTAAGTACACGGTTCACATATTTTGACCCTTATTTACCCATTCACATTTTTTGATAGGACTGTTGAGTTCATTATCATATACCATGTGCGCACCCCTGGGGTGTCGTTCCCGATGAAGCCAGTTTAATGAAGTTGTTGAAGCCAGCCAGAAGTTTAATGCCATTCCCGGCTATTGGCGTCGCCAAGGCGGAATTTAGTCGGTTGGCGCTTAGGTTTTCATAGCGAGACCCACATCATCAGGCCGGCCGGCCAACCGGTGTACTGCGTATTCTCCGCCTCCCTCCCCCGCTAGCCCGGAGGGTGCCCATTACCCGTTGCGGTGGGCGCAAAAAAAAAGATAGTGACTTCAAATTTTGTTGAGAGTCAGAGGTTCATCAGAACTGTAGCAAGAGGGACAATGTGGTCTCGGCCTGCCTCTACGGTACGGAAAAGACTATCTTTGCTACTCCTACCTGTTACTTCTTAAATTTGTTGCAGGTTCCTAGACAGTATTATCGTGTGACGGAGCGCGCGATGCTCAGTGTTTCTCTGATGGAGAGAATTCGTAACGAGGTTATTCGTTAGAGAACGAAAGTCAAACAGGAAAAGCAAGCCTCAAATCAAACACCGAAGTCTCAAAAACCAATTTTATCTTTGTCATTCCCACACAATTCATCTTCAATTTGCTCTACGGATTTCCCTTTCGTCTCCGGCACTACCAGGCTCGCAGCAACGCCGCAGAGGTTTACTGCTCCATACGCGAAGAACGCTGCGTGAGCACCGAAAGCCGATGAGATAGGTGCGTAGACAATCAGCTGGACGAAGGAGAGGAACCAGGCGTACGACACTATGATGCCAAGGAGCTTTGCTCGTATCTGAAAAGAAAGTTTGCTGAGTGTTTATTCTTAGCCATTATCGTGGTATCCAGTAGTCCAGCAATTTTGGATGCGTATTCATTTCATTCTCATTCTTAACTTTTATATGTCTGTTAATCACTAGAGTCTGCATATTTTTGTTACACACATTTTGACATTGCCTGAATTTGAAATAAAAAGAACATTCCTGTCGAGAATATAATCAGAACAGCTTGATATATCTTAACATAACTATGATTCCAAATTATAGGCTTTCAGCCTATCAAGAATTACCTGGAAGTTGAACATCTCCGCCATCACAACGTAGGGCACTGGTGAGATACCGCCTGCGTATGCTCCCACCATGCTAGTCAGAGCTAGTACCGTCAACCAGCCCGGAGGTTCACCACCTGCGCGTTGCCAGACCAACATGGAGCCTAATGTCATCATCGAAGCAGCGGCGATGACGAAGCAGGATACTAAAACTGGCTGGGAATAAAGAAGAAAATCATCAGCTACTAGTCCACTGATGGAGGAGATCTACGTCCTAAACAGAAACAAGAAAATGAAGATTTATTAAAACTGACAATTTTTCTAAGCTCTAGCAGGCGATAACAATGAGCAAACATTTTGGTTGCTTGAGGAAATATCTTGGTCGATAAACTATGGTCGATACACTGATACGTTCGTAAAATCGTGTACTATTGGAAGCTACACTAGTAGCTACGACTTATGTAAGTATAGATTGGACGTAGATGATGTGTAGTAGTGCACACCAAGAATTTCCGTCAGAAAGGGGTAGGTATATTGAAAGGATTATTGTAAATACAGTCATCTGCCCCATGGAAGACTTATAATACAATGATATTTCATACCGCAGAGGCTACTTCAAAGCCAGGACTAGGAGAAATATTTTAATGGAACTGTAAAGAATAAATGTACGTGTAGTTTTCAGTACTTAAGGATGTTATTACGGTGTTTACGGATTTTAGTAAGCGGATATGTACGAATATTCTAATCTTATAACTTGACGATCTCTTTTATTGACCAAATGTAATCTATAATAAAAATATTATCTTATGTAAGAACTTTAAGAGAGAAATAAATAAATCTAAATCTAATCTTCTACTTACCATCAGGCAGGCCGCAAGCTTGTTTGCCACCTTAGTGGTATAAAAAAAAGTCTATGGTTTTGGGGATTTGTTTATCAGCAATAATATAAATCGGTCCTATAAACAAATTCATAGCTTACCTTCCTCCCAAAGCGCTCAATCACGCTCATAGAGACGAACGAAGCCAAGATCATGACTATAGGAATGCTCAGGGTCTGGAGCTCAGGACTGATGGAAACGCCAGAAGACTCGAGCAAGCTGGCTGCATATGCTGTGATCACCATGCAACCGCATACCGCATGGCATGACATGACGCACATCATTTTGATGAAGCCGCGTCGCCATGCCAGCATCTTGACTAGAATTAAGAGAATGGAGTCTTGTCGCTATACGTAAATTAGGCAAATTGGAAAATTTGACGGCCACTGTGGCTCGGTCAGGTTGGTAAAAGAGCCTGTAGTGGAGGATATTTTTAGGTCTGGCAGGACTCTGTCAAGCATCTCTGAGGTGTCCTCGAAAAAGCGCGACCAAAATGTTAACTGTTTAATCGCAGATTTTTATCCGAAATCTGAGGATGACAACCGACACTAACAAGGTCATTCTTCGGTTTGCAAGATAACATAAGAAAAAGTAGTCCCCATAGTGACAACGCTTACAAAATGCGAAGCATGTGCTATTAGCAAACACATTTCATCGGAAATATTAAGTCAGTTTTCTATTATCTAATGATAAGGATCTAAGACAAAGGAAGATTCTATCTGCCTATTTGTTTTCGGTATCTCGGATGTTTGACTTGATTTATGAGGAACTGGTTGGATACAATATCAATATTTATTTCTGTGTTGTGTCATCTTTACAATTGATAAATATAATGATAAAAAACACTTACAAATAGTAGTAAAAGACATGTTCGGTATGGATTTGAAGTATGTGTCTTCGCTTTTTATGGCATCAATTTCTTTTCGCACGATGCTATGGTCCGAATCTAGTCCCCTGAGGTAGCCCACCACTGTTGAGGCTTCCTGTTATAATTGTGGCATTAAAACTTAATGAATTTTTGGCTCAACATTAACAATAGTTCATTATGGGAATGAGCTATATCCAGGATAATCTAAGCCTCGTATTGTAAAATATAAAACAACAAACAACTCTATGTTCTCTCTCTACTTTGCGGAATACAAATGTCTCAGTGTGATGGCCCTTGGAAGTTGTTAAATGGACGAACTTTATAAATACTAGTAGCAGTAGTAGTACTAGTTTTAATACTTTATTTATTAGTTTTTAATTTTATTGTATTGTAACGTTTTGTGTGCAACTTGAATCAAGATTAAAGTTAACTTTAAGCCCTACTTCCACCAAATTCTTAAGTACGTTAAGAATGACGTTTAACGTTCTTTTGTATGAAGTTTTTTGATACAAATCAGCTTAAATGCGTTTAATTTTATACAAGCCGCCCTTAGTCATGGAATTAGACTCACATCATCCTTCCCAAGTTTAATCAGGAACGCAGGGGACTCAGGAGCTCTTAGCAAAAGCAGCCCCGTAACTAATGGTAGAGACCCCACAATCCACAATACAGTGTAATAATCTAAATATCCGCCCATGGCGTACACAGCCAGCATGCCGATATTTTGAGTGAGCACCATCACTGCACCAAGTGGACCTGTAACATTAAATAAAACCATCGCAGAATGAACTTATAATTCATATATTGCGAGTGTGATTTTCTTATAGGAAATGTACTTCGATTTATATTCAGCTCTATTAGATCTTCTTATATTTTCGCAGTTAATAGTTTCCAGAGGCTATCACTAAAAATGTCCTTTGCAGTTAGATTTTATATAGAAAACTTTATTTTATACGATATAATTTTTTTTTGCATCTGATGCGTGTACAGAACGCAGAACATGCTTCCTTCGTGTAGTCGACATACTACCAAGCTTAATAAATAAGTTTTTTTTACTTTTAATTCTATAGCATCAGTATACTATACCTCTCATATTCTCCTGGCTGATTTCCTTCACATACAGGGGTATAACGATAAAGCAGCCTCCAGAAGCAACTCCTCCGAATGCCCTCGCTGTGATCAGCATAGCGGAGTTGGTAGCCCAGTAGGTCAGCATCCAGCAGAGCTGAAATGTAGCGAGTTGTAGATTTATACGTTTAGACATACCTATAGAAAAAGACTAAACAATTGAGCTCGTCCAACGATAATACTGAATGTGGCACAAAAAAGAACTAACATCTCCGAGAAGCCAACATGGAAACCATACTGAAGAAAAGATAACTGACACCCCCCTCACAGTCATTATTATCGTTGTCCGCTCAACTGTTGTTCTTTTTCTATTGTAGATTTGAAGGTACATTACTGGAAACAGCCACTGATTACATGGCATGTTAATTATTTAGCAGCAGAAACGACAACTCAAGTTGAGGTATATCACAAAATTTCACGTAAACTAAACTCTTGATACCATGGTTGCTGAAATGAAAAGATAAAAAATTACCAAAAAATTAAAAGAAATGAAAATACTTACAGCTTGCGGCAAGAGTATAGCATATATGGCCTTTTTTCTTCCGTACGAATCAGCTATGAAGGTGTACAAGGGAACGGCTGTCACTGCACTTAAACATACAACGGATGCCATCCATGATATTTCACTATCCGTCATTGGCTGGTTTAATGGAGATGAAGTTGACTGCAGGACCTTGATCACAGGAGATACCCATCCTGTGATATATCCATAGGATACCAGCGACAAGTTCACTGTAAACAATACCTCTTCATAATCCTGACACCCTAACAATTGTCTCTTTAAAAATATTTTGTTTTGTCTATTTTATGCAGTTTACCTATCACTGTCATGATCCACTGGCGGTAACAGTGCCCTTCTATTTTGTTTATGGTTGGTTTTGTTGTTATGTTTTCTTTTGTTTTCATCATGTTTGCCGGCCTAAGTTTTTGATGCCTCTCCAAAAATACAATTAATTTCAACTGTCGTGTTGTCGGGACCGTATACCTTGCTAACAACAGATTCTCCACCTATAATTTGTCTGAATTATATATAATTATCTTATTGTAGTGATAGCAAATCATGCAATATTTAGTAAGTAGATTGTGTAGGGCTGTGGGCTTTCCACGATCTTACCCAATTTATCGATTTTTGTTGGTATCCGTATCATATTTAATTTGCGTATCTCGCCTAATGTCTCCTCATGTCTAAAGTTTTGTGATTTCTTGTGTTTGTTACCAGATCTTCGATTTCATAAAATATTTTTAATGTTATTACGTTTACTATAGTGATTATTAATATTCTTGTGCTTGCTTTCATTTTTCATTCTTTTTAATAGCTTCTTTATTTACAACCAGTAACTCTAGTAGGCATATTTCGTTGTTTGGTCCGGCCTATATAGTGGTATCTACAAAGTAACTTATATAATAATATTAGTAAAAAGGTTCAGCCCTAATGTTATTGGTTTTCTAAAATTAGCTTTAGGTAATTTGACATTTACATTTCCATTGTGTAGATAAACAATTTCACTTGGTTAAATATTGACACTATCAGCTGTAATCCCACATTTCTGACAGCCAGCAACACTCTTGTTTTTCTTTGTTAAACAAAAGACTAATTGATTAAACAAAAGTTCTGCGTAATAAGCAATTTTTAACATTTAGGTACGTGTGACATTCTATAAATAGGTTTTTACTCGATTTAAATTATTAAAAATGACTGTGTTAGAATATTGTGCATACATCGATATTTTGTTGTAGGTATAAACAGTATACATAATAAACACACACAAGAAACAAAAACGTAACAGCTTTATAAGCTAATTAGATTTTTGAAATGCGTGTTCACCTCTTCTGGAAAAAAGATTAAAGAAAAAAGGTTGAAAACTGTTTGATCTTCTTAAGGAGTTCTTGACAGCATTAATCTTTGCTATCTAACCTTTAATTACAGAGTTTCTAATAACATAACATATACAGAATATTTAACTATGAAATATATTTTACCTATACCAAAAAACAAACTGAAGGAAAGTAAAGGGAATGTTAAAAGAGCTTATCCGGTACAGAAAGATTTTTTCCCTACCAGTGTGTTTACTTGCTGAAACTAATGTATACAAAGAAATCATTATCAGTTTCTACGCACTCACACTAAAATAACATTTGCCTAATTGTTTTCCATTACGCGTCTCATTGTTATTATGACTGAGTTTATTTCCACAGGCAGATTAGTTGTTATTGGTATAGTCGGATAAGTCCTAGCAGGAAAATGATATAGCCATGTACGACCTGTATTCACAATGATTCGAAACCGTTTCCGAACGATTCGACACGAAATTCATGAGCTGCGAATCCGTGTCGATTGATTCGAAAACTGTTATTCAGAATCCCGACAGATTCCACGGAAACTCTACTCTCTATAACATATGAAAATTTCATCAAAATTAACTGAAACCACATTTTCCTAAGAACTTTTGCGGGGTCCTTTGTCGATTCCGTATCCGAATCCGATTTCCGAGACATTGTGAATACGACTACTGACCACCATAGTAGAATTTGTATTTTATTGTTGACCTAGCCAGGGCGACAGATAAAGTAAGACCCAATTCTGGTTTGGTGAGATACTGCATATGGACTGAAGTCATTGATGAATGACGGATGAACGAAGATGTAATTCATCCGCAATTCTGATTTCAATCCCGGTTGTGCTCTAGCGTTACGCGCAAGTCTTCAGGCTTCGCCTTTTTCATTTTCCTTGTCCATTTCGCTCAGTCTTTGACATCCTCACTGGTGAGTTTGTTGGCACCCTCGTCATCCTCAACGACGTCAATCTTGACTAGTTAGTGCTAAGTAATTATTGTACTTGCTTTGATTGCGTGCTTGTTCGCTGTTTTTGAGTTATTAGTAGACTACATTACATTATCATCATCATCACAGCCCATAACAGTCCACTGCAGGACTTCGGGCCTCTCCCACGAAAGGGGAGGTCATTGCCATAATCTCCACGCTTGGCAGGCGGGTTGGAGATCGCAGTGCAGTTGATGTAAATCTACCCAGAAAGATGCTGCTGCCCACCTTTCGGATTTGTCCCTTAGTCGCCTCTTACGACACCCACGGGAAGAGATGGGGTGGTGCTATTCTTTGAGGTGGCGGCACCACACACCACCGACACCGACATTACATTATACTAAGTTACATTTCAATAGATTGAAATGTAACTTTTGTTCACTTAAAATTCGGTAAGGTATTCTATATTCAGGCGGGAACCACATTGAATTTATGCGAGATATATTTGCTACAACACTGCGAAACGTTGGATTCTATTTCCTGTAACTCTGTAATAATTTTTATTTGTAACATTTTGCTAGAGATTTCAGTTGTATATTCATGGTGCGTTTTCTCCTGGTTTCTCGCATTTTCCTTCCTATGTTTTCTCTGTTATAACCTTTTTTTGTTTCTTTTTCTTGCTGTAGTTTTAGGTGGTTTTCTTAAGTATGATATATCTATACATATATCATACTTACGGGTCGGTTGGGCGCGGCCCGGCTCTGCTTGGCATTGTCGTTCACTGACCGGCAGAAGAGATTCTCAATTCGATTCGAGTTTGTTTTTGTACGTTTGTCAGGCGATTTCTCCAGCAATTGTAGACCGCTTTTGAATTTTTTTTTTGTTTGCAAGTTTAAACTTCGAAATATCGAGTTACTTAAATATAATCAAAACTGTGGTGATAAACCCGATGTATATTATGTGTTAGCTATATAGGTACGTACATAGGAACCTTTACCGGTATAAAATTATATTTTTATAATTATTAAATTATATATTCAGGTAATTTAAATAATAAACTTTAAAATACATATTATGCAAATTTAATAAAAGTAACCAAAGTTGGGACCTAATTAATTTACATACAAATAAGTTAATAAATTAAAATAAATTACAAAACAGGTAAGTATCCAATAAAAAATTCGGAAGATCAATGAAAATTGGGTTAAAAATCGATCTGACGAAATTTTGGTTCCAAGATACTTAACTTTGTTTTGATGAATTGGTTCTTACTCAGTTTAAACACAAAAGTCTGATATTCAAGGAACCTCTTGGAAAAGAGACATCTTAACACGTACTACAGCAATTCACAACTCCATAAAGCGGAAGACATAGCATGGGACAAGGTTCACTGACGATCCGGTAAAACATCTCAGGAACTTTTGAATGGGAGTGGACAGCAGTGGATGATGAGGACTTCTTTGTAGCGTTCAACTTAAGGCATTTTCTTCTAATTACTTAACTGCCGAAGGTTATATCGAGAGCAGGTTCGTGTTCATCCAAGATCGAACGTTCAGGTCGGCGAGGTGGCAGAACAGTGTAGCACTGGGTCGCTGGTCGCAGTTGACGGCTACCCAGCCAGACGTGATGCCCCAGAGACCCTCATCGGATACCACTGGAGCTCCGGCGTCGGGCTATATGTACAAAGGGTATGGATTAGTTATTCAGAACTATTGTCCAGTGGACTAGTAGCAATGGGCTGGTGGTAAGTAAAACTGATGCCTGATTGGGTTGTGAGTGTAATATAGCAGGAATCACTGCAATAACAGATGCATTGGTGGAGTAAGATTCGTAAGTTCACCTCAACCGCGAACAAGTTTACATTTCACAAAATATATCCTTGCCTATCAATCGAGAATACATTTTTATACATCGTAACGATAAATGGGACAGGAAGCCTTAAAATTTTTGGATGAGTTATTGGACCAAATAAAGATACGTCTAATGGACTAAATATATCTATGTCTGAAAGAAAGCGGTAACTGTCACATCTACGATTGGAATATAAAATGGGTTCTTCATATCTGGAATTTCAAAATGCCTTGGTAACAGATATAATTACGGTGGTGATATCTATCTAGAAAGAGAGACTCCTCAGGTTAGACTAAGCTTTACCGCTTAAGAATTGTATCTCCCAACTTACCATACAATTGCTATGATGGGTGACCACAGGTTTCAGACAGAGCGTGGACTCGTCCAAAGTCAGGTTTCCCATATTGGTGAAGATGCTGCACTTCTTCCATGGGATCATGCGCTGTGTAGACACCCTCATGCTGTTTTGTTTGACACGCTCCTTCGCCGAAGGCGGGAGGACGGTTCCTCTTATCTGGAAAGAAATGCGGGTAGCTGATGATTTTTTCTTACATACGCACATTCTACGACGCGAAAGCAGACCCTGGCAGTTGCCAAGATAGGCGCTAAGATAATGATGCCGACACACACTCTCTCTCTGTAGTCGGTCCGATGACTGAGAATCAGGGTATATTTAGAGCGCACGAAACAGCACCTGAGGTTCTGCAGGTGCGTCGTCACTGTAACACAAATGTGTTAACTGCAAACTAAATGTATGAATTGTAGATGTTATGGGCGACAGTGGCCACTTACCATCAGGTGGGCTGTCTGCTCGTTTCTCAATGAAAACATAAAAAAAGAACAAGAGCAGTAGTGGAGGGGAAAGAGCATAAAAGCGGACCCTGGCAGAAGCCGAGAAGTTCGAGTGTTACCTAGAACTCTCGCATTTAGGTGTATAGAGACACTCTCTTCACCTTATCGAGTCAATGGACTACCAACATACAGGACACTTTGAAGAAGATCAAGTAACAATGAATACTCACTATGAGCCTTGGCCAATACGTGGTCATAAACTTCGCGTTTTCAACTGGCACCTTCAGCGTGGCCAGTGCTATTGGCCTGATGTAGTCGGTGTAGTCAACCGGCTGGGCCATCCTCAGCATCGCCACATCGAAGTTAGGGGAACCGTAAATGTAGTTGGGATGTAACTCTACGCGTTTCAAGGGTACCACGGTGCCACCTCTCTTGCAGTCCACGGATCCTAGTCTCGCTCGGAATAATTTGATTGATTCTCTGACGCTGAAAAGGGAGTCATTCGTTTTACTTAAACATTTTTACAAGCAACATATATATTATTTTCTTTATTATTACAATATAGGTATTAGGCAGGCATTTGACCGCAATCTCACCAGGTGGAAAGTATCCACCCTACAGCCCCGACATGGCCCTGTCCGATTATTTATTTTCAGAAACTTGAAAATAACTGCCCTTAAGCTTATTGCGATCCAATTACGGACTTGAGGCTCTGATTTCACAGATGTCTATAGGCGGCGGTAATCACTTACGATTAGGTGACCAACCTTTTTTGCCTCCATATATGTGCAAAACGTTCTCTGCTATATCCTCAGCTTGATTTGTCCTTTAAATTTCGACTCTAAGTTCTATATTCAAATAGGTACTTGTTACTCACTTGAAAAATTCTGCGGCTACCGTCACAATCCACCTTTTATCCAATAAGGAGCCGGTGACGTAGTGGGATCCCTTCTTCTGAATGGATACCGAGAACGGGTAGTTAATCAGAGTACTGGTGCATCTGTCCTCTTCACTCTTCGAGGGAAAATGCTTTTCTATGCAGTTGCCCAGCTGGTGTTTCAGGTTCACTGAATATGAGAGAGAATTTTGCGTTTTAGTTTAGGTATATAAAAAAGAATGTTTCGTTTATAAAAGAGGTAACTCGTAGTTGTAACTTCCCGTCAGGAAGGAATAAGTATGTCAAGGCATTCGCTTTAGTAGTATTAGTTTTTCTCGAGGATCTGTCAATCTAGTTAGGCAGAGAAATATCTTGTTGTATGGTAAGTATATACGTTGTAAGCTGATCTCTAGACTGAACAAATATCACCAGAGAACTGTTGAACACAAAATAAATTAAGTTGTGGTGACCAGATGAATGAAAGATGAATCTGAAAATTCCCTCCAAGTGGCAAAAATCATGGCCGCAATATGTATACCTAATTATCATCTTGGCGTCAATATCCCAGATGTGTTATCGCGCGCGAGGGTCCGCGGTCCGCATTTGTCAGATCAGGTATTAAAAATCATGGCCGCAATATTTTGAGAGTTTAGTAGAATTGTATCTCAGAAGAAACGACTAATGCACAACAATATTATGAGAATCTAAAAACTAAAACTGAGCATTCATACAAATTTTCTATAATCCAATAATCTTTCCAATAATATATTTCTTCATGATAATTATAATGAGTTAAAATAATGTTTTGTCATACTAGTATTAGTATTCAATGGAAATGCTGTATTTACAAATGTAAAAAATGGAATCGATTTACCAAGTCTAGGTACTTTAGACACTACTTTAGAAAAAAAAAGAACTATTAATGGCCTTAGTCACACACCGAATAATTAGTGATGTAACGACGGCAACCTTAATTCTCATGATATTTTTACATAATCTACCACATGCGATATACTTAGGTATGTATGCAAAAGGAAAAAGCAACAACAATGGGGTCTTACATGGCCACATCCAATGGAAAATAAGCAGACGTAAAATAGCACACCTGACGGAAAGTGGCAACTCCCTTTTCATCTACAATTTTTGCATGAAGGGCCATCGTGTGTAAATAAAAGCTGACACGTTCTATAGGGACTATAGAACGTGTCAGCTTGAACTAATTGTTTATATTTATATATTCATCAACTACCAGCTCTTCGAAATAGGAAGTAATTTATTTTACAATTTTGTAACTTGGGTGAGAATGATTTGATGTGGAATAGTCATTCAATGAAAATTTATTTTTATTATGTACGTCATTGGCAGTGCATGCTCACTTATAAGTCGGCCCGGTGGTGGCGTGGGGGCCGGGTCGTTCTCTTCCCTCAAATATGGTTGAGTTGGACGCTGGCTGGACCCGGCGTCATCCTCGTCAACGGGTGCTGCCTTGGTGGACTGGCCTGCTTTTACTGCACAATTTTTTTATGATTATATATTTTTTTATTCATATATTTAGTTATCTGGACCGATTTGTAGGTATCCATATCATATTCCAATCAAAACAGGCTCACTCAAATTAAATTGACAAATGTATCAATGCAATGTTATCATATTTAAATGTACCTGTGGGTTTCTTGCCGTTTCTTTCTCCCACAGATGGTCATTTTCCTAACTGAAGCGGTGTACTGACAGACAAACGACATTCTTTTTTTACTTATTTGTTCCGAACTCCGATAATGCCAATATGGTAGTAGCTACGTTAAATATTTGTAATCTACTCAAGAAGTCCTTTCATTTGATACCCCACATTGTATAATATGTTTTTGGCGGACTACCTAGATTTCAGGCATAAGGAGTCATATCTCGAAGTGCTAACAGCGATTTTTTTATTCAGAGATATCCAAAACCCCGGTGAAACTTTGTGAGCAAGTTGTTTCTTGATTTGTTTCTCACACTTAAAATTAGGACTTCAAATTCTAGTCTAAATCCAATTCCTACAAATGAAATCCCTGAAGATAAGAAAACGTTTCGATAGATTCTGGTCTACAAAATCAATTATGACTTCAAATCTAGTCTAAATCCAATTTCTTCAAATTAAATTTAAAGATAAGAAAACGCTTCGATAGATTCTGGTCTATAAAATCAAAACATATGACAGTAATATAAAAACGCGAATTACGCCATAAGTTTTGGTGGCACTCATGTCTTAAAGATTAGTTGAGCTGGTTGGCTGTATTTATTGAGCGATTTCTACACTAACTTCACTACCTACAACTTAGTCTCATTTCGACCGATTTAAAAAATAGTAAGAGAGGTTTGTATGTTGTATGCTGCTGAACTGATAATGAAGCCACATAACTCTTTAACGATTAGAAGTTAGGGGATAATACTGCGATTTGACGACATAAACTACCTTACCTTGACCTTGTGTACTATAATGGCTGATGTGATCTTGCCAGGTTAGGATCTGATGATGGACTTTAATTTACCCTCTCAAACCTAATTTACCCACCTACCCCCTACCTACCTTTTTTCTTGCTTATAAACCTTCCTCTCGAAACACTATATTATTGAAAACCGCGTTAAAATCTGTTGCGCAGTTTTAAAGATCTAAGCGTACATAGATACAGATGGCGGGTAGCGACTTTGCTTTATACTATGTAAAGATTATTTACGTAACTGTAATGGATTTCTATAGCCTTTCTATAAAAAAATCTCTGCTATTTTTCCGGGAGACAGTAACACATATCTACCGAGACATATTTCAAGACTGGCTTATTAATAGGATGTCATTCTAACCGTGCACAGTAGTGGCATTAGGGCGCGATGTCTCCACGTACTGCTCGACTGAATCCGACGCAGCATTAGGATCTTCAGTCGTAGTTGACGGTGCCGATGCCGCCTTATCTTTCTTTGTTCCATCAGGAGTGTCATTATTGATCACATTATTACACACTTCATTGCTCTCCGAATCCGAAGTTTCAATACTGTAATCCATATTATCAGCATTGCCCATATTCTCGAACCCATACTCGTTACTTGTACAGTCGCCTATCGCGTGCAGTATCAATATAATTGCGGACACGATACGCATTTTGGAATCTCTTCTAGATTACCTGTTGTTTAAAAACAAATGACTTCGATCATTGTTTTCCTTATTTCCAACTACACCATGGTCAGTGTCATTTACGTACCCGATTGTTGGAAAACACGTGATTGTACTTATATTACTTTTTGTAATAGTTAACACTGTACAATTACAGACACTACGTGAGTAATCCAAGCAGTAATGTACTTCGACTAAGCGACAGACTGTATCGCGCAGGTGTTAAATACGCAGCACTATACAATCGACATATTTACAATATGCAACTAAAAGAATAAAACCTCGCCGAATGAATGGACAATTGTTGTAGATTAGCCCTTGCCACGGCATTGTGGTGAAAATAAAAATACAAACTCGAATTCCTGTCACATCACTATTATGAGTCAAAGCCACCTGTATTGTTCGTGGAGTTATAAAGTAGGCAAGTTCTACGTACTACGTGGGAGGCCTGAATCCAGCGATTGATCGCCGAGTCGGATGCGAGAGGACCAGGACCCGACCGACCTGGCTCAGCACCGGCCCTGGTAGTTTAAGCTCCAGCTGCATCTCATATCCCTCTCTGGACACAACTTAAGCTATGGTTACCAGCCCCTGGCACGTTCCTCAGCTAAGCATGTGTTATGATACGATGCAATTTTCCATGGTTTTTACCTCATCGAGCATATGAATAAAACCAGTGCAGGACGTTAGATTTGAAGGCCTGATTGACGAAAATGGTTGTCTACAGATTGTTTTTTTTCAGCCACATCAAAAGGTCAACGATGCGTAATATACATAAATAAAAGAAATGCAAACCAGTGCATTGTTAGCTTTGAAGGTTCCAATTGACGAAACATATTGCTTGCCTGGAAGATTCATTCATAGGTACTCGATGAGGTAAGCAATGCTCATTGTTTTGAAACTATTATATTGTTGTTACATTACCTGTAATAAGATTTCACATATCAAATTGCCAAAATTAACACACATTCTTGTAAAGGGGCCATTATTTAACCGATTTTTGGCTTCCAATGTAGCATGATGAAAATGCGTATTGTTTTACTTTACCACATATTAAAACCTTGGATGCCGGTTATAGTTTTACTGTTTTCTGGTCACCTACCTACTCTATCATATACCTCAGAGACCAAATATCAGACCCTGGATGCCGTCTAGGTCTGAACACATCGAGGCAATTCAAACAAGTCCAAATTCAGGGATATGCTTTGTTTCATTGACCTCCTGTGGTAAGTTACTGTCTCCATAAAAAAATTTAAGTAGCAATAGAAACCCAAAAACCATACAATAAATGAAATAAAACGTCAGGCCCTGGATACAATCAAAACCTATCTATAAAAACGTTAATATTAAGGCTGGATGAAGCGGAGGCGAGGATTTATGCAAATCCATTGGTTAAAATCTCTCCGCTCCAGTGGACAGGCAGCCTAAGGCAAATTTCGTTAAGCTATTAAGGGCTTTTCTGTCGTTGGAGCGTCGGTGGTTGAGTGATTAAGGTATCCGACTCGTAAGCGAGAAGTACCAGGTTCGAATCCCACTGCGGCCATGTACCAATGACTCTTTTCTGAGTTATTTACATTAGTTGAATGCTAACCGATGTTCTTACTATGAGTAAAACATCGTGATGAAACCTGCACACTTGGGCGACTGAATGTATATGCATTGTCCAATCTGGTCAGGTTTCCCTGGTAGCAGAGTCATGGAGGTCAGATGGCAGTCGTAACATTTAAATTATCTTATCTGCAAAATCGTGGATCATAGACAAGGCAGACCCCTGGCTCTCGTGTGATACAGCACAACTCGGATATTAACCTCAAGATGGGCTTTTCTGTCCACTTTTAAACTCCATCATCAGACCCCGGGTAACGTCAAATCTAAATTCCTCGTCAAGTCAAATTAAACGAGTCCAAACTCATTAGGAAAGCATTACATAACATACCATACTCAATAATACCATTGCATTTTCACCGGATGTACGTAATTATGTACCTTAGCTTAATTTCAGTCGCCAGCATGTGGTTGAAAAGAAGTTTGCGAGATTTTTTTCCTAATTCTTAATAAGTCAATAAATCGTCACACCTTCCTTCCTTACTTCGTTCCGGCCTTTGTGTAGATCTCTGGCGAGGCCTATGCCCAGTAGTGAGCGTCTTTCGGCTGTAAGGGTTATGATGATGAAATGTTCGCTTAGAACAGAGATTGTTCTCTATACCGACTGAAACCTTAAAAACATATGAAAGTGGACTATGAAATATCTACACCTAAATCTTAATCGAGTATACAATTATGCACGTTTACAAACTTATGTATGTTGTAAAGCTAAGAACAGATGTTGCAATATTACCTACCACTTACAAAATTATGTTCAATCCGTTTCCCAATGATAAAACCTCAGGGATAAAGAGGAAACGTAAAGAGGTCCCGCAGGAGGCCCAGGAAGCGATGCATTGCTTCGCTGAGTCGGATGCGAGAGCCAACGCTTTTACGACGTAAGGATGAAGGTGAAGAACACTCAAAAACAGGCGAAGCGAAGAAGAAAGAGTAGGAAAGCATGATATAAGCCGGGATTGACTGCTTATATTACTCGTATGATGACTTTTTAAAATGTTTTACGGTAGACAAATAGGCAAGGGGGCCACCTGATGGAAAGTCGTAACCACCGTCTATGGACATCAGCAACACCATGGGAGTTACCTATGCGAAACCTCTAGAACGATCTCGAATTATTCCAAAGGAAACACTGTGGCTCAATCTAAATCCGAATCGTACGAGCGAGAAACATTCTTTCGAACCTTCGCGTGGTGACCAACAGATGATCTACGTAGTGGGGTAATGTAGTAAGTGAAAAAGAAGGTTCGTGAGCGACAGTAAAGGGATAACGTCGTTAAAGAGCCCTACAATTATTCATTTAAGGAGGAGAAGGAATACAACTATGAGCACCTAAAGAAGAGGAAGAAATATTAATAAGACGCTTATAGAAAGGTACGCGGTAGGAAACCCGGAACATACTCTTAAAATGTGTGATACTTACCGCGATACTTTGAAACATTATGAGACTTTTAAAATTTAGTTGCCCACAATGTTTTTTGGTAGAAATGCTAAAACATCTTGGAAGAGGGAGTCGAGAGACAAAACAAGACGAAAGGTAATTCTCCAGGGGTTCAGCAAGACCCACAAACCGTTGTAGTGCCTAATGACGGGAAAAAAGTAATAAACGCTACAAACTCTGACCAGTAAATATTCCTTCGTAACAGTGTACTCCAAGCTTTACCAGTTACCGTCTAAAAACACATCAAAAACGGTTATAAAAGCGTTGTTTGTTTACAAAGTTACAGCATTTACGATTTCTACAATAGTTGTTGTCGAACCAGCGTAATAACACTAGATTGTAAACAGGAAAATGTTTGTAAAGTAGCTAAGACCATTGCAGTTACATAGTCCGCTGGTGCTGTAGGGTTTCAGGGTTTCTTGCCGGTTCCTGAGTAAAATGGGACGATAAATGATGAATACGGTGCACAAGTTGCTAGTTATTGTAGGTTTAGTAAATTTTTGTAATTTCGACAGTGTTTGGAGCGGTAAGAATTGAGCGACAAGTCGTCTCTTTATAACGATTATTCTTTTTAATTTTCTAAGTAATTATTTTAAATTTTGTGTCTAAAATGTGAATGTAAAAAACAACTATCTAAAATTTAATAAAATAAAAAATAGTTAAGATTGACGAATTATTTAAATAATTGTAATGAAAAAATAAATAGAGAAACCAATATAAATAATTACGTTTAACAAAATAAATACCTACAGTACAGTTTTGAGTCAGCGCTACGAGTACATAAACCATTTTAGAGAAGAATAAAATCAAAAACATTGAAGTAATGACAGTTTTGTGTGACGTTGGCAGAAAATTAGGTTTCCTTCAGGAGCAGGAGCTTTGGAAAACCCACTACGATAGGCGTCTCTCTTTTAGGATCACCTCTAGATTTGGTCATATTTTTGCTGACCATGGACCATAAGACTTTCAAGTCTGAGGATCTCATTGGCAACCCGTGAGGCGCTGTCCTATTTGGCAACGGGCGTGCGAGCCTGCTCTTGCAACGAACGGTTTTGAGGTCTCCTATTGGTCGGGCGACGTCCGTCGCACGACCATAGTCGCACGACCGTTGCCAGTTAGGAGAGCGCCTTACGGTACGTTTTAGTCAAATTTTGTCAACGCAGTACTTCTGGGGACCTTTCCAAATTCGGGGGACCTGGGCCAATTTTTTATCTTTAGTTAGGATTAAGGCTTTTTTTTGTTAGAGTAAGGTTATTTTTAAATATTAATAATCGTTTTGATTATCTTTATTATAAAGGAATTAAAATTAAAAAAAAAATGATAATTTTAAAGCCTTTATTTTTTTTTGCAGCGGCCACGACCTCCAAAGTCGATTTAGAATGCGAGTTCCCGCCACGAATGGAGGAGGACCTCACACACATACGGAGGAAGAGGCTGACCACAGAAACAGGGCTCGTGTGCCTCGAAGACTATCCCTACACTGTTTCCATCAGGTATGTTGTCAATTTTCCAATATTTCCATCAGTCTACTACACAAAAGCCAGTATAAGATGAGCTAGCGTCTCTATAGATGCGCATGGCAACGGTAGCTCCTTTTATGCTGGTTAGTGTAGGTCGATAGCTGCCTTGGGTACCACCTGAGGCCCAAGTCTGCTAGTTTACGAATAGTACCCCCATTGAATCTCAATGGGGGATTTTGAGACAGCTATTTAAAAAGTAAACGGTGTAGTTCTCCGTGCCATACTAGATGGCGCTGTTTGGATAGGGTTCTTAAGTATTCAATTTCGTAACCGAAGTTACCTGGAAAGGTGTTTCGTGAAAAGGTTTTACATGCACAGTTTTAGTACCTTTTCTGGGAAGAAATCGCAAAATGTCTACATATTTTTACATATAACGATCTCGTTTTGTTTTAATTTTGAGAATCGTGTCTAATCAACGCCATCTGTTACAATTATTTGAACTATTTCTTTCGTTTTATTGGCTCACGGAAAATCTCAAATTGGATATGCGCTATCTAAGGAAATTCCTCTAGAGAATTTAACTTTGGGAACTGAAATATAGGTGTTTTATAATTTTAGTTTAGACCAATGGCTTGATATTCCATTGAACTGGCTGGACAATTTCCTGATCTGATTGTAACTCGATTAAGGTTCAAAACTGCAATCTCTTGGTAGATTTTAGAAGGCAATATCAAAAATTATTCTATTGGGAGTCAAAAATAATTCCATTACAACTTCATCGGCAGCTAAACGTTTTTGCAGAATACAAATTTGTCACAATTGTATTGGAGTCGAAATTGAGTCACAATTAATATCAATTGAATCTGCAGCCAGCGTTCCAAGAACGATGCCCCGGGGAAACCTAGGCGCAATCGAGGACGGGCATTTTTAAATTTAAAATATGGATTGTAAATACTTTACCTAATAAAATGAATTGATTGGAACATGAAGTTCAAAGCGACTAAACAATAGTTAAAATGCTAGGTATATAATATAGCGTCCTACCATATTTTCGGTCAAGGTAGAGCTCGTCTAGTCTAAAATGACGCGCCCCTCTCCTTAGTTAGTTGATTTCGATGTGTGAGTGCAAATATTGATAACGACACTTCATCTGTGTGGAGCCAATGAACGACGCGTTATCCTACGTTTGAATCTCACCGGCAACGGAATGACCAATTACAACGGGTTTTGTATATGTATTGCGTCCATATTTTAAACTTGCTTGTGTGCGTTAATGCGATAGTGGGGCGCGTCATTTTAAATTAGACGAGCTCTACTATATATAGGTATACCATTAGAAAAATATATATTCTAGCCCAATTTACTATATTTTCTGCAACGGCAACAGTTTCTTCAGGTGTAATAAGAGCTATTTGGTAAAAGAATATACTACTTTTTCTTTAAATTAAAAACCTACGTAATAAAAAAAATATCCACTTGGTGAGTCCGGTAGAGGCTTAAAAGTAATAAATAAAGGATACAATTTTTTATATGGAAACTAAGTTTTTTTACACTCTTTATGGAAATCTGGAGGATTTCTGCTCGTTGGTCACTGCGTAGTATACAGAAATCTTCTTTCGATTTTTTAGCAACCCAATCTACACCTCTCTAATATCTCAAAAGCTGGCAACATCCTAACTTCACGAGCCGCTTTGGTTCAACAGTAATGTGTACGGCTAATAAACGCGTTGGCTAAGAGTGTGTTCTCTGATCATTTGTTGGCTAATTACGTGACTCTGTTGCTAACAAATATCTGATTTCAGTGATCGAAATTGATACTTTTGCGATTACGTATAATTGATTTCATGGGTTCAATTGCTAACAAATTTCCATTGCAATCAACTTAAACGGTTAAATCGATGATACGTAATAGCAAAAGTAACAATTTCAATAATTAATTTCAATGAATTGTTAGCAACAGAGTTACATAATGGACACTATAGTGAATAGGCTGTTCATAGATATTCATGCTCCATCTACATCACCACCAGTGAGATGGCGGTCAATGCCTGCGAGTTTGTATAAAAAACATATTCGCAACTCTTCCGGTGTATAAGGGCGGCGGTGATATATAATTTTTATCAGGTGGCAAGAATATTGTAAGAAATTGTCTAATGGTGCCCGTATAGAATTCCGTATAGGAATCGTTGGTGGCAGACGCTATCGTCATAGGAACATTATTTTACGACCGGGAGGGACGAGAACAGAGAAGAAGTTTCTGATTATGATGCCAAATCCAGGACTTCGATACCTAACAAAACAATCTGCCATAGGTATGCCTGATAGTATAATTGTAGTTATTAAATTGGAAAAAATATTTGCCTAAACTATTACAGAAGGCAACAACGATACATGGGCAACACCGAAATCTAACGGTGCAATAACCACCGACCAGGTTTACATCATCAACATCATCATCTTGGCGTTAAATCCCGCTTGCACTCTCGCGCAACACGCGGGGTTCCGGGGTACGCCTTACTTCTTTTCTTAGTCCACGCTTCTTGGGCCGGCCTCTCCATTCCGTACCTTGCGGGTGTGGCATGGCCAAATAGCTGTTCCCCACATAATTTGCCGTATCACCGAAGGCGGCACTCTTGTAGCTTATCTGCGATGTCACGGACGTGAAGGCTACCGCGGATGTGGGCGTTCCGCACGCGATCTATGCGGGAATCCCCACACATCTACCGCAGCATCTTCATTTTCGTTACTCGCAACTCCTGCTTGTGTCGCTCTAGTAGAGGCCAAGTCTCGCTGCCATATAAGAGAACTCCCATCATCGGCATCTTGGGGTCACAAATGACAGCTGCTACGTCCCTCCGTTTGGCCCAAGCCGCGGATATTCGGGATTTGACGTCGCTGTCGATGTCATCAGTTGCGCTTAGTACCATCCCCAGGTATCTGGCCTGATCCGTTCGTTTTACCCCTCTTCACCAATGCAAACAGGTAGTAGGTGTGTACTGTTGCAGACCATGTACTCTGTCTTCGCCACATTTATCTTCAGACCGCCGTTCTCAAGCTACTCCTTCCACTTTTCTACCCGTTGGACAAGTCGCCCCTTGTCAGAGTCTGTCATCGCGATATCGTCAGCATACATGAGTAGCCACGGAAGTATCTTATGATAGTCTTAGATACTGTCTGACAATACGTCTTATATGACGTTGAACAGAAGTGGGCTGAGCACAGGGCCCTGGTGTACCACAACGGTAATAGGGCACGGGTTGGTGTCGCCAACGGCAGTTCTAATTATGGAAACGGAACCTATGGACCGCAACGCCCACCAGATCATCTCACGAGAGACACAGTCAAATGCCTTCTGCATGTCCAGAAACAGAAAATACAGTGGCGTATTCCGTGCTCTGTATCCTTCCATGAGAGTTCTTAGGGCAACCCGGGCGAAACCCATACTGACACTCCGAGGTTGTACACTTCCGTCGGATGCGAGAGTTGGAATCGTTCATACGTAATCTAAATTATTAATATAGGTACTTATTTATTTATTGAATATTATTAGAATCATTTTTTTTTGTTTTTGCGCCTACCGCTACGTATTCCGGGATAGCGGGGGAGAAAAAAAGGGTAGGAAGGGGTAAAGCTTGTAATAATTATGGTTACTTCCCCAGGCTGCACGGTAAGCATTGGTGCGGAGGAGCTATAGTCGGCCCCCAATGGGTGCTGTCTGCCGCACAGTGCTTCGACTAGTAAGTATTACACATAATATTTGGATTACCTGAGCCTCGGTGGCCTAAAGGTTAAGGGGTCCGGCTCGTAAGTTAGAGTTACTGAGTTCGAACCTTCGTGCTGCCATGTACTAATGACTCGTTTTTGAGTTAAGTATGATATATTAGTTGAACACTATTAATATAGAGTCTAATATTATAGAGATAAACTCAAAACTACTCAATGGATTTTCATGCAGTTTTCACCATAGACAGAGTGATTCATGAAGAAGGTGGAGGTGTATAATATGTTGAGGTTTCTACCCGTGCGAAGCAGGGTGGGTCACTAGTCTTATATAAAAGATTATTCTTTACATTCTGAAGTCGGTTTTAAATTTAGTTGATCTTTTTTATAAAAATGTGATACAAAGAGATAAATTACAGGCATGAATATTTAGACATAGACATTATTTATTTTTAAATCACAATACTCATAATACAAAACTCATTGAGCAAGTTACATTTGGATATCTGAATTTAACATAAGTATTTAAAACCTATTCAAATATGGAGTATGACGATTTCAACTTAGTACTCACTCACAGAGACAACGGTTCTGCAGTTCTCCATTTTTGTTGCCTGCAACCTAAATGCTTAAATCGTAGACGTTATGCGCGACAGTTCCCGCTTACCTGGTAGTCTGTCTGTCCCTTTGTCACTGCGTAGAATAGAAAAACAAGCATCCTACTTTCCAGTGTCACGAAAGAGGAGGTGACGGTGCGTATGGGCTCCGTGTTTCGGGACTTCGGAGGAAGGATCCTGTCCGTGGTGGAACTGAAGAGGCATCCAGATTACCGGATGGACCAGTACTACCCGGAGCATAACCTGGCTATGGTGAAGGTAGGTTTTTCGGAGTTCTGCTTATGTATTACTAGCTGTTGTCCGTGGTTTCGTTTGCGGAAAATTCGATAATTATGTTCCAGACCCTTTCCTATGCTCCAGAGCCAGAGTTATTCCGGACTTTACGGATGATAATAACTTCTTGAGAATAAGAAAGGTTTTAAAAAACAATTTTTGAAATTCACGATATGGCATCCAAAATCAGCCATTTTGAATTTTTTAAATGTTAGTGCTGCCTACCCTAATACTTGCGCTACCAATACCAATCACGCAACTCATACCTAAATTAATACATAAGTGAAAATCCGTTAAGTAGTTACAACACAACAGAATCTGACACAATTGCCCTCTCCACATGGCACAGGCAACGAGATTATCGAAAAATAATAATGTCTCTTTTTTTCCCCCTATGAATATTTTTGAATCTTTGCCGTGTGTCTGAATGGAATAAAAATGTTTTACTTACTTACTTACTTGTGATGCATATCACAGGTGCTGCATGAGATAGATAGCTACTCCTACCCTACCCTAACACTACCCACCCGAACCCTTATCCTGTCCCTGCCCTGTATAAACGGGTCCTTAATAATATGTTTTTAATTCCATCCACAGCTAAATCTGCCAATAACCTCGTCCCCGCGCATGCAGGCGGTGGCGCTGGCGCCGATTGACGCGGACCTCTCGCCGCTCTTCGGCGAGACCGTCGTTACTGGGTTCGGATCTGTGGTAAGTATAATAGGACCACGATAAGTCCGTATTGAATGAAATGAATAAATGAAAAATTCTTTACTGCTTATACACATAATAATACAAAAATAGAGGAAAAAAGAGAAGCAACCGGCGGCCTTATCGATTAAAGCGATTTTTTCCAGGTATTGACCGACAGATATGGTAATAATCTGGGGATAATCTGTTTTTGTAAGTCCTTGTCAGTCCTTCTTGTAAACATTCAGTTGTTTGGTCATTATTAGCTTGAACTTGTACTTTTAGTTTGTCTAAAATATGAAAATATAAAAAAAAATCTGAAAATTACCTCCCGCACTTCCTTTTCAATTGTTTTGCTCATTATTTAATCATATTTTTCATAACTCACGAAAATAAACAATCCTACAGGTACCTCTCGCTTACGAGTCGGACCTTCCTACTTCAGCACTCGACCACCGTCGCTCCTAACGTCTTTTCTCTTCCAGATATCGGGCCAAATCCGCGAAGGTGAGAACCAGGAGCTGCGTCGCATGATCGTGCGCGAGGTTCCGAGGGCGGAGTGCCGGCTGGTGTACGGCAACGACTACCACCTGCAGCACGACCACATGTGCCTCAAGAGCTCTGTCAAGGGGATCGCTTTGTGCGCTGTAAGTGGTTTCTGATAGCTTGGATCTTGCTAGGTAAGTGCAGAGCCACATATATCTGACCAGGCAGAGAAAAGTGGAAGTGAGTGTTGTTATTTTGAAATGTCATGTCAATGCCGTCAATAGCGACGCTGTCTCAGGGTCAGATAAGTTTGTGCAACTCTACTACGTAGTAGGAACGGTCGCCAATGTAATGGCCGACGAGCGGTGTCTATCAAAGACAGTGGTCATTAAAGATTATTGAAAACCTCTGGAATACCCATCTCTTACAAATAAAACTTTGAATCTTTAAATCTAACACCAAGGCGCTGTTGGCGCAGAAGTCTAAGCTGTTGAATGACTTCGATTGGGAAAACAATTCTTTACAAATATTAAAAATTGCATAAATGTTCGCTGACGGCGGTTCTCTGATAGCTTTCTCTTGTTAAATTGATTCATGTAGATTCTGAACCCTTCTATATTGACCTGCCGAACTCTCGGCATATGGAATGGTGAATTTTAATTTCTGTTACGGGTTTCTTTGTTATATGTATAATAAGTACACATTTAAAAGTATATCAGTTGATTAGCACCCATAATACAAGCTTTGCTTACTTTGTTGCTAAATAGCGCTGCATAAACTGTCCAAGCACAATTTTTATTTATTTATTTGGTGCCATATTAATCGAAATTGTTTGCCTTGTACCTATGCAACTCCTCTCTACCTATGCTGTATCTAAGTTAATATAACCCCCATCTTCCACTGTTACCAGGGCGACATAGGCGACCCAGCGGTGCACTTCAGCGGCGTGAACCGCGCAGGAACGCTCTTCGGAATCGCCCTGTTCTCCGGCACCGAGGAATGCGCATACAAATCTAAGCCTGGAGTGTTTGCGAAGGTATGTATGTAGTGGAATCATTGTCACGAGGATTTTCATAATCATCATCATCAACATCACAGCTCATAATAGCCTACGGCAGGACTTAGAGCCTCTCCCTCGAAAGGGAAGGTTATTGCCATAATCTCCACGCTTGGCAAGCGGGATGGAGATCACCGTGTCATAAATATTACAATGAAAAACACTGCGTCCCATTTTCCAGCCTACGGAGACTCTAGATCTTTTGCCTCGATAACGATGTCTCGTACGACACCCATGAGTGTAAGGGATTAGTGCTATACTCTGCAGGACACCACACGGCCAAGAGCTCAAGAAAGATTTCTATCGAGAGGAAACCAAAAGTCGTTTGTACTGTACATCAAAATTATGTGCCTTATAATTCCAGCCGTTAAGTACGTAAACGTAGCCAACATAAATGATATCACACAATTTTTCTTGATCACACATACTTTTCTTCCAGGTCTCATACAGCCGGCTCTGGATCGACAAGGTGCTTGGAGAGCCCTTAGACCTGGCGGAGAGCGCGGACAGCGGCGAGAACGCGATACCTTTAGAACTAGACTAAAATAAGACAACAATCTAATCAATAAACTAACTTGCAGCTTATTTCTTGTTGTTTTGTTGTGTTGTTAATATTTGTAATGTTCTACATCGCTATCTCACTATGGGCCTTATAAGAAAGCTCACTGTTACCCAAAGGGCAATGGAAAGAGCTATGCTCGGAGTTTCCTCGCGCGATCGAGTCAGAAATGAGGAGATCCGCAAGCGAACCAAGGTCACCGACATAGCTCTAAGGATTGCCAGACTGAAGTGGCAGTGGGCAGGGCACATAGCTCGAAGAACAGATGGCCGATGGGGCAGTAAAGTTCTCGAGTGGCGACCACGTACCGGTAGACGCAGCGTGGGTAGGCCTCCTACAAGGTGGACCGACGACCTGGTAAGGATCGCAGGTACCAGCTGGATGCGGAAAGCACAGGACCGGTCTTTGTGGAGATCTCTGGGGGAGGCCTATGCCCAGCAGTGGGCGTCTTCTGGCTGATATGATGATGATGATGACATCGCTATCTATTATGCCCGATTTACTTTGGTCAAGTACAATGACTGTTTATAGTCGTGGACGAACAACGTCAAGAAATACTTACCATTTTGCGCTGAATTCTCTTCATACGGCCGGCCACTATACACTGTACTAAATTTGACTGTTTATACTACGCCAGCAGCAAGTAAAGTGCCGCTAGAGATTTGAGCGAGGCACTTGCCACTTGCAAGGCAGATTGCAAGCCAATTTTTAAATTTAAAATTTCAAGTTTACGTACACCACTGTACTTGCTTCTTGCTTAAATACTTGACCAATGCTTGATATCCTGTTAGAGATGGATAGATTAAAGGTGAATATTTTGTTTGAACCCAATATTTTAAACGAAATAGAGAAGATAGGGAATGATGAGGAGCGTGCAACTGCTTCGAAACATCGTGGCAAAACAATACTAATACAAAACCTTAGTAAGAAACCCGAAAATATGTGTGATGAAAAGATGGTGAAGGATCGGGCCGTAAGGAGAGCGTATCTCGATCGACGGAGTGGATGCCAATCTGTCGAACGACCAAGGTATCACTGGTTGGATGAAGTTGAGAAAAATCTGCACGCGTTAGTCATTCTCGACTGGTGGGAGATGGCGCAGGATAGGAAGAGGTGGCAATCTCTGTCGGGGGCCAAGATCCACTTTGGGTTGCTGAGCCAACGCAGTAACTAAGTAAGAAGTTTATTAGAGGTCTCTTTAAAGGCGGACAACGGTGCCCCTGGTGTTACTGATGGCCATAGGCGGCGATGACCACTTTCCATCAGGTGGCCCGCTTGCCTGTTTGTTTGCCATATTACATAGAAAAAACATGGATAGATTTAAGTCTCCTCCACACCAATATGCCATGTAACAGGAGAACAGATTAGTTGGAGATGGGAACAGTGTTTAAATGGAGGGTAATGCCATGCATGCAATATACATTATCAAATATTTTAATTTTAAAATGAAGGTTTCATCGTTATCATTATTATTTTACAATAACGTTGGTAGATACCGGCTGGATTCGGATGGCACAAGACTGGTATTTGTGCAGATTTAATTGGGAAGGCCTTCCAATTAAATCTGCACAAGGTATGCCCAGCAGATTTCGGCTGATATGATGATGATAATGATTATTATTAGAATTTCAACCGCTGGGTGACTTATGGTGGAAATTAGCCTCCCCTCATCCATACTCTTTGACTTTGTGCCACTTACACCCAACTCAACGACTCCCTACCATCTTTACAAGGTCGCCCGTCTAAGGCGCTATCCTAAATGGCAACGGTCGTTCGACCTATTATAGGAGTCCTCAAAACAGCCCGTCGCACGACCACCAATTAGGACAGCGCCTAATTCGTTCAGGATATCGATTGTAGATAGTTTTATTATGTCCGGTCCTTTGAGGAAAAAACAAACCGTAAATAAATGAATCTAAAGTAGTTGTAATCTCTAACGACTTCAGTCCCAAGTGTTAAGAGCCTGCAGGTCAGACAACGCAATGATAGGCAGATTAGCGTAAGGTGACTCGGTCTTTATTTAAATAGAGATAAGGTTCTTTTTTACATACATAATAAAATACAAAAAATCGGTTTCTAGGCAAAAAAATCAGACTTCTAGGTGTTTGAAACAAATAATCAATTTGCCGGGGTCGACACAGTCGGCAGGTTCAGCCGCAGAGACGGCGGCCTGAGCTAAGCACAAAATCGGCGTACCTCTTTGTTCCGGTGGCAGTGGAAACGGCGGGTGCGTGGAATTTGGAGACAAAAATGTTTATTAGCGAAGTGGGTCGTCGTCTGCGAGAAAACGGATTGGGTCCATGTGAAAATAGATTGGATTGGTCCTACCTCGTGCAGCGGATTTGGCAATACAGCGCGGCAACGCAGCTTCAATAATGGGCACTTTTGAGCGTGGCACTACTTGGGGAGGACTTTTCGAATAGTTTTCAACTTTATTTGACGATGTCTTAACACAGCAGATTATAATTATATTGATTATAATTATCCTCTTTCTTTTCTTTGACGTTTATTAATTCCCCTTATTTTGGACGAAGCATCATTGTGAATAAGTTTATGTTGACAGTTGTATTTTTACATTACGTGACATTAAGTGACATGTATTTAAATTGCTTTATTATGATTGATAAATAAATGTATACCTACTAGCAAACACAAAAAACATAATTATAATTATAATCAACTTTGGTGTTAATGTCTCGGTTGTGCTCTCGCACACGAGGGTCCGGGATCCATGATCCAGGACTTGGCAGTCCAGGTAATTACAGTGGAGCGAATGCCATCTGACCTCCGTGACCCTGCTACCAGGGAAACCTGTCCAGATTGGATCTTGGTTACCTACACATTCAGTCGCCTGAATGTGCAAGTTTCTTCACGATATTTTCCCTCACAGTAAGAGTTTATTCAATAATGTAATCATGTACGTAACTCAAAAAGTGTCATTGGTACATGGCCGCAGTGGGATTCAAACCTCGTACTTCTCGCTTACGAGCCGGATAGCTGTACCACTCGGCCACCGGCACTGTAGGTACCTACCGGTACATGTGCTTGACACATATCACGCATTAGTATATCCATTGCGATAATAGAGATAATATTGTGTAATACACACATATCTAAATCTGGAGACGATGCAATCGTAAATATTGTAAGTAGAAACCGACAGATATATTATTACTACTTATGTTTTTTAACATTTTCCTGTTGTATTTTTAAATTGGGCTATACCTATCTAATTCTTTCAAGATAGAGCTACTAGCTATATTTAGAGCTAGATATCAAAGCCCATAATAGTCCACTGCAGGACTGGGCCTATCGAAATGGTAGGTAATTGTCATAATCTCCACGCAGGCGGGTTGGAGATCGCAATGTTGTAAATATAACAATGGAAAACGCTGCTGCTCATTTTCCAGTCTACAGAGACTAGATCTTTTGCCTCGAAGACATAAGACGCCTTGGACGACACCCACGAGCGTAAGGGGTTGGTGCTATTCTGCTCGGCTGGCCACCACACGGCCAATCGAGTCTCGAGTGAGACACAAAAGTAGATTTTACTGTACACCAAAATTATGTGGTCTCAACGTCTCAATAGCTTCATTAAGAAAGTATTTAAAGTGTACCGCAATAGCAAATGTTGAGAATCACTCATTTTGAATACTTGGACACGGATTACATTTTGGATGTACGAAGACTTTTTACGAATTATTAGACGTAGTGCTCGAGGACTTTTTGCGAATTAGACAATCTGCAGTTTGGACGTTCTGCTAACTAGGCAATTTTATACTGATGCATTTAATTTTGATACGAAAAACTAATAACTTTTAGTGATTGCCAATTTCGTCATCATTATCACCATGGTTTCAGCCGTTAAGTATATAAACTGTATGTGGCATATCTCCACAAACCATGGACCACCTCGTTTCATGCTCGGCGTGTCCTAAAACTTGTTAAATAGAGGACTTGTTCAAGGCCAGTTTAAACGCTGTATGCTTTGCCGAATACTGGGCGAATAAAGTGTAATTCAAAGTTTAGTCCATGACTCGATAATAAGAAGAAGTATGTAAACATAGCCAACATAAATGATATCACAGAATTTTTCTTGACCAACGTCATATATCCTATTCATCCAGGTCTCATACAGCCGGCTCTGGATCGACAAGGTGCTTGGAGAGCCCGTAGACCTGGCAGAGAGCGCGGACAGCCTTACTTTTTCTTGTTGTTTTGTTTTGTTGTAGAGGCTTGTAATATCTTACATCGCTGGCTATTATGCCCATATCATTTCTTTTGTCAAGTACAATAGTGAGTGGAGAGCCATGCAATTTTGCGCAAAATTCTCCTCATACAGCTGTATTACACTGTTTTAAATTTGACTGTTTATACTATGCCAGTGGCGAGTAAAGTGCCGCGAGAGATTTGAGTGTGCACTTGCCACTTGCAAGGCAGTTTACAAGCCAATTTGACGTGCTACAGTCCGATCGGTTTACCTACGCCACCGTACTTGTCAACTTCGCTAAACACTTGACCAAAGTAATAGTACCTGATATCCTGTTATAGACGGATAGATTATAGGTGAAATCAATATTTTAGACGAACCCAATATTTTGGGCGAAAAAAAATACGCAAGATTGACTTGGCTTGGCCACGTGAAGAGGACGGAGATGATGAGGAGAGTACGTATAACGTACAACGAGGGTATGTCGATCTGTTAAACGACGCAGGTATAGGTATATGGATGAAGTTGAGAAAGGTCTGTATGTATTAGGTATCCTCGACATGCAGGTGATGGCACAGAATAGGAAGAGATGGTAATTTCTGGTGCCGGGGGCCAAGACCTACGTTGGCCTCCGACACCAGACCAGTCTCCAGTAGTACCGCATTCTGTATCTGGCTCTTAACCCAACCATCTAGCGAGGCAAATTTCAAACAAAATTTATTTATTGAGTAGGACTTTAAAGTATCTCTTTCAATCATCAAAAAGGAGGGGGTATGAAGGAAACATACAGTCCCATGTGTGTCAGAGACATCATCATCATCACTGTTATTATTATTTCAGCCGCTGGGCGACTTTTGGTCTAAATAAGCCTTCCTTCATCCGTACTCTTCGACTTTGTGCCACTTGCACCCAACTCAACGACTCCCTACCACCTTTACAAGATTGAAGGCGCTGTCCTCATTGGCAACAGTCGTGCGACCATGGTCGTCTTATAATTTTTTGTCTAAAACGAACCTCGTGCATGAAACCCTCACACTGCGAGATGGTAGACGGTGCAGCTCCCCGATCATCCAGAGTTGAGTTATGAGCAAAGAGATTACCCAAGGGATTGGCTTTCTTCTTTGCTGTGTATGCCAATTGGTCATCCGGCTTGCACAGAGGTGGAAAGGTGGTCCGACAAAAGTTCCCCTCGACAGCTTTGGAGAGAGACCAAAAAGCACGGCGCCCAGAGGGGTAGCTGATTTGTTTCTCCCCTATTCCGCCGATGAATTTGAATTTTGCTCTGGCCCGTCTTTTACCCTCTTTGTAGACCTGGATACAGCATTGTACTCTTGTAAAAGCATCCTGATTGAGGCGAGTTGCCTCAGCACTAGGCCTGTCGTATCAGGGCTGACTCTTGCCGCCAAGGCGGACTACAGAGGATGGGATAAAACACTCCATTTCCTGCAATATGACATCAGCTACAGTGGCAGCACAGGTGTTCATTGATGATGTATAGGATATCGGTTGTTTACATATAGTTTTATTGTGTCCAGTTCTTTGAGGAAAAAACAAACCGTAAGTATAAGAATCTAAAGTAGTTGTAATCTCTAACGACTTCACTCCCACGTGTCAAGAGCCTGCAGGTCAGACAACGCAATGATAGGAAGATAAGCACAAGGTATCTCGGTCTTTATTTATACAGAGATAAGGTTCTTTTTATAGGCATGATAAAATACTAAAGTACTTCATAGTAAGTAGTATAGTGATAAAAATCGGTTTCAAGGGGGAAAATTTTCAGATGTCCTGGTTTGTAGAAGACAATAAATAAATAATCAACTTTGGTGTTGATGTCTCGGTTGTGCTCTCGCGTGCGGGGGGCCTGGGGTCCGCTTTGACCATGATCCAGGACTTGGCAAACCAGGTTATTACAGTTGAGCAACTGCCATCTGACCTCCGTGACCTTAAACAGATTAGATCATGGTTACACATTCAGTCGCCTAAATGGAATGTTTCATCACGATGTTTTTCCTCACCGTAAGAGCATCGGTTAGCATTCAACTAATATCATGTTGGCGTTAATGTCCCGGTTGTGCTCTGGACACCGAGGGCATGGGGTCCGCCTTGATAATGATCCAGGACTTGGTAGACCAGGTAATTACTGTGAAGCGACTGACATTTGACCTGCGTGACCCTGCTACCAGGGGATCCTGACCAGATTGGATCTTAGTTACATATTCAGTCGCCTGAATGCACAAGTTTCACGATGTTTTCCCTCACCGTAAGACCATCGGTTAGTATTCAACTAATGTACGTAACTCAGAAAAGAGTCATTGGTACATGGCCGCAGTGGGATTTGAACCCGGTACCTCTCGCTTACGAGTCGGATACCTTAACCACTCGGCCACCGGCACTGTACATGTGCTCGACACTTATCACGCATTAGCATATTCATTACGATAAAGTAGATAATATTGTGTAATATTCACATATCTAAATCTGGAGACGACGCAATCGTAAATATTGTGAGTAGATAACGCGAGATATATTACTAATATTTTTAATACATTTTCCTGTTGTATTTTTAAATTGGGCCGTACTTATATAATCCTTTCGAGATTTAGATAAAAATACTAACATTCGTTTATTTAAAGCCTGGTCCAGTAGAAATTATTTTGAAGTTCTAAATAAAGTAGGTGTACCGATGTAGGTAATTCAATATGTCAACTGCAGAGTGTACGAACCCATATCATCATCACATTATAACAGCCTATAACAATCCGCTGCAGTACTTAGGGCCTCTTCCACGAAAGGAGAGGTTATTGCTATAATCTTCACGCTTGGCAGGTGGTTTGGAGATCGCAGTGCTATAAATATAACAATGGAAAACGCTGCTGCCCATTTTCCAAGTCTATAGAGACTCTAGATCTTTTTTCGCCTAACATTAATCGCCTTGTACGACAACCACGAGTGTAAGGGGTCAGTGCTATTCTACTCTGCCGGACACCACACGGCTACGGCAAATCTTGTCTATCTAAAGTGTAATCACACCAATCCGAGCACCCTAGAAAGCGGACCTATGAGCCAACACATACACCCTACTTCCTACTACAGAACATAGAACTTCGTTTGGTCACTAATGTGGTAGACCATGAGGATCTCTGTAGATGAGGAAATAGGTACCGTTTTCCGTTTGTAAGCAGGTAGTCTATTTCACTAAGTATACATATGCTAGTAATAAAAATTAAGGAAACTCCTTCTTTTCTTCCCGCCCTACCTGCGCCTGTTTGCTTCACATCATTTGTAGTTAGCTGGTAGAAATCTCTCATAAAGACAAGTTCGCCATTGTAGTCTTTTTGTTTGATGTATCTAATTAAGTATATATACAATAAAGAATAAAATAATTTACTTTGGTGTTGGCCGGTGCTGAAAAAGCACGTCCGCGAACTTCACGTCAACGAAATGAAAGTGCTGTAATGGATGTGCGGCACTATACCACCCGTCCGAGTCCTGAGCGAGTACATCCGTGATATTCTAAGGCGTCGTCCTAAATGGCAACGGTCATGAGAGGGTTTGAGGTCTCCTATTGGTCGCACGACCACTGCCAATTAGGAACGCGTCTCGTGAGAGACATTCAGAGGCACAGACGGACAGAGGCTCGCCTGCGCTGGTTTTTTTACGGACTGCAAAAGCTCCAGGGATATGAGGGAAATAGGTGCCTACAAATCTGTTATCAGGAAAAATATCCCAAAGAAGCAATTGATTCGCATCACTGAGTCGGACGCGAGAGCCAACGGTCTATAACAAAGGTCCACGGAAAGATTCTAGATTCAATGGTTAGGTAGGTATTACTTTTAAAGTTTACCTACTTTAAGTAGGAAAACGCACCCTACCATCACACGATAGCCGCTAAGATGGTGATATCGCGCTCTATATTCCATTTAAATAAAAAATAGGTGACTGCGTTACGTAGGAACAACATACGAGCGACCTTTAGTTGTAAATTAAATTCAATTTATTCGGTAACAAATATTCATTTGTATTCAAAACAATCAAAATATCGGTATTATTTTCCTAACCATCGCTTCCCGAGTCCGGGCCCAAACACCAGGCCTCTGAAGGTCACAAGGTCACGGCGTACAAATCACAGCGCAGCTGACTTGTAAGTACATACTGAAGCCAGCTGCTGTATCAATACGCGTAGTTCATAGAAATTCCGCTGAATTTTACCCCAACTAACAGCGCAATATGGCGGCGAGAGGTCGCCTGGACGCATGCGCCTTGGCATTCCCTCGAAAAATGTATATTTCACCGTTTCGCGCCTAAACTAACGCGGCCATTTTTATAATTTATTTGTGATCTTGTGTTGTCGCCATATTGTGAAATAAATTGCTATACTTACATGACAGAGGAATGAAAAATCAAGATTTATAGACTTTTTAGATAAGTGGAGTGAACTTCTGAGAATATTATTGTGATGAAATCAAACGTTTTGATAATAATATTTAATATAACCTATCATAACAAGAGTAAGAGTAAAAATAAAGATCGAAGTCTTCCGCTAAGGACCCGAGACTGATTGAAAAGTTTCGGGTGCCGACTGCCTCCCCGTGATATTGTTTTTATTTTTTACATAAAAAATACAAATATTTAAATAGGTATTACCTAAATATATATTTAGGTATATTAAGTAGGTATTCGGTATTTAGGTATAACTAAATCCATATCTGGCGGCCTGATAACTCGCCGACTCTATGTTATTTATTTAAAGAGTTTGTTGTTGTTTTACTATTTAGTCAAAAACGAAACGCGGTGTGTGTCACAATGACGGCTTAAAACTTCTGAACTTCCATCGAAAGTTGTAAATATTTATTTAATAAATAAACTTACTCTATACTTAAGTTATAAAAACAATAAATAAGTAACCTTAGATTAAAGGACAAAAGTAATAAAAACAAAATGAGTGTAAAAAAAGAAGTAAACGCAGTGGCAACTGCAAGTGAAAAAGGACATATTTATCTACAGTGTCTCATAGCTATTTTGGGTAAAAAAGCAAAAATTAAGCCATTTAAAAAAAAATATAACGTAACGCTACCAGGCGTTCAGAAATGAAGAAGAGGTTTATTTTGCAGTGAACTCCTCAT
The DNA here is from genome assembly GCA_905147135.1 of Blastobasis lacticolella. Lineage (NCBI taxonomy): Eukaryota > Metazoa > Arthropoda > Insecta > Lepidoptera > Blastobasidae > Blastobasis > Blastobasis lacticolella. The sequence continues at coordinate 12,722,499 of LR990063.1, forward strand.
CTATAACATACGGACTCCAAGTAGGATGGGTGTCGCCCGTGATGAAACTATTGAGATCAGAAGATTCGCCTCTAGGAAGTCCTATGACTGATAGCGAGATCGCTTGGATGACCTCCATCCTATTCTTGTCACCTGTGATCAGCAGCCCACTCTATTCGCTTCTAGTTGACATGTTTGGAAGGAAAAAGGGGATCATATCCATCGTTGTGCCACAGGCGGTAAGTACTAATATAGGTAGGTCGTTTTAGGCAGAGAGCTTGGAAAATGCCATGACGGTTTTACATCCAATCCATCTCAGCTTGGCGTTAATCTCTCGGTTGTGCTCTCACGCACGGGGGCCCGCCTTGACCTTGATTCAGGATTTGGCAGATCAGGATTACAGTAGAGCGACCGCTGACTGACCCCCCCCACCCTATTAATAGAGAAATCTCTATCATGCATCTCAGCAGCCTGAATGTGCAGGTTTCCCCACCGGAAGAGCATCATTTTACTGATAGGCAACGCTTGGGATCGAGCTCGGCACCTCTCGCTTACGAGTCGGACCCGCTAGCTATTAGGCCACCGACGCTCTTTAACGCTCTTGCTCCCCTTATCATCATCATCATCATCATATCAGCCGAAATACGCCCACAGCTGGGCATAGGCCTCCCCCAGAGATGTCCACAAAGGCCGGTCCTGTCCCTTCCGCATCCTGCTCGCTTTATCAGGTCGTCGCTCCACATTGTGGATGGTCTATCCACGCTGCTTGACCTTGACCTTATATTCTTATTTTCTATTACAGCTGTGCTGGATCATCACGTATTTCGCGTCAAACGCCGGTATGCTGATCGCTGCGCGCGCGCTTGGCGGCTTTGCAGCAGGCGGTGTCTTCAACGTCATCCCTATGTATGTAAAGGAAATCAGTCAAGACAACATACGAGGTAGTTAGACATGGATTTACGTACGTACCCGCGATTTAGCGGTGGTTTTAAGAACCGTGATCCAATCTTGTCAGGTTCCCCTGGTAGCAGGGTCGTGGAGGTCAGATGGCAGTCGCTCCACTGTAATAACCTGATCTGCCAAATCCTGGATATGGTCAAGGCAGACCCCAGATCCTCGTGCGCGAGAGCACAACCATTACAATTATTTAATTCTGCGCATTTCGCCTTTTGGACCTTTTACAAGGGGCCAATTGGTACAATCCACTACCAATCAAGCTGGTATACGGTAGACATAAGGCAGACAGCCTGCCTATCAAGGCACAAAATAAATCATCACCATCACAGCCCATAACAGTCCACTGCAGGACGTCGGGCCCCTCCTACGAAAGAGGAAGTTATTGCCATAATCTCTACGCTTGGATTGGAGATCGCAGTGTTATCAATATAACAATGGAAAACACTGTTGCCCATTCTGCACCGACGGTTCACCTGGAAAGCGGCCACCGTCGTCCAGGACATCTGCAACCTAGGGGGAGCGGATGCGGTCCGGCCTTTGAGGTACCTGTAGAAATGCCTTTCGGAGAAGTCCGTGTGATAGTGCAAAGGGAAGACTTCGGGAGGAGGAAAGGCTCGCGATGTCCGTTTTATCCACGGTCACATCAAAGCCATTTTTATTTGTATTTATAACAATTTCGAGAATATAGCTGAGATGCCATATTGTTACGTTTTTTATACTGTGCATAGCCAAAAGCCTTTCTTTATTTTAACATGGTTTTTCTGTCGATTCCGTAATCATGTTAACATTAATTGAAACCCCAGTCAACTTTGCAATCTAATCTTTAATAGTGCTGTTTACATAAAATTATGAGATAGTAATTCCGTAAAGCACTATTTAAGAATATGCACTCATCGTACTGAGATGAAAAATATATGTTTAACCAGAACAGAATATGGGACCGTCTTGTGTCTCGCAGAGTAGAACTGCGCCACGCTTTTCGAAGGCGACAAATGTCTTAGGCGCTGTCCTAATTGGCAATGGTCGTGCGAGCATGGTTGTACGACGGACGTCGCCCGACCAATAGAAGACTTCAAAACCGCCAGTCGCACGACCGTTATCAACTAAGACAGCGCCTTAGAAGACAGACCAGCTAGGTAGTACGTCGTAGACCAGAAATTGGTCAGCAGAGTTTCTTGTTAATATTCTGTATCTGTGGCGATGTGCGTATGTGGCATCGTACCTCCCAAATGGATAGACCGATTTAGATGCGGTTTTCTCTATTTGAAAGCCAGTTTAAAGTAGATGGTTTATAGCTTTATTTCATTAAAATTTGTTAAGTAGTTTAGAAAACATTTGAGTAAATGTAAAATTGGTCGAGGGTTATCTGACATTTTCTGTCGGTCAGGTAACCTATAAACACTGCGATCTCTAACACTCCGATCTCCAAGGTGGAGGAGGCTCAAATTCAGAGTGCACTGGTTGTGATTATGATGATGATGATGATGATGAGCATATAATCAACCCCCAACCCCCTAAGCTTAGCAACCTCTCACATCTTTAGTGGAAAAGCGACCTTGCATAATTTTGGATGGCTTGTCTGGACAGTCTCTTTTCTTATGCTTCTCAGTGCCAAACGAGCAGACAGCCCTCCTGATGGTAAGTGGTAACTGTCGCCCATAGCATCTACAATTCATACATTTAGGTTGCAGGTAACACAAATGCAGAACCGCAGGTGCGTTGTTACTGCGAAGACTAAGATGAAATGCCTCATGCCTGTAATTTCCTCATGCCTCTTATTTACTTATTTATGCGGACTTATAGCTTTAAAACTTTCTCTACCAGTCAACCGGAGAGATGATGCAAGATGATTGAAACAAATATTGATGAACACATTAACTATTAGGTACTTATGTTTTAGCAAATTTGACAACGTATATTCTTCCTCTTGTAATGCATATGAACTTTGTTTCAATTCCAGGTACATTAGGCTCAATAGTCGTGCTGTTTCAAAACATCGGTACACTCATAATCTACGCCTTGGGGTCGTACCTCCCATACTACACTGTGCTGTACATAGTGGGAGGTCTACCGATCATAATGCTGTTTCTGCTGTTACTAGTTCCTGAATCTCCTGCGTATTTGATCAAAATTGGGAAAGATGATGTGAGTATTTACAGGTCTTTCTCGTTGTCAGCGAAATGCTGTTATCTAGTTTATTTTTTTTAACGCTCCTAAAAACGTAGGGGACAACTGGAAGAACAATTTCCAGATTCTACAAAAACAAAATCGACAGAGTTTCTGCTTCAAGGAGTAGTCCTACTCAAGGACTACCCAAGGAGTATGGAACGTGAATTGAATATGAATAGTACAGGCCTTAAGTAAGACCCTGTGGTACACCACTTGTTATCTGCCTCAATGGCGTTCGACATCAAGTGATATAAGCGACATGCAATTTATGAGGCAGTAACATGATGCTCTGTGCATATAGTTCATTACCCAAGTAAGAATGCTTTTTATGTTTCAACATTACCTACACTGATTTGTTAAGACATTAATTGTTTAAACAGTAGTGTATTGTTTCTGTTGTCCCCGTTGCGCATTTGGGGGACAACGGGAATGTCCGTTCTTCTAAATTAAGGAAGCCGTAGTGTCTGCCTACCTCTACGGCAAGAAGGCGTCGCGATTTGTATGTATGAGGATAGATACTATAGTGTTTCCACTATCCTCTCCTACTAATATTATAAAGTGGTATGGTTATTTAGATGAATGTTGGTTACATCTTCCCGCAAGAACTAATTAACGGATTAGTAGTGATGTAGCATAACGCCCTGAAGAGTACAAGGCTGTACTCTGTGCTCTGGCTGTAGGCTGTGTAAGGGGAAGAATATTGGCCGAAGGGTGTGGTGTACCGGCAATTCCGTGGGCGACCCAGAATTTCCGGTGCCGCCGAACGACATTAAGATATTTAGTTTTTAGTATTTTACAATTAATAATAATTTGTATGTAGGTATAGAATAGCAATATATAATATATAATAGAATAGCTCAAAGAATAGCACCACCCCATCTCTTACCGTGGGTGTCGTAAGAGGCGACTAAGGGACAAATCCGAAAGATGGGCAACATCATCTTTCTGGGTAGATTTACATCAACTGCACTGCGGTCATTGCCCGCCTGCCAAGCGTGGCAATGACCTCCCCTTTCGTGGGAGAGGCCCGAAGTCCTGCAGTGGATTGTTATGGGCTGTGATGATGATGATTTAGGTATAGGTTTATCTTTGTCTGTATTTTGTATCAGTTTATTTTGTATTTTCATGTGTTATTTGTGTATTTATCAATATGGGCCTCAGTTGCCTGAAATAAATGAATAAATGAAAAAAATGTATCCCGAAATTCGATGTGGTTCCTACGAGAACGGGTCCGGAACACAGTACTTAACAAAGTTAAACATACACTTAGTACCAAAGGATACTCGAAAAGACTGTAGTTTTAGCAGGCTGTAGGACTCTGTCAAGCCTGAGGAGTCCGCCTGGGTGAGCACCACCGCATTATCTATTTCTGCCGCCAAGCAACAATTCTTGCGTTGTTGTGTTCCGGTTTGAGGGATAAGGTAGCCAGCGCAGTTACAGGCATGGGCATTAGCGTATGACAATTCACTGCAACCTAAATGCATAAATCGTAGATGTTATAGACGACAGATAAACTAGTAACAGACGTTCCGTTTTGGCTGGCGCCGACCTACCGTCAGTTGCAGTTTACACTAATCCTTACGCAGTATAATATAAAGTAGCTTTTCGGTGCGGGGGACGTGGTCGGACGTCCGATCAAGGTCGGCTCGCCCGCGCATCCGAATTAATCCAAAAGCGACTTTATTTTGTACATCGTAAGGATTACTTTCGACTGCAACTGACGGTTGGTCGGCTCCAGCCATATCGGAGCGTCTGTAGCTAGTATTACCGCTTACCAGCATAGGCTATGTCACTGTGTAGCATAAAAAAAAATACAAAACTATTTCTTTTTCAAAATTACAGAGAGCAGCCTCAGTATTGGCAATGTTGCGAGGGGTCAAATCAGACCACGGTATAGTACAGAAGGAAATCGAGAATATAAAAAGGCAGGACGAGTTTTACAAGTCCATACCTAGCACTTCAATGGTAGCTATTTGTGAGTGTACCTTTATTTCATTATATATTTTTATTGTTTGTTTTTCAAATTGTGCTTCTTGTGGCGGTGTCAAAGATCTGTGTGGCAGAGTGTTGCATTCCTCTCATCTCATCATCTATATTCTATTATTTCCATAATATGTTATGTTTTGGAGATCTCTGGAGGTCTATGCCCAGCAGTGGCGTTTTCTGGGTGATATGATGTTACCTATTTCTATAACAATGAAGCAGTGTAGTTTTATTACTGAATTTGTACGGTACATTCAATAGAGGACCGGCAAGTAAGCGTGCGCATCACCCGTGATTAGGTTTGACGCGGTCTGTATGACCGAGAGGTCGATAGGACCCTGGGTGGAGGTGGGATACGTTCAATAGAAAACAAGTGTGATAATCGAGTCACCTCTCTACATCTAAGCGCATGCATTGGAAGCAGTTTTAGCTTCTATAGCTAAATTTCTTCATACTTTATACAATTTTTAAAATAAATTGCTTTATCGTTTTCTACTGTAAGTATTCAGCTTGTCCGCAAATATATCGATTAAAAAAAAATAACTGATCAATGTTAATTTATTCATACATTCATCTCAACGTAAACATCCCTTATTCCAGTCAAAGTGAAGGCCTGGCGTCGAGGCTTCATAATGATGCTGATCATGATGACCATACGAGGGCTCTCCGGCGCCTTACTAGTGACGTCATACGCGGCCAGTCTGCTGACGTCATCAGGGATCAACTTGAGCCCGGAGCTGCAAGCGCTCAGCATCCCGGCAGTGATGATTCCGGCATCATTGATATCCATGTCGGTGATCGACAAGTTTGGCAGGAAGGTTAGTATAATTTGGAAATCATTATATCCTACAAATATTATAAATGCGTAGGAGCGTCGGTGGCTGATCACGGCTGTTTCGGGAAGTATCTACACCAGATAGCTAGAAGAGAATCATCTCCAATGTGTCACCACTGCTGTGCTGCGGAAGACTCGGCGCAGCACACCCTAGAGGTGTGCGCTGCCTGGGAATCTGAGCGGCGTGCAGTGTCAGCAATTAGCGGAGGAGACCTTTCACTCGTAGCCGTAGTAAGAGCCATGCTCGATAGCGAAGTAAATTGGCAAACTGTGGCCACCTTCTGCGAGGAAGTGATGACGCAGAAGGAGGCTGCTGAGCGGATCAGGGAAGAAGACGCTTCCTCTGATTTAATTAGACGTAAGCGCACGGGGCCAAGGAGAAGGCGATACAATCGTCTCCTTCCTCCATCCTAGTGGGACCAGTGGGGAAGAGTCGGGGGACTCTTTTCCTGCATTGCACGGTTCCACATGACTGGGTGACATCCTAGTGTATCAGGATGTCTCCCGTATATGCTGATTGACCCAACATAGTTTGGGTTACCGCCGAAACATCACAGTGCAAACTATGTATGAGGTCCTGTGGTGTTTCAATAAAAAGCGGTTGTGGATAGATAGAGGGGTTTTAGTGGGTAGGGTCCTTTTTCGGGCAATCCCACATACCCACGTTACTCCCCCGGGTGAAGTGGTATCTTCAGAAGAATTCCCCTCTTTAAAAAAAAAAAAAGAAAAAAGAAAAGAGCATCGGTGGCCGGGCGATATCCGACTCGTAAGCGAGAGATACCGGGTTCGCATTCCACTTACGCATCTTGAAGAATCTCTCTATTAGGAAGAAACTGTACAGAGGCTTTATTTTTGAATCGCTCGCCTTGATCAATTATGCTTTTCGACATAAAAATTTCAACCTTTTTAAAATCATATTGGTAACACCGATAAAGTATGAATAATAAATAGGGAAAATTAGCATTATGCATCTAAAATATGGGTGGGTAGTGGGTGTCGTAAGAGGCGACTAAGGGACAAATCCGAAAGATAGGCAGCAGCATCTTTCTGGGTAGATTTACATCAACTGCACTGCGATCTCCAACCCGCCTGCCAAGCGTGGAGAGGCCCGAAGTCCTGCAGTGGATTGTTATGGGCTGTGATGGATGGTGGTGGATCTAAAATATTTGGATTTTTCAAAATTGAAAACCGTTCGAATCGTGGCGAGCGATTCAAAATAGAGATCCCAGGGGAGATTATTTCGTAATAAATTAAACTGAGCAATTATACGAAGAAACGCGGAATGACGCTAGAGGTCGTGACAGTGACCCCGAATAATTGTCTCGACGGCCAATGAAATCGTATCATTGGCCGCAAATTGATGTTGCGCCAATGAGTACTGATAAAAATGATCGCAATAAGTAATTATGAACTCTATGACGTAGATAATAAAGTTGATATTCGATTGTCAATGTGTTATCAAAACAATAGTTTTTTGCTTGTCTACAATTGGTTCGTAGTCGTACTAGTGCCGGATTTAGGAAATACGCTTATACGGAACTAGGAAATATAAATACCTATACTGGTGGACCTGGCGCGAATTCGTTCGCATGCACCTATTTTACCCCTATCAACCCTTCATTCTTGTTCATAAACCTTCCTCTTGGATCTTTCTATCTATTGTTGAAAACTGCATTAAAATCCGTTGCGTAGTTCAAAAGATACATGAAGACATAGGGACAGACGGTGGAAAGGGACTTTGATTTATTCTATGTATAGAAGAACGGCCGAAGCATAGGAATGGCAAATTGCGGCGGGCGCTTCCGCTTGTTTCCAGAATCGAAATTCCAGCTCGCTGCTCCTAATGAGCAGTTTTCCAATAGGTATCTAAAGCATTCCTAACCACTCACTAGATGGCGGCCCGACAATTTTGGTAATTGATAATCGCTTGAAATAGGTTCTTAGCGAACAGGATATAAACACTGGGTACGTTGTGTTGCATAATATTGTATTTGTCAATAGTTTTCAAACATTTTAGAGGTTGTAATAATAATGGAACATAGTGCCAACTTCTATAAATATTTATTTTTACATTTCGTTCAACCTTTAAAAGTTATGGTTATATTAACAAACATTTTATTTTTAAGTTTAGTATTAGTTGGCTGCATGAAATCACTGCAACCATCATACAGATTTAAAAAATATTACCAAAATTGTAGGAGCGCCATCTATTGATGCTTTCTGAAACCAACTACCAATACCTAATGGAAAACTCCTCATTCCCAACCTCAAAAGTTAGCCATGATCTGTACTACAACGGCGACCCAAAGGGCTTTTCGCCTAACTCCAGTTAGCCATGATCTATAGATACTGCGAAGCCGACCCAAAGAGCCGCTGAGTTTTAATGAAAATGAAAACCAGGCTCGTCCGAGAACAAGCTAATTCTAAGTAACTTGGAAGCCACAACTTTAGTTAAGAAATAATAAGTAGGGAGGTAGGAAACAACTTGTAATACCTATCTTTAATAACTGCACTTGCTCCTAACAAGTAACAAGGCTCCTAAGAAGCTTATTTATAGCAGTGGACGTTCTGCGGATGAAATGAAAAATACTTGAAAATCTAAATTTAAATTTAACTACCTGGAGAGGTTTTCCCTGGAGAGTACAATGTGGAGTTCTTCAAGAAAGGGGTTAAAAGGGTTTTTACGGGGTCGGCAACGCGTGGTATTGCAAACGTCGCGTCCATAGGCTGCGGTGACTGCTTACCATCAGGCAGGCCGCAAGCTTGTTTGCCACCTTAGTGGTATAAAAAAAAACCCGGTAGGTTTCACTTATTTCCCACGTACTTCTTGGGCTCAAGCAGCACGTGACTAAACCAGCGCTGGCGAGCCTCTTTATGAGCACTGTCTCTCACGAAAAGGACACGGTGACAGACGAGAAAACTAAAATAAAAGTCATCTTGGCTTTAATATCCCGGATGTGGTCTCGCGCTTGAGTGCTCGGGGCCGCCTTGACCATAGAAAATGTGGGCTCTCCTTTACTCTAGTATCTGACACCTGACAGTTCTTGCGCAGTAGTACAGTTTTGCGCAGGAGCGACAAGCGTTCTCGATTCAAACGCCCCACATGACTCTTCTATTTTATCTTGGTGTTAATGTCTCGATTGTGGTCTCGAGCACGAGGGCCCGGGGTCATAAATAATAATCACAGTGGAGCGACTACCATCTGACCCCCGTGACCCTACTACCAGAGGAACCTGACCAGATTGGATCATGGTTACAATGACTATTCTATTTACTGGACTTATTCTTACTAGACTTATCCTCCAATTCCAGCCAATCCTCACTATAGCCTACATCCTAGCGGCAACTTCCCTCCTCGCGGTGGGCGGGGCGGAGGCCCACCGGCGCGCCGGGGGCTCCCCGCCGGGCTGGCTGCCGGCGGCCGCGCTGGCGGGGTCGGTCGCCGCCTACGCGTTCGGGGTCTCGCCCGTGCCTTATATTATGCTGGCTGAGATGTTCAACTTCCAGGTTTGTATTTACTGGTGTTGTGAAGACTGAGCAGGGTTTCAAGTCTGCTAATTTAGTAATGGCGTTATTGAATTTTTATGATGGTTTTCTAGATTCCAAAAACCATAAGGTGACGCTACTGTGACGTGAGGTCTCATGTCAAAAGAAACCCTGACTTTGGCTGAAATAGGTCCGTTATTTAACAGCAGTTGGTTCCGGCCAATAGCATGGCAGTATTTTTCTGTCCAATAGCACGGCAGTATACTTCACGCCTCAGTAGTGCCATCTGAAATGGCGAAAACCCTCATTGTATCGTAACTGCAGCTCAACGGCAGCTTGACATGTTTTTGGTACGCTGCTACCCTGGCTTCTGGCGACTAATGGAAGGATTGAATTGTAATTTGATCGCAGTCGCAACTCAATGGCAGTTTTGCGCGTTTTTGGTACTATAATGAAAACTGCCGTTGATCCAATTATAGTTCAATCGAATTAAATTTGCAGATTCGAGGCCTGGTAATATATGAGGGCTGTCAAGGGTGTTGAGGAGGAGCTACTGTTGCTGTTATTGGCTGTTGCCAGTGGAAGAAATTGGTTCCCAAAAATTTCGCAATATAGCGGCATGCCATTCCTCCTCGTCGGGCAGCAGATTATTTATTATGTTAATCAGTAAACAAACAGGCAAGAAGGCATCTGATGGATAGTGGTCACCGCTGCCTATGGTTTTAAACACCACCACCACCTATGCGTTGCCTACTAAAATCCCACACAATGCTCTGGGACCCAAGTTTTAAACTGCTCGCTGCTAGAAACAGAAGAAAACATAATGGATATTGCCTCCATTTTCCCACTTAATACTTTTTTACTTCCAAATCAGAATCCCAAACCATTATATTCCAGATCCGTGCCAAAGTCCTCGGCTGCATAGTGACCTTCGGCTGGTTCATCGCATTCGTTCAGCTAATCATATTCGCGCCATTAGCGTCAGCCTTTGGCACCCACGCCGCATTCTTCTTCTACGCAGCGGTAAACCTCTGCGGGATTGCTGCCACCCTGGTAGTTCCAGAGACCAAAGAAAAGACTATAGAGCAAATTGAGGCGGAATTAGGGAAATAAGAGTACAAAATCTTTGTAAACAATAAATAATAATAGTTATAGGGCTAAATGTTAGATCAAATGATATAAATAGAGTTTAAGATGATTGGTGTTTTTCCTTCGGCTGGTTCATCGCATTCGTTCAGCTGATCATATTCGCGCCAGCTTTCGGCGCCCATGTAGCATACTTCTTCTTCGCAGCAGTAAACCTCTGCGGGATTGCTGCCACCCTGGTAGTTCCAGAGACCAAAGAAAAGACTATACCTATAGCAAATTGAAGCGGAATTAGGGATATAGGAGTACCAAATCTATCTAGACAATAAATAATAAGTTAGGGTTAAATGTTAGATCAAATAAATAAATCATTTTTATAATGATTGGTGTTTTTATTTCCATTTAGACAATAGGGATGAAAACTGAAAAAAATGTTTTTAGTCCGCCAGGTAGATTATCAAAATATATTGGACACGAATTTTTTCTCTTGTTACTTAAACAAAAAATGACGCCGATACAGCGCGTTGAAATGTTGCGTGACGTCACGCCTGAAGTGAAAACTCAGAAGTGACGTCACGAGCCCCACTCCCGAACATTCATACGCAAGAACACGTAATTTTTTATTGATTTTTATGAATAAAACAATTTGTTTCGAATATTATTTTATAATGTAATTGACGGACTAATAAAAATTTAAAAATGTTGACCCGGTCATCGTTTTTCTTCGGCAGTAGCATACAACGCGAACACCTTCCATTGTCAGATGTCGTATGGTATGGCGACTAATATAATCGTGTTTTATTGCCAAGGGAGGCACACGGCATGACGGTCTACCTAAAGGAAAGTGGTCGCCGTCGACCAGGGCCTTGAGTTCGCGAATTTACTAATGGGTCGATCGACTTGTAATGAGCAGTTTTCCAATAGGTATCTAAAGCATTCCTAAATTGTAGAAGCGCCATCTATTGATGGAAAACTCCTCATTGGATCGCAGCGCAGCTCAATGGCTGTTTGACACGTTTTTGCAACACTGCTTCTGTTACTAATGGCTCGATTTAAATGTAACCGGATCGCAATCGCAGCTCAATGGCAGTTTTACGCTCTTTTGGTATTCTGCTACAAAAAAAACTGCAGTTGAGCTAAATAAATAAATAATTTATTATCAACTGGACGCCACAACACAACATTTATACAAAGAATTACATACATATTTCGACACACACAATCATAGGTACACTTCATCATCATCTCAGATGTAGGATGTCCACTGATGAACATATATTCATATTAAGAATTATTATTATTATGACGACTTGAGTGGGTTCCGTATCCCGGCCGAGCGGAAATTGTAATGATGAATTTTAATTTCTGTTACGGGTCTAAATATAAATATGTATTTAAATAAAATTACATAGGATGTTACATAATATATGTATGAGCCGTGAACTGGGTGGAGTGCTAAACGTATAACAACGATACAACTATTCCACGGACGACAGAAATAATTGTAAATATTGTTTTAATACGTTCAGCACTCCATCCAGTTCACGGCTTCATACGTATATTATGTAACTGTATAAGTAGTTTATCAGTTACCTATCTAACACCCATAACACAAGCTTTGCTTACTTTAGAGCTGAATGTAAATAATAAATGAATATATAAACAAATATGCTTGGACAAATCACACAGCGCCATCTAACTCCATCTAGGCGTTCCCTCATGCCTTCCACACCGATCGACTCGGCGTCTCTTCCATATTCCTATGATCTTTACGATTTGCTCATTGATTTCGAGGGATGGCAGTGATTACCAGTACGTGCATTGCCTATATGAGATGCGATGACGCCTAACAATTGTCTTCTCGTCCCAGCGCCACCTAGTGTACGGCTAAATTAATCGTTTCTCATAGATATGTAGTAGGCCATCATAATGAATACCTTGGGAACGTCGGTGACCTAGTGGTTAAGGTATCCGACTCGTAAGCGAGAGTTACCGGGTTCGACTCCCACTGCGACCATGCACCGCATCTTTTCTGAGTTATGTACATTCGTTGAATACTAACCGATGCTCTTACGGTGAGGGAAAACATTGTAATGAAATCGACAGGCGACTGAATGTGTAACCATAATCTAATCTGGTCAGGGTCACAGAGGTCAGATAGTAGTCGCTTCACTGTAATTACCTGATCTGCTAAATCCTGGATCATGGTCAAGATGGACCCCGCAGTCGTGCGCAAGGGCAACCGGGTTCAACGCCAAGATGATCCTAATTAATACCTTCTAAATACGAGTATTTAAAACAAAATCATCATCATTACCATCATCATCATATCAGCCGAAAGACGCTCACTGCTGGGCATAGGCCTCCTCCAGAGATCTCGACAAAGGCCGGTCCTGTGCCTTCCGCATCCAGCTGGTACCTGCACCTTTACCAGGTCGTCGGTCCATTTTGTGGGAGGCCTACCCACGCTGCATCTTCCGGTACGTGGTCGTCACTCGACAACTTTACTCCCCCATCAGCCATCAGTTCTTCGAGCTATGTAGCTATGTGCCCTGCCGACTGTCACTTTAGCCTGGCAATCCTTAGGGTTGCTGGGGGTAAAAAGCTGGGGTCCGAAGTGGTAAGAATAAAAGGAGATGTATGAAAAGAGTTGTGAATATATGCGAGTCTAGGGAATTGTGTTAGGACAGAGCAAAGTGGCGGTCCATAGTCTCTGCCTACCCCACCTGTGGGACACAGACATGAGCATAAGTATGTATGTATCCTTAGGGTTATGTCGGTGACCTTGATAGTAGCTTGGTAGTAGCTGCGCTAGTATCTACAGCTAGGCAATAAACACGGTAGTATCAGTTATTTACTTCTACAAATCCGCAATACGTCACATCTGCTTCGCAATATTTTACATACGTATCTTGTGCGACATAAATCAGCAAAATGTTTAAAATATTCATTTTATGGCAACAATAATTTTTAATTGTCTTGAGTAGCAAAGGTACCATCGGACAGGCCGTAAGCTTGTTTGCCACCTTAGTGGTGTGAAAACATAAATAAAAGAAAGTTTGAATCCCACCAAAAACGTTTTATGCAAAAGCAGGGCAACCCTTTAAAAATATATCTCGATGATGATATGAGGTCCACTAAACATTTTGATGTGATATGAGGTCCAGATAATGTACAGAAGTGCAGCCACAAAAGTAAATGTAGGATAATAAACACATCTGATTGTGTCTGCATTTACGATACCAATTGCCTACGTTAATAATAAATGAAAACGTAACATTGTTTACGATCTTAGATAAAAACCAAGTCTATGATCAACAACTCAACAATGTTTATACCCTACCGGTGGTGGTGTCTGTAATCAGACAATGAATTTTCACCTTCAGTTAAGTCTAAAGCAACATGATGCCTATAGCTACATTTTATCATCGAACCGCTCGCCACACACCTTGTTTATCCACACGCCTTGGAGCCAAATATGGCGGTTCCAAAGGAACTATCTATCACGCACACTAAGGTGGAATGAACTATTTGGAGAAATTTTCCCTGGAGGGTACAACATGGAGTTCTTCAAGAAATGGACGAAAAAGTTTTACGGGGTCGGCAACCGTGGGTGATGCCCCTGGTATTGCAAACGTCCATTGGCTGCGGTGACTGCTTACCAGCAGGTAGGCCGTAAGCTTGTTTGCCACCTTATTGGTATTAAAAAAATTATGATCGGTAACTATATGCCCCTATTCCTAATAAACCCTGACAATCAATATTCTGTGCTTCTGTAAACAATTTTTCTGAGGATAGGTTGAAAAGTAATGGATTGGTATTAGTGGTGTACGTCGGTGGCCAAACTGTTAGGGTTTAGACTACCCCAGTGTTAACGCCGCCATAAACCAATCACTCTTTTCTGAGATAGGTAGGTATATTGGTTGAACCCTAACCGATGCTCTTACGGTGAGAGAAAACATCCAAACGAAACCTGCATATTCCAGGCGACTGAATATGTAACCTTGATTCAGTCTGGTCTGGTTCCCATGTTAACAGGGTCACGGAGGTCAGGTGGCAGTCGCTCCACTGTAATTACCTGATCTGCCAAATCCTGGATCATGGTCAAGGCGGACTACGGGCTCCACGAGAGCACAACCGGGATATTAACACCAATGACCGTACAGTTTACAAATAATAATCCAAGGCTCTCGAGCAAAATGAACCAGTCTAGTGGCAGCGTGCTTCGAGACCGATACCTTAAGTTGATGGGTGATCAAAACTGGATGGGTAACCGTTTCGTACTTTGAGGCTAAGCGAAATTCAGCATCGCAACCAGCTGGCTACTCGTTAGCTGTGTCTACTACAGTCTACTGTCTATTATTTAATGTCTTTATCGGCTATCAGCAATTCACTTGACCAGCAAATAATATAACGATTACAGTACCACAAACTTATCAGACCCGGTGGCCAAAACTGGAACTATGAAAAAATAGCGGTACTTCATTTTGTCAATGCCAATAACAGCGACGCCGTCACCGGCACAGAAATGTTTATGTCTATGTACAAATTAACAAGTACTATGATAGCAAAGATAGCTCGAACTCGATAGCCCATTGTCGGTCTCAGCAATTGTTAGTGGGAAATCAAAGAAGCAAAGTTAATCGATATATTACGACGTAAACTAAGATTTCGTGGCGAATAATAATTCCTTAGCCGTTATAGTCGGTGACAGGACATTGTGGAAACCTCAAAAAGAGGATGAAGGGTAGATCAAGGTGCAACGAAAGAGATTACGGAACCGTTTTATAGGAAAAAACCGGCAGTTCAATAAGTAGAACAGAAAATTTTAAAGCTGCGGAGATTAAAGTGCCTTTGTTTGTTTACAACGTTGTCAAGGATCGTGGATCAAGGTTGCCAAAGTCACGGGAACGGACATTAAAAAGTACATTTATGACAAGACAAATGAGCAAGTTTCATTATAAAAATTGAAGATTATTTATTACCTATCGGAAAACCTAAATGGGCAAGACCTAACACTCATAGCTAGTGGAGTCCAAGGCAAGACTGGCGAGCAGGTACCGGAAGATGTAGTGGACAGGCCTGTTACAAGTTAAAACGACTTCCTGGTGAGGGTAGCGAAGATGTTACCAGCGTAATTATTGATGCACATTTCTTTGGTGGAAGCGTCTACCCAGTTATGAAGTTCCCATTGTCGCTGGCTGGTAAGTTAGCTGCGGAGAACGCACATTCAGCCGTTCTGTACCTAACGAATTTTAAAATTCTTTAAATGAAAATGTAAGAATCCACACACTGTCAAAAAAATACCGATCACGCTGAACTACTTATGCTAGGGTACTATTTCCATACCTATATGTTATAGTGTAACTAGACTACATGAGATGTTCCAGATCTTTGATTTTCAAACGTCAACAGAAACTGCTCATCAGGCTGAGTAACTTTTGCTAAAGTGCCATTTCGATATTTCTTCTAATTTAGCTGATCTATTATGGTTCTACATCAGGTGTTCCAATTTCCAAAATTAATTATATAACTATGTAAGATTGAATAATTTCGTTACTGGGTACAAGATCAAAACATCCATTTACAGTTAGCGGATTGTTTCGAGCCCTACAACTCAAGTGGGTTCGGTACTAGATTTTGTATATACTGGTCAACAGGTCATCCAGGGGCTCATATACCCCGGGGGATATTAGATAGTTTTACTAACGAAAGAAATGAGGGGTATATTTAAGGTTGTAGTATCATCCTGCGGAGGAGTCGATTTTTTTTTATTTAAAACTTTATTGCACAATAATACAATTGGCGGACTTAAAGCCATTAAGGCTTTATCTTCCAGTCAACCAGTAGACAATGCAGAAAGTGAGTAAGTAGATGCTTAATAAAGCGTGATGATAGATTGTAATTTACCGAAATACATCAAGAACTACATCAAGATAGAATATATTAAAAATAAAGATACTTTATACTATTTATATTAACTATTTGGCCTTTTATCTAAAAAAAAATTATTAATTTGTTTTTTAAAAATAAAGCGATCCGGTGCTTTACGCACATCATTTTATTTAGTTCAACCTTTATAATGCGTACGGCCAAGGAATGGAATTTGATAATATGGACGTCTTCAAAGCCAGAGTGAATAGGCTGTTCCTAGACAGGCATGCTCCATCATCGGCCGCATCGTCATTTACCACCAGGTGAGGTGGCGGTCAAATGCCTGGCTTGTCCAAATATTTAAAAATAAACATTTTATTCGTGTAGTATGGCAATGATACAATTTACATTTATAATAATCGGGATTTGTGTGTCTCCGGATGAGAAGCCCTACGACATAGTCTTTGGCTTGGTACTAGTATTTAAATGTACAAGTAGTGCTTGTTGTTGTGACGTATATTGATATTGGAGGTATGTTTGTGGTGCACCTACCTACATATTTGTAGAACGTTCATTACAGCTTTTGGTCTGAATCGAATGTGTCTTATTATTTCGTCTCCCGATATATTCCCGATTGTTTAGTGGCGACGAGTTGGTTTATGCCTAGACGCGTGTTTAGTAAGGCTAATCAGTGTAAAGAAAGTGGTAAAACGTGAAAAATGTCGATTGGAAGGATATCGGAGTTTAACGTTCAGTCGGACAACTGGCAGTTGTATGTTGAGCGATTGCAACAATATTTCGTGGTCAATGGAATAGAACCGAAAATGCAAGTACCAACATTAATTACCGTTATCGGCGCCGAGACATACGAGTTACTTGTGAACTTGTGCACTCCGGATAAACCATCTGCCAAAACGTTTGAACAAATCTCCGTCATTTTACAAAAGCACCTACAACCCACACCGAGCGTGCTTGCCGAGAGGTACAAGTTTCGCAATAGGAAACAACAGGCCGGCGAGACGATATTGCAATATGTGGCGGTATTGAAAAAAATGTCTAAGACCTGTGACTTTGGTGAATGGTTGCTAGATAGCCTTCGGGATCAATTGGTGTGTGGAATAAGTAGTGATAGCATTCGACAACGCTTGTTCACGGAAAGTAAGCTAATGTTTGTGAAGGCGTACGACCTGGCCGTGAGCATGGAGGCGGCAGAGAAGGACGCGGCTGTAGTGGAGGGCCGTGTGGCGGCGGCAGCACCCGTGAGCGTCGAGTGCCAAGCGGTGACGACGTCGTGGCGGCCGGCCGCGGGCTCGGCAGCGGCGGCGGGTGGAGCGAGTTACGGGCGCGGAGCGCGCGCCACGCGCGGCGGCTGGCGCGGCTCGCGGCAGACACGAGCACCGGCGGCGACGAAGCCGGGGGAGCGGGATCGGCGACCGTGGCAATGTCGAGCGTGCGGTGCTGACCACGACGTTTCTACGTGCAAATTCGCACGCTACGTTTGCCGAGTTTGCAACAAGCAGGGACATTTACGACGTGTTTGTCCTTATGTATCGGGACAGCACTGCGTCGCAGCGGTAGGCGGCTCGGCAAGGCGGCAGGATAGCGAGGACAGTGAGGCCAGTGAGGAGGTAAATATGGTATTTTGTAAAGTGAATCAGTTGTCTCACTCGCTATATGAACCGATATCTGTCAGTTTGAACGTCCATGGAAAGACTATGTCGATGGAATGTGATACGGGCAGCGCTGTGTCGTGTGTCAATTACGATGTATATAAAAAATATTTTCACGGTTTGCAATTACAGCCTTGTGAGCTAATGTTAAGATATTACACTGGCGAAATAGTGCGTCCAGTAGGCATGGTCCGGCCGTTAGTTAAATACAAGGATAAAGAGAAAAATTTGGACTTATATGTAATAAGAAATGCAAATACGTCGTTGTTGGGACGACAATGGCTCGCAGAGCTAGGTGTACAAATTCCCGTGTTAAATTACAACCCGGTGAACATGGTGTCCGCTATTGATTTTAACATAAACGAATTCAGTTCCAGATTCTCTGATGTATTCGCGGACGGCTTGGGTCGGTTCACCGGTGGCAAGGTGGGCATCTGCCTGCGGTCTGACGCACGGCCGGTGTTCCTGCGCGCGCGGCCGCTGGCGTACGCGCTGCGGGCGCCGGTGGAGCGCGCGCTGGACCAGCTGGTACGCGACGGCGTGCTCACCCCCGTCGACCGCTCTGACTGGGCCACACCGATTGTGCCGGTAGTCAAGAAGGATGGTAACATTCGTATCTGTGCTGACTATAAATTAACTTTAAATAAGGTGTTAGAAGTCGATCGGTATCCGCTGCCCAAGATGGAGGATTTGTTAGTTCGTTTGCACGGGGGACAGCGTTTTAGCAAAATTGATTTGTCCCAGGCGTACGCACAGTTTGAGTTGGATGAATCTAAGAAATATACGGTTGTTAATACCCATAAGGGTTTGTTTAGGTATAACCGGTTGGTTTTTGGCCTCGCATCCAGCCCGGGCATCTTTCAAAAGCGTTTAGAGCAATTATTTGCTGATTTACAATTTGTGGGAGTGTTCCTCGACGATATAATCATCACTGGTAGGACTCAACAGGAACATGTTGAAAATTTATACAAGGTATTCGAGAGGTTGCAAGCGCATGGTCTTAGAGTTAAAAAGGAGAAATGCGAGTTCTTTGCCGAAAGTATCAAATACTTAGGGCATATAATCAGCAACGCGGGCGTACACACCTGCCCCGGAAAAGTTAAGGCCGTGCAAGATGCGCCGGTACCGAAAAATGTATCCGAACTTAGAGCCTTTATTGGTATGACAATGTACTATGGAAAATTTGTGAGGAATATAAGTACTATACTCAATCCTTTATATCACTTGCTGAGAACGGGGGCAAGGTTTACCTGGAGTAAAGAGTGTCAAGCATCTTTCGAGACAATCAAGCGTAAGTTGAGTACGAGTCCGGTGCTGGTGCATTATTCGGAGTCGCTGCCGCTGGTGCTGACGGCAGATGCAAGCGGCACGGGGGTGGGAGCCGTGTTGTCGCACATTACGCCGACGGGCGAACGGCCCATCGCGTTCGCGTCCCGCACGCTCACCAAGGCTGAGCGCGCATACGCGCAGATCGACAGAGAGGCTTTGGCTATAGTGTACGGGGTCCGCAAATTTCACCAGTATATTTATGGTAGGGACTTCACTTTGAGAACTGATCATAAGCCGCTAACGTTTATTTTCGGTAGTAAGGTTGGTATTCCGGTGATGGCCGCATCACGGTTACAGAGATGGGCGGTACTTTTATCAGGCTACAATTATAAGATCGAATATGTAGCATCTAGTAAGAATTGTGCAGACGCCCTATCTAGGTTGCCATTGCCATCTACTGCTAACGAGAATAAACAAGATGGGGGTGTCACTTACATCAATTTTGTGGAGCGTTTTCTACCGATCATTCACGAGGACGTAAGACGAGCAACTTCACGGGATACTGTGTTAAGTAAAGTGTTGTTATATATTACTTCGGGTTGGCCATCAGCCTGTAAAGATGAGGCGATCACACCATTCTACGTTAGGCGTAATGAGTTATATGTTGAACGAGGCTGTGTCATGTGGGGCTATCGAATAGTTTTGCCCACCGAATTGCGGATCAAGATACTCGAGCAGTTGCATGTTAGCCATATGGGTATAGTGAAGACGAAGTCACTAGCCCGCAGCTACGTGTGGTGGCCCGGCGTGGACGCGGCCGTGGAGGCGATGTGCCGCGCGTGCGCCGTGTGCGCGGCCGAGGCGCCGGCGCCCGCGCGCGCGCCGCCCAGACCGTGGCCCTATACAACCCAACCGTGGAGTAGGCTTCACGTGGATTTTTTAGGGCCCTTTAATGGGAAAACATTCCTGATAATTGTCGACTCGAGCTCCAAATGGATAGAAGTATTCGACATGAGTAGAACTACTGCGGGTGCAGTGATTAAAGTTTTAAGGGCGACGTTCGCTCGTTTCGGACTTCCTACAGAATTAGTTTCAGATAATGGACCTCCATTCACAAGTCAGGAATTCAGAGACTTCCTAGAGAAAAATGGTATTCGACAATCGTTTTCGCCCGCTTATCATCCTGCGTCTAACGGTGCGGCGGAAAATGCTGTCAAACTGTGCAAACGAGCCATGAAAAAGGCGATCAGGGAGTCAATTGATTTAGACGCCGCGCTGCAAACCTTCCTGTTGTCATATCGTAACAGCATACATAGTAGTACGGGTGAGAGTCCTGCTATGTTACTACAGAGACGTAATCTACGTTCGCGGTTAGATCTATTACGTAGTGATCGGGCTCTCGAGGAGCGCGTGCGAAGCGCGCAGCAAGCGCAGGCGCAGAGCGCGGGCGGCGGCGGCGGCGCGGCGCGCAGTTTCCAGCCCGGCGACCCCGTGTGGGCGCGCGACTACGGACTCGGCGCCAAGTGGCGCGAGGGGACCGTACTGCAACCTCTGGGCTCCAGGAGGTATGTCTTGGGCGACGGAACCGAACGACCTATCACTAGGCACGTAGACCAAATAAGGCGCAGATCGAGGTTATCACATGTCCCCGTTCCCAGTGACGATAGTGAAGCGGTTCAGAGGTCGCGTGGGGGTGAGCATGCTGAAATACAGGCGGGGGAGATGCCGGACGAGGTGGTTCATCACAAAGAGACAAAGGAAGAAGGTATTAAGGAATTGGAATGTCAATCTGAAGGTCAATCAATTCATGAACCACGCTCACCGCGTCCGGCATCGCCACCGGGGGACCAACAGGCAGGTTATTTTGGGAGCTACTGGTGGGGCCGACCCAAACGTGATAGGAAACCGGTCGACAGGTTCGGAATAGAATAATAACCCATTTTAGTTATATACTTACCTATTTTACTTTATATTACTATACCTGTATTACGATACTTAAGCATACACATGTTTAATCAATGACACATGTTAGATTAATTTATGTATCTACCTATTAAGGTTGCGTTTCTTAATAACTGTGGAGGTGTGACGTATATTGATATTGGAGGTATGTTTGTGGTGCACCTACCTACATATTTGTAGAACGTTCATTACAGCTTTTGGTCTGAATCGAATGTGTCTTATTATTTCGTCTCCCGATATATTCCCGATTGTTTAGTTGTATCGTACTTTCTGTTAAGTTCTCTTGTGTACAATTAATTGGTAAATAAATAAATAAAATAAATAAGAATCTGCCATAACTTAAATCTGTCCTTAACCTAACGAAGGACCAACTGTAGGTGCAGAGGTGACTTCTTCAGCATTTTCTTTATCATCTTGCGGTACCTAAACTAAATTAAAACCATTAAAGGGATTAAGTAAGTAAATTAAAACCATTAAATTGTCAGAAAAAGTTATTTAGTTATTACTGTGACGCGACATATAATAGTTTCTGGTATAAGCATTAAGTATTGGTACTCCTTACTTCGTATTTTGCCCGATCTGCATTGGTCTAGGACAGAGGCAGTGGCGAGTATAAGCACAGTGGCATGTATTAATTTGATTTTTTCAATAAACATATTTGTATATTGACAAAAAACGTTAACGACAAACAAAAACGTGCAATTTTATGTAAAATTCTCTTACGGTCATGCGGACCGTCACATACACCAAAGGCGTAGCAAAGGGGGGTTCAGGGATATTTACAGCCAAAGTAATCATCATCACAGCCCGTAACAGTCCACTGCTGGACTTAGGGCCTCTCCCACGAAAGGGGAGGTTATTGCCATAATCTCCACGCTTGGCAGGCGGGTTGGAGATCGCAGTGTTTAAAAATAACAATGGAAAATGCTGCTGCCCATTTTCCGGACTACGGAGACTCTTGATCTTTTGCCTCGAAAACATTAGTCGCCTTGTACGACACCCATGGGTGTAAGGGGTTGGTGCTATTCTACTCTGCCGGACACCACACGGCCGAATAAGTTTACTATATCTCTTATTTGTCAGAATTCCAAAAATGTTTACGTCTTTTGAGTCAAAATTTAAATATTCTTCGAGCTCGTTACGCTCGCTCATATTAAGAATGTTTACAACGCCCACGCCTTGTAAAAGATTCGGATTTAAGAGCCAATATACTGAAAATTCCAAGCGCATCTCGCTGCGCTCACTCAGTTATTGGTTGATGTTACATTTATCATTTTCACCCCGGGTCTTTTGAGCCAAAATTCGAAAAATTTCTCAATTTGTGTTACTGGTATTATGAACATCCGTCTCTTAATATAAATTTGTATACTTTAATTACGATTACCCCATATTTTAAGAGGGGGGTGGGGTTACTAATCGCAATTTATGCATATTAATCTAAAACCCCCCAAAAAACCAAAATCTGGCTACGCCCATGCTATACACTATAGTGTCATAAGTAACAGACGTTGCGGAACGGTACCGCCACCCTCTGGAATGACGTCACAGGATATCCAAAATACATGTTGTGACGTCATAAAAGAGGGGTGAGATCATGCTCTTGAAGATCGGCAGTGCAGCTGCCGATTTGACAAACGCCAACCAAATTCCAGATACTAGTCAACCCTACAGGCCTACGAATGTTCCGACCGATAGTATCCGACTGTCAGCAGTTTATTTCTCTAGAGCAGACATGCCACCAATAACATCAAAACGCGCTATAGTGGAAATAGCTGTAGCTACAATAGTCCCTACGAAAGTCCATAGTTCCAGTATCAAGTAATTTATAAATTCATTTGATTGCTTAGGTATTGCTTTGCTGTAAGTATTGCTTGCTTGACGGTGCAGTGTCGGTGGACTTGCGGATTTTTGCGCTGACTGTCGGTTGAGTACAAAATCTAGCCTTAATAATCCAGATTTAATAGAAATTGAGTTACTTTACTGGTAGAAGTACCTACTATCACCTTTAACATAAACGTGCAGTGCTCCTATCAGCGTAATACCAGTGCACACATTAAGACATCTTGTTTTAATCGTTTTATTGCTCATCTTAATAGAAAAGCTGTCTATTACAACACATTTTGACATCGTTTTGATAACTAGTACTACTGTACTATAACTTACTTCACATTTTTTCTGCGCTAAAAGAAGTTACATGTAGTGTTAAGTTCGAGTTATTAGACAATTTTTTTTTATTAAGTGATACGCTACATTCTCGCAATGGACAAGGGCGTTGTGATTCAAATACTATCATGTTTAATAGGTAAGCCCTAATTCTTTAATACGCAGCGTGGGTAGGTGGTCCGACGACCTGGTAAAGATCTCAGGTACCAGCTGGATGCGGAAGGTAAAGAACCGGCCTTTGTGGAGATCTCTGGGGGAGGTCTATGCCCAGCAGTGGGCGTCTTTCGGCTGATATGATGATGATGAATACTTTAATAGGTAAGTACGCAACTAATATACTGCTGGCTATTGGATCCCAATGAGCTAGTTCGGGACGACGGAGAAATGCCTCACGATAAGACCTTTGAAGTTCAAGGCTTGAAAGCCTTGCTGCCTGAGAAGACTTATTCCCCGATAGTTCTTACAGAACCTTTGCCCCTGTAGAATAGGAGAATAACAGCTTTGCACCATTCCTCTGGCACTCAGTCATCCCTACAACACATAATAAGAAGAAGCCACAACGAACCTTTACCACTTCTCAGCATTTTGACAATCAGCCTGTCATACCCTTTCCCAATACCATTCATGCATATTTTAGTTCTGATCGCTAGAAGGGTCTAGCCATGCTTTTTTCAAGATCCATTTTCTCAGAGACAGATAAAGGTAACCAGTTCAAATTTAAAACAAATACCTACTCAAGCCTGACACCATTATCAATCCCTCACCGTAAGAGCATTGGTTAGCATTCAACTAATGTACATAACTCAGAAAATAGTCAATGGTACATGGTTGTAGTGGGACTCGAACCCGATACCTCTAGCTTATGAGTCGGATACCTTATCCACTCGTGCACCGACGCTCCATACTACTCCTGCTTTCTAGTATCTTAACTTCAATTATATTCCTTTTCAGTTTGCACTGGCAACTACTTCGTCGGATACAGCATAGCATGGGTTACCTATGCCCTAGAGGCTTTAGACAGTGACCACTCGCCTCTGGGCACCAGGATAACGAAAATGGAGACGAATCTACTAGGTGCCTTGCCTATGGCTGGAATGTTTCTCGCAAGCATCTTCTGGTGGATCCTCGACTACTTGGGTAGGAAAAGGACGCTGATATTGACAGCGCTTCTGTTTATGGTAAGTTTCCCTTATTGATAAGGGGGGCCGGGTCGCTCTTTTCCCTCAAATATGGTTGAATTGGACGATGGCTGGGCCCTGCGTTATACTGGTGAACGGGTGCTGCCTTGGTGGACTGGCTTACTCTTGCTGTAGTTTTAGCTGGTTTTTCTTAATTTTACTAGACATATTTATATAATATATTGAGCACGGTCCGGCTTTGCCTTTGCCGGGCACGGTCCGGTCGTGACTGGCGTGGGGTGGGTTTGCTACTGCCATGGGGCGGCCAGCGTGGCACTGTGTGCTTCCTTCCTACTTTTCTACCTCCCTCCTTTTTGAAGATTGAAAGAGATATTTAATGTCCCAATCAATAAATAAATTTTGAATTTTGAATTTTGATATCTTTATTGAATTTTAAACCAGGATCCAATCTGGTCAGGTTCCCCTGGTAGCAGGGTGACGGAGGTCAGATGGTAGTCGCTCCACTGTAATTACCTGATCGCCAAATCCTGGATCATGGTCAAGGCAGACCCCCCCTTGTTCTCGAAAGCACAACCGGGACACTAACACCAAGATGATTATTATGTATATTTTTTCCCTTATTGACATCGCTCTGCAGAACTGGCTAGACGATCTGATAAGTTCGCATACCGTCCCCGTTATCGGTGGAATTAACTTATTTGTCGATGACTTTTAAGTTGGTGTACAGGCTCTACTGAGTACCTGTATCTAGATAAAACCTCAGACTACAAAGAAAACATAATATAAACAGATTAACTTTTTACAGTAGTGTGTTTATATTGCGACCTTAAACAAACCTGACTGCAAAACTGAGAATTTTATTCCAAAACCTTTACTTCGCTTTGTTGTTGCTAGCGATGATGTTGCACTCGGCGTTGTAGTGGAAGACAGTTTCTGAGGTAGCCAGTTTCTCATTTTGTCAGATTCAGACTACGTCAGATTAGGATAGAATAAAACAGAAAGCATTTATTCATGCGACAAAAACACCAGAATAATTTGCAACATACAGAAGAAAGAAAGAAAGAATGGCCGTGTGGTGTTCGGCAGAGTAGAATAGCACCAACCTCTTACATACGAGGGTGTCGTAAAAGGCGACAAATATTTTCGATCTAGAGTCTCCATAGGCTGGAAAATTTGGCAGCAGCGTTGTCCATTGTTATATTTATTGTTTGTTAGATTATGGCAATAACCTCCCCTTTCGTGGGAGAGGCCCTAAGTCCTGCAGTGGACTGTTATGGGTTGTGATGATGATGATGATGATTGGAAGAAAGAAAAATACACAAAAACTTATACAGTACGTTAGGTGGAAAATACAGAAGACAGCATCTCAAGCCACCCTGTTTAGACTTGGACCGTCTCCGGTTTGCACACGTATCCATCCACAAACTATGTGGCGTAAACCTCATTTTATACTGGTGGTGCGTAGGTTGATGTACTGCCCTCTGTACCCACGCAGGTATCTTCTAGGTACATAAAAAGCACTACAAACAAAAATCTGTATAGTTCAAGCACTTGTTCGTTTTTTGATTAACATCGCCTTCTCTAAAAAAACGCTATGTTGTGCCAAGTCGGTTCTCTTTGTCTATACCACCAAGGTGGCAAAGTAGCTTACGGCCCGCCTGATGGTAAGCAGTCACCGCAGCCTATGGACGTTTGCAATACCAGGGGCATCACCCATCGTTGCCGACCCCGTAAAAACCTTTTCACCCCTTTCCTGAAGAACTCCATGTTGTACTCTCCAGGGAAAATCTCCCCAGGAAGTTCATTCCACAATCTTTGTGTGCGTGGGACAAAGTTCCTTTGGAACCGCACAGTTCGCGACCAATTTGGCTCCAAAGTACCCCCTAGTATGAAGTCCCTGTCGGTGGCGAGCGGTGCGATGATAGAATGTAGCTGTAAGCATTATGTCAAACATGGCTTTTATCTATCTTTGAACCTTTCTCCATTTCAGCTATCCTGGTCATTGGTAACAGCTGGAACATCGATGCTACAACTTCTGATAGGAAGATTTATCCTAGGCTTGGCGTCTGGATTGCACTGCATTGTTGTGATGGCATTCGTCAGCGAAGTCGTACAGAACTCCTACATAGGGACGGCAATGTCTTTCATGTCCCTCGCGTACTGTCTAGGTATACTGGTGGCGTATGCTCTAGGATGTCTGTGCAGCTATCAGGTGGTGAATTACATCAACCTGACGCACTCGGTCCTTTTGGTGATCATGATGTTTTGGCTCAAGGAGACGCCGGCCTATTTACTGACCAAAGGGAAGGAGTTGGTAAGTTTAAAGTTCACTTATAATTTTTTCTTCTGCATCCAGAACGATGATACCATTCAGTTTCGCTGGTATGTTATTTCTCTTTGGATAGGCTGGGAGTATTGCTATTTGAGTAAAACCTACCTTCTATCTTAATCAATGATGTAGGTATTTAACAATATGAATGTGAACTTATTTACTGAAATTTTTGGGCATATAACAACATATGTCCAGAATTAAAGACATACCTAGGAATTTATAAGATCAAAAGTATAATTAAGTATAATTTATAATTTCCCAAGTCGGCTTACTTTTTAGACAGAGTATACACTCTCACACATATCTCTCGTATATTTAAATTTTTGACTAAGACTAGATATAGATATGATCCAGTCTTCTAGATCTATAGGGATATGTCAACTAATATCTAGTCAGCTTCCGTAGTTGGGACATCATCTCCATTCTTGCTTTGCAGGAGGCAAAGGAATCTCTGAAATTTTATCGAGGAGTGAAAAAATCGACACAAGATATTGTCAACGAGTTGAACTACTTGCGTAGTCAATCTGTAACAACTAAAGGCTCTGCTGGTTGGTATAATGTCATTTTATCTTTAATAAATAGTGCGATCTTCCTAAATCGCCTTGTGGAGTCCAGAGGGCTTAATGTAAGTTTTGCTTAATGTAATTAGTATGAAGAAAAAACTTCATTTACATATCTACCACTTCACGTAAACACAAACACCATAGTACAGTCAAACCATAGCAAAACTTACACTCAGCCCTTTGGTACTACACTACTGCTACCTAAACTACTTTAAAAATACTATTTTAAATTCTTTTGCCGGTGTGGTGAAAAACTTGCACAAAAGAAACCGTTTTTATTTTGTGCTGTTGACAAGCGATTACGGTTGTATGGGTATTACCATAGCCTCCTTCATCTTATTACGGAATGTTAATCAAGTTTTTATTATTAAATTGAAATTTTTAGATACAGAGAAAGGAAGCCATGAACCGGAAAAGGAAAAACTTCGCCAAGAAGAAATAATACAAAATACGAAAGAAGAAATGCCTATTAAAGTGCTATGTAAGTTTATTTTCGTAATATTATGAAAAAATAATCACTGCATATTATAAACTAACAAAGTTGAATATGAAGACAAAATTCGCCAATCTTACGTAGTGTCCCTTGCATTTTGTTTTTGATTTCTCTTGGTGGTGCCACTTCCATGTTCCCAGTTTCCCGGGCCGGAGGTCATCCATCAGCTGTTCCGCCAACTGCGCAATAAATCCTATAGATACCTGTCAGGCCGAAGTGGACGGCATATCCGATCCCCCAATCGGGGGCCCTTCCGTCCTCCGTGCCAGCTTTTCACATAACCCATCCCTCTGCAGCGTCCAGTAGCAAAATGTCCTTGCCTTGGATACCGATATTACAGTACTCCTTAACATACCCACCTCTAATAATATAAGGGAACCTGACCAGATTTGATCATGGTTACACATATACCGGTATCCTGTATATAGGGAGTGAGCAGAACCTGTTCTCGAATCAATCTGGATTTAGTCGACCGAATGTACAAGTTTCATCACGTTGTTTTCCCTCACCGTAAGAGGTTCAGCTAGTGTTTAACAGGGAAAGAGTCATTGGTACATGCTTGGTCTAACACTGTGGCTCGAATTCGCTACTTCGGGGTACGAGTTGGACCTCTTAGTCACCGACGCTCCAGGTATCATAACATTAATAGTTTACTTTAAACATAATCTTCTATCGCTTTCACAGTCAAATCCCCGTCCGCCCGTCGAGCCCTCATCATATCCACGCTACACATTGTGCTGTTGGTATTCTGCGGCACCATAGCCGTGACGGCGTACGCGGACCAGCTCTTCATTGCTGCAGCACCAGGCCTCTCCTCCAACGTCTGCTCCATGGTGTTGGCGGTAGCATTCGCTGTGGGAGCCGTCCTTGCGACCTGGCTGTCTGATAGATTAAAGAGACGGGTAAGATGACAGGCCTAGACACATACATGTACATTGTTACATAAAGCTTACGTCCTTGTCCCATAGGTGGGATAGGCAGAGACTGTGGACCGCTACTTTGCTCTGGGCTGACGCAACTCCCTAACCTCGCATATAGCCACAACTTGCCACTTCAGACCCCAGCTTTTTTGAGAACATTACTGTTTAGATCAGTGAATGTTTCTATGACTGAATGAATGACTGGCCAGAAGTCTGAAAACAAAGTGATTTCAGACCTTAAACTTCTTTTGGTTTTGGTTGGACTCGGACGTGACATAGCCACAGACATGAAGAAAATAAATGTTGTGCTCATTTATACCTCCAAAAATTCTGACTAAACAAAGGTGGTGGGAATGAGTGATGAGGCCAAAGTAGAAAGTCTACAAAAGTATGAAGTATGCATCAATATATTATAGAAGATTCATCGTCATCCTAGTGCTCAATCCGGGCTTCTGACAGGGTCCTATCTGTTTCCCATTTATCCCTGGGGCAGGCGAACACTTCAATCTCGCGTAGGTACTCTTCTACGTAATAAAATAAACCTTACCGTAATTTGTGCAGACTGAAACAAAGGTGTGACGATGAATTGTCTAGGCAAATACTGCCAATATCAACAACCACCTATCATAGTCAACCAACGATACGACGAACAAGGAATCTAGGGTTGCAGCTAGAGCTAAAGAGTTCCTCTACATACACCAGACAGCTTCTACAGTAGAGGCGAAATTGGATACGAAATTTGTATCCCTTATCCTTACTAAATCGCTGCAAGCAGTAATCTTAGTCTGAACTCAACCTCCTCTCTTCTTCACAGACCCTTATGCTGGCGTCAGGCGTTGCCTCGAGTCTCTGCTTGGCCGTGCTCTGGTCCCTGTTGCGATGGCAGTGGGCACCACAGTGGGCAGCGCCGGCGGCCGTCCTGCTCTATTGCTGCAGCTTCCAATGTGGAGTCGGGAATATCCCGTTCATACAGCTCTCTGAAGTGTTCCCGTCTAGAGTAAGTTGTCTTTGTTATAATGGATACCAGAGTGCACGTGAAGCGTCGGTGGCAGAGCG
Source organism: Blastobasis lacticolella (assembly GCA_905147135.1). Taxonomy (NCBI): domain Eukaryota; kingdom Metazoa; phylum Arthropoda; class Insecta; order Lepidoptera; family Blastobasidae; genus Blastobasis; species Blastobasis lacticolella. The sequence continues at coordinate 12,752,435 of LR990063.1, forward strand.
GTTAAAGTATCCGACTCGTAAGCGAGAGGTACCGGGTTTGAATCCCGTTGCGGCCATGTACCAATGACTCTTTTCTGAGTTATGTACATTAGTTAAATTCTAACCGATGCTTTTATGGTGAGGGAAAAAATCGTGTTGACACCTGTACATTCAGGCGACTGTAACTATGAACCAATCTGGTTATTTTCCCCTGGTACCAGGGTCAAGGAGGTCAGATAGCAGTCGCTACACTGTAATTACCTGATCTGCCAAATCCTGGATCATGGTCAATGCGGACCCCGGCCCCTCGTGCACGAGATGATGATTCCAGAGTATACGTGTTCATAGGCGTAGGAAGGGGGGGAGGGGGTGGGCCGTGCCCACCCCAGAATGGTCTGGTGCCCACCCTAGGATAGGGTGCTCACTGGCTGTATATTGACGACTAGCGGCCCGCCCCGGCTTCGCTCGGGTACCACTACTAGTGGACGGTGTACACAGCAAATATTGGCAAAAAACCGCAAATTGATGTACAGGATAGCCGTTTGGTATACGAGTACTTTAGGTTTAAACAATCATTTTGACCGGTAGTTCCTAAAAATATTCCCAGGGGGGGAGCAGTAATATCGATATTAATTTTTTATATCGGATTTGAATTTTTTTTTTCTCAGATTCCTATCGTGTTTGGTATCAAATGAAAGGGCATCATGAGCCGGTTCTAAAAATATACTACACCAATACCAATCGGCCACCTGTTTTCTAAAAATCCACGAAATATTTTCAAAACATACCAAGTTTGGACTCCTCCAGGTAGGAGACGGATTAGTTAATTTTTGTATAACATTCGCCAAATGTCTCTAAATATACCCATATCCAACGATAAAAAGGCGATTTAAAAAATATTTTAATTTACTAATTTTAAAATATTTTTTTCTTTATTAAAAAGTTGAGATTTAGTATTTTTTTAAACTTATCGAACTCTACTGTACTGTACTATTATTATTGTGTTTTATGCTATTATCTATGTAAAATAATGCTCTTACGGTTTCTATCTCCCCCTCCCCCTTTCCTCTCTCCCTCCGCACTCCTCACTCTGCACCTAAGCGAATTTGATTTCCTCTCAGGTGCAGGAAAATTCTCTCAGGTGCAGGAGGAGAAGGGGGGGGGGGGAAGCGTATTAATATCAATTTAACATAGATTAACAATAGTAAAGTGCAGTACAGTTCGATATGATTCAAAAAATACTAAATCTCAACTATTTAATAAAGAAAAAAATATTTTAAAATTAGTAAATTAAAATATTTTTTAAATCGCCTTTTTGTCTTTGGATATGGGCATATTAAGAGTCATTTGGCGTATATTTTATAAAAATTTACTAATCCGTCTCCTACCTGGAGGAGTCCAAACTTGGTATGTTTTGAAAATATTTCTTGGATTTTAAGAAAACAGGTGGCTGAAAGTTATTGGTGTAGTATATTTTTAGAACCGGCTTATGATGCCCTTTCATTTGATACCAAACACAATAGGATTCCGAAAAAAAAAATTTCGATTCCCATATTAAAAATTAATGTCAATATTACTGGCCCCCCCCTGGGAATATTTTTAGGAACTACCGGTCAAAATGATTGTTTTAACCTAAAGTACCCGTGTACCAAACGGCTATCCTGTACATCGATTTGCGGTTTTTTTTTACGTAGCTCGACCACTATACGGGTACACAGGTTACACACGACCGCTGCGTAGGGAGCCGACCGCGCGAGTGCGCCGCGCGGCACTTTATTTCTTTACATTGACTCCCCTTCCGTACCCCGTGCTGCCTAGATAGCCGAGCGGACTGAGCGGCGAACACGCGACTTTTTTCTAATATTCACATTTTTAAACTCGTGATATCTTTCGAATAGAATGTCTGAATTGAATAATTCAAAAAGTTATATAAAAGTATTGAAGCAGTCGTGAATATGAAGTAATTGATTTTGATAAGGATTAATACCAAGGTACAAATAAAGAGCGTTTTTAGCGGCGGCATTTCAGTTAAATTTTGAAAATAAAAGAACACTTATTGTGACATAACTATAATAGTTAGACATATACTGTCGCGACACTTTTTGTAGATAATGATGTGTTCTGCAAAGTCGTAGTACATTATTTTGTGCTATCATCAATAGTTTTCGCAGCGCACGCGATGTAAGGAATTTTTTGGGTATTTTTTTACACCTTGGGTTACATTATTGGAGTTTTATTAATGATCCGTAATTTTTTAGAAAATAGAATATAGCCTATGTCACTCGCGGATATTGTAGCTTCCCAACGGTGAAAGAATTTTTGAAATCGGTCCAGTAGTTTCGAAGCCTATTCAATACAAACAAACAAACAAACAAAAAATCAAACATTTCCTCTTTATAATATTATATATTATATTATATATTAGTATAGATAGATAATATAGTATAGATAGATATAGATTGACTCGGCTTCATCAGCCACCTCAGGGGCCAGACCCTCCTAGAAAATAGCCCTAGATACGCTAATGTACGTGTTAGATCACGCTTAGTTGAATGGGTTTTAGTTGAAAGGCTTAGACCCCATCGCTTCTTGGGCCTCTTTACTAATTCTTATAGGTACCTACTGTTTTAACTCGAATTGTTACTTATGTGCCTTATCGTGGCGTGTTTTGTGTAATATATGTCTTATCAGGCTATCTGTCTAATACTGCTCTTTACATTCCAGCTGAAGAGCATAACGACAATGATAGCGTCATCCTTCATGTGTATTGGGAACTTCGTCGTGTTGGCCTTCTTCGGACCGATGGTCGACGCGTTCGGTTTGGACGGCACTTTCCTCGCATTCTCCTTCATCTGCGGCCTCACAACCGTCTCCACTTTCTTCCTCATGAGGGAAACCAAGGACGTTCCCTTTGCGGTGATTGAGAAAATGTTCGCGCAAGGATTCCTTTACAGACGGAAGATGGATTACTGATTCCGGACTTTGCCGTTTCAATTTCCACTTTGTAAAAGGATCGTTGTATCTAAAAACTATTGGTGATTTTGCCAAGATGATGTAAAACTTTTCTATTGTATAAATCTTACTATAAGTAGATAAGTTGTTTTTAATATGATCTTTACTGTACTGTGTACTGTTTAAACTATGGCGGTTATTAAATTACACGTTTTAAAATTTTGTTTTATGGTTTATCAAAGAAAGATTGCAGCTGAAAAACTTGGTATCCTCTCAAAGATTAGGCGGTACTTCACTTCAAAGTAGTTGCTTCAGTTATATCAAGCACAAGTCCGCTCCTGCATGGAGTATTGCTGCCACCTCTGAGATGGATCAGCCAAGTACTAACTGGCCGCTTTGGATTTGGTGGAAAAACGTGCAAAGATAATAATTTGTGACCCGCATTTGATTGATGCTAAGCTGCAGAGCCCCGAGCGTCAGTAGGGTTGCGTATCTGTTGGTCTTCAATAGGGTTCATTTCGGAGAGTGTGTGAAGCAGTTACACGACCTCATACCGTGAGCCACTTCCACCATCGGGAGACGTGGTCCGGGCTAGCGCTTCACCCGTACGTCGTGGATCTTCCAGCTAGCACGAGCCGCTTTGGTTCAACCTTTAGAATAGAACACGTCTGCGAGAGTGTTCCCTGATTATTATAATCTGGACGCCTTTAAGGTTAGTGAGTAGGCTGTTCCTAGACAAGCATGGTCCATCATCGGCCGCATCGTCACTTACCACCAGGTGAAATGGCGGTCAATTGCCTAGGTAGTATAATAAAAAAACCCTAAAGAGGATCCTACATCTATACCTAGGTACTCCACATGTAAGTAGGTGGGAAAAAAGACTTGGAGTTACTTGATGTCTAAAATACTTATTTATGAATAAATAAACGCTGTTATTGAAAATGTGCCAATCGTTTCATTTGATTTAATCTACCACTTAGGGCACTTAGGTAGATTAAATAAATTACTTAGGATAAAACCTACCTATATACATGTGTGTGTACTAGGCTAGGGTTGCCACACACACACACACATACAGAAATGAGTGATCCAAATCCTTTACAATACATGCTTATTGGCGTATCTAGGGCTATTTTCCAGGCCCCTGAGGTGGCCGATGAAGCCAAGTCGATCGATAATGTACAGTCAGTGAACACGATCAGCCTGATTAAATCGGTACATCCTGGGGTGGGCACGGCCCACCCGGCCCCCCCCTCTTCCTACGCCTATGTATGCTATGATATAGAAAACTCGTGATCGAGATACGGTGTTACGACTGACTTGCTTTGCGCAAACGAGCGCTCAGGGTCAATTCGGGAAAACGGATGAATTAAGAAAATAAGCTCCCTGATGGATCATTTACCTGCGCAGCCAACCCGCTAGCCACCTACTCTTTGCGCTATTCACTACCCTACCGACGACGTCTGATATGTTTTTCAACTGTTGGAATTGATTCGTATGCTGATTAGCTACCTACATTATTGCTCGTCGCAGTTGTAATATTAGGCTGTTTGTTAATTCTGATATCATTTAATATGCATCTGCTTGCGCGCCTGCAAAAACCTAATTTTGCCTTTTTTTATGATATTAAATTCGTTTCCACATGCTTTGATTACTACCTGTATTATAAGCATATATAATGCTATTAGTACGTCAAACAAATGCAATGACACTTGTTTATTTATAGTTTAGGTAAGTAATACCTATACCGTAGGCGTAGCGTAGTGAGAAATTAACAATTATAACAAATTAAATACGGCCTATGTAACTAGCTATAAGTGCGAAATAGAAAACGTAATGGTAGGTACCTACTATGTAAATGTATGCTTATGGACTTCTGGTAACTAAAACTTGCAGCAGCGTACAATAATTTGCACTCTGAGACTAGCATCTGAAATAAATGCAGTTGCAGCCGACAAGGCTATGTGCCGAACTTAAAAAGATGGATAAATATAATTTTTTTTCTGCTTTGTGGCCGAACCGAACGCCGCAGAGTTGTCATTTTGACGTTTTGTTGACTTTGACCGACTTTGACGTTTTGAGAAAGCCGTCAAACAAAATAAGAGATTTTGGTGTGGTTTTGTTTGCGGCCTTTATTGCATTTATTTACAATAATAGTTCTCTGAAATGAATAGGAAAGTAATGAGCAACTGGAATACTGTGATTTTTAATTGATTTTAGTATAAAATTGTGTAAGCCAGTCACAAAAATGGGAATCTTATCAGACCCGGAATATTCGGCGAAATGGGTGAAGGTTCTCAAGAAGATCAATGGACCTCTTTGCTTTTTGTGCTACATTGCGGCTTTGGTCTGGTTCCTGATGCTCGCAAATAGGGAGTTCAATAACGAGACATATTTCTCTGAGAATGCATTACTCCCTGGCTTAGTCACAAATGAGTTTAACGGTGAACAAAACGCAAAGAGGTTTTATAATGAATTTGTGAAAGAACTCGAGGTAAATACATGTTTTATTATATTATAGACGTAACACAGTAAGATTGACGTACCTGTAGGCTTCAAAATAAAATTTGGAGGTTATAAAAAGATAATGAAAAAAGTTTTTTCTGTTGTTTATTATTATGTTTAATACTAGACTTCTACAGCAGTGCTAAGAATCATATCTCGCGTATTTAATGAAGGGGCCAGATAACTTGTGCACATGCTTACTGCTGATTTCGACCCTATTGTTGAGTCGGCAGCAGCGAAAGAAATAATATAATTAACGTTATTACTGTTCTATTTAGTTGAATTCTACAATACAAAATTACTATCTAATTTTACATTTAAAGAAGATGCACTTATTATTTTTACTCATTTTCCACACAATAGAGAGTTAACTCAACCCAAAACATGTTTCTTATGACTTTCCAGGATAAATATGATGAGACCGATGAGATTCCTGTGCCGTGGCTTGTCGGCAAGATGTCACAGTTGCACCTTGAAGTGTACACTCACAACTTCACACTCAACTATCCTTTGGGCGAAGGCACGGTAAGATTTCCTACAACCTATATAAAAATTATCATTGGCATCTGAAGTCTTAAACTGTGTTACTCAACGAGACCAAAGGCAACTAATTGACAATATATCTTCACATTGCCAATTGTAACACCTTTAATCCATATTTACACATAGTATAAAACAAAGTCATTTCCCGCCATCTGTGCCTATGTATCTATAATAATAATAATAATCTTTATTTTCATTTACAAAGAGTACTTAAATCTATCTTTGCTGGAGTCTCCTTTTAGGCTAAGCCTGTGTCAGAAGACACCGTTTCTACATTACATTACAAATGTTACTAGGTAAAAATGCATAAAACAAACATAATTTGGTTGGTGATTAAACATGCTCACTAAATCAAAATTATATAGGAAAATTTATACTAGAATATTAAAATATGTGTGTGTGCGTGTGTGTGTGCGTGCGTGTGTGTGTGTGTATGCATGTGTGTGTGTGTATGCGTGTGTGTGTGTATGCATGTGTGTGTGCGTGTGTGTGTGTGAGGGTGTGTAAGTTTCGAGTTCAACACTGGCAGTAAGATTAATTAATTAATTAATTAATGTATTCCAAAAGATTCTCAATGTCATCATAGGTTTTTTCTTCTAACCACGTTTTTATTAATTTCTTACACTCGTAGTACTGTTTGGGGTATATTTCCAAAATCCTATTTAACAAGTTGTAGAGGTGACCTATGTATGCTTAGATCTTCTATACTACACAACAGATTTTAATGATTATTTCTAGATGGATAGTGATTCAAGAGGAATGTTGTTTATAGCAAAAAAATAAAGGGTAGGTTGGGGTAAAGTAGGTGTAGAGTAGATATAGGGTAGGGGTAGAGGTAGGACGCCATGTAAACAAAGTCGCACCGGGTCCACTATTGTGGTATAAAATAAAGTGATAATAAATAATACGTTGCTTCCCGTCTTTGTATGCCTGTACTTCCTATAACTCCTCCTTAACCATGCTACAGACTTTGATGAGGTGTTCCCTATCATCTTCACCTTTAGAGAAATTCTTCCAGAAGGGTTATGTATAATACTATTATAATAATACCCTGAGAACACCACTAGTAAAATACAATTTGGATTTTCAGGTTTTCAAGGGCACAAATGTGTATGGCATCCTTCGAGCACCGAGAACTGCCTCGTTAGAAGCTTTAGTAATTTCCGCACCATACCGAACCATTCAAAGCCATCAAAAAGGGACTGCGGCTGGTATAGCGTTGATGCTGGCTTTTGCTCAGTTTGCTAGACGTAAGTAATGAATTTTTTGATGTGCATATTTAGTTTGGCAAAGAGTAGCGTCAGTCGCCAAGTGGTTGAGGTATCTAAATTGTAAATAAGAGCTAGCGGGTTCGGATCCCACTGTGGCCATGTACCAAAGACTCTCTTCTGAGTTATACATTAGTTGAATGCTAACTGATGCTCATACGGTGGGAGAAAACATTGTGATGAAACCTGCATATTCAGGCGACTCAATGTGTAACCATGAGCCAATCTGGTCAGGTTCTCCTGGAGGTCAGATGGTAGTCGCTCCATTGTAATTATCTGTTCTGTTAAGTCCTGGAACATGGTTAAGAGGGTTCCCTTGAAGCGGACTCCGGGCCCTTGTGCGAGAGAGCACAACCGGGATATTAATGCCAAGATGATTATTTTTATTATTATTTAGTTTGGCAATTGTTCCTAGAAACCTGCACTAGGACTCAAGGAAATAAAGATGATGATGGAATTTCAATTTTTCTTTTATTGATATTATTGTAAGTTAAAAGTTTGATTAACGTCACTTCCTTATAGTCTCTGTCTATGCCTGTGGGATGAGGGCGTGAGTGTGTATATGTGATGAATAACAGAACTGAAACGTGGCCGCTCACTGTTGGCCTTATAAGAAAGTTCACTGTTACCCAAAGGGCAATGGAAAGGGCTATGCTCGGAGTCGCTTAGCGCGATCAAATCAGAAATTAGGAGATCCGCAACCAATGTCACCGACATTGCTCTAAGGATTGCCAGACAGAAGTGGCAGTGGGCAGGGCACATAGCTCGAATAACAGATGGCCGATGGGGCAGTAAAGTTCTCGAGTGGCGACCACGTACCGAAAGCCGCAGCGTGGGCAGGCCTCCCACAAGGTGGACCGACGACCTGATAAGGTACCAGCTGGAAGCGGCAAGCACAGGACCGGCCTGTGTGGAGATCTCCGGGGGAAGCCTATGCCCAGTAGTGGGCGTCTTCTGGTTGATATGATGATGTGTATATGTGTTTCAGGCCTATGGTCAGTTTTTACTGAGAAGTGACGTCAGGAGTCCCGTAGTCCCGAACTTTGATGAGCTTTATCTTTGTCAATGTTTATTGATTTGATAAAGTAAAAAATATGTGTTTAATATATTTTAAAATTAATAATCTTACTGACTGGTCAAATAGAATTTGAAAGAATTTAGGCAGTCACCATCATACCTACCTATATTTGATACATACAATATGTTACAGCACATTCATGATTTATTTTCAGCTCAGAAATATTGGGCAAAAGACATAATATTCCTGATCACGGAACACGAACAACTGGGAATACAGGCGTGGTTAGAAGCTTACCACGGTCTGCAGAGTGAGACAAAGACCTTCTACACTGGCCTTGGCAGTTTCTGGAAGCCTGGTACTCCTAGCTTGGACTTGAGCAAGTTTATTGGTAATATCAGTAAGAGTGACCATATGAAGTGCTTGGATCCAGGCAAGTTGAAAGGAAGGTCTGGATCCATACAGGCGGCAATCAATCTGGAGATTCATGACCCTAAAATAAGTAAGTATATTTAGGAGTTGTTGTGAAAATATAGATAACTAGTGCGCCCGGCGCGACTACCCCTACCTTATACCTCCTACTCTACCCTACACCTATCCTGCACCTACCCGACACTTACCCTACACCTACCCTACACTTATCTTTCATTATTGTTCTCACCATTCTGCCACCACAGAGAGAATGTTTGTTTCCTTCTATCAATACTAAGATTAAAGAGAAAGCAATATCCATGTCGTGCCTTTCTCGCTTATCGTGCGCAACAGAAAACTTGCGCTAGCCGTACAGGAAATGTAGAGGCCTGTGTAAAGAAAATCAGTTTTTCTTTTTCACTTAAATTTATTAATGAGGGTATCATCTAATGTTTGTATTTTTTTTAGAATACATTGAAGTGAAAGTGGAAGGTCTAAACGGGCAACTGCCTAACTTGGATTTGGTCAATCTGGTTCACAAGCTATGTGTCAAGTCTGGTATTCATCATTCCTATAAAAATAGGTAAGTGACATCGTACCTATATATTACTTTCACAATCACAGCCCATAACAGTCTGCAGAACTTAGGGCCGCACCCACGAAATGGGAGGTTATTGCCATAATCTCCACGCTTGGTAGGCGGTTTGGAGATCGCAGTGTTGTAAATGTAACAATGGAAACCGCTGCTGCCCATTTTCCAACCTATGGAGACTAGATCCTTTGCCTCGAAAACGTCAGTCGCCTTGTACGAAACCCACAAATGTAAGGGGTTTGTGCTGTTCTACTCTACCGGACACCACAACTTTAAAACTATTTAAATGTGTTTATTTAGGACCTGTTTCACAGCCTACTGATACCAGATATCTTATTTGATTGACAGATATTCTATATGTGAAAGCTTCTAATTGGCGATACATTGTACCTAATTTTTCTACCTATTCATACTGCATTATAGCTGTTAGCCTTCCTAAAAACATAAATATCTGTGATGCCCTTTTCCTCTTGTTAGTATCAAACAAGAGATACGGCATCACAGACATGTCAGACAAGATATCGGGAACTTATCAGTAGGTCGTGAAACAGCCGTATAATCTTTTCAAAATGCCTTTTCCAGCTACTCCTGGATACGTAACAGGAACAAAATGGAGGAATGGGTCAGCGGTATTTGGACAATGCTTGGAATGGTGACTACGCAAATGGCTGGTGTATGTAGTCCCACAATCATTTATATTTTTTTATTATAGACTAGCTGCGAAACCCGGCGTTGCACGGGTTAAAATATACACCGAACTTTCTGGAACGTTCCAGAATGATAATAACCGATATTATTAATTTCAGTACTTTCTAGATCATTCTAGAAATTTTCAGAACTTTTCCGAAGTTCTAATGAGTTAGAAAAGGACAGATTATTAATTCCAGTACTTTCTAGATCATTCTAGAAAATTTCAGAACTTTCCCGAAGTTCTAATGAGTTAGAAAAGGACCCACCCCAATGGGGTGTTGATTGGAATTGGTGGTGATAAAGAAAACCGGTCACACACGTACCCACACAAGCAGTTAATGGTAGAAAATATTATTCAATGTGTTGGCGTCAATATTGTTATTATTATTATTGATGGATACACTAGCAGCTAATGCTGATACGTGTATATCACTGCACTTTAAATTGTCACTGATAAAAGTTATCCAGTCTATTTTTAAAAGAGTTCACTGATGGAGCGCTTATAACGTCTTCGGGTAATTTATTCCACTCCAAACCTATGCGATTGGACATGAAGTGTTTTCTGGGATTACTTGTACACACGGAGCTATCGAGTTTCAGTGAGTGGCCTCTCAGATGGTGGTTCTGATTCCTTTTGAACATATGCTCTAGCCCTGGTACATCGTAGTGCGCATGTAGAATTTTATAAGTTTCTATGAGATCTCTCCGCTTCCTTCTTTGCTCAAGTGTTGTTAATCCCAAAACTTGCAGGCGCTCCCCGGTAATATCCCGGTTGTCCACTATAACCATGATCCAGGCTTTGGCAGATCAGGTAATTACAGTGGATCGACTGCTATCTGACCTCCGTGACCCAGTTAACAGCGGAATCTGGCCCGATTGGATCATGGTTACACATTCAGTCGCCTGAACGTGCAGGTTTCAAGTTGTTTTCCCTCACCGTAAGAGCATCGGTTAGTGTTCGACTAATGTACATAACTCAGAAAAGAGTCATTGGTACTCGGCGGCAAAGGAGATCTGATAATAACCGAGATGTTTTAATAATTCGTTTTCCCTTAGCGTAATCATCATCATCATCGCAGTCCATAACAGTCTAGCAGGACTTAAAACCTCTCCCACGAAAGGGGACGTTGTTGCCATAATCTCCTCGCTTGGCAGGCGGGTTGGAGATCGCAGTGTTATAAATATTATAAATATATCCATGGAAAACGCTGCTGCCCATATTCCAGCCTACGGAGACTAGAAGCTTTGTCTCGAAAACATTAGTCGTCTTGTACGACACCCACGAGTGTAAGGGGTCGGTGCTATTCTACTCTGCCGGACACCACACGGCCATACACGACTCATACAACAGACACCTCACCGTAAAAGCATCGGATATTCATAAAGCAGTAAAGTAAAGTTCTCGAGTGGCGACCACGTACCGGAAGTCGCAGCGTGGTTAGGCCTCCCGCAAGGTGGACCGACGACCTGGTAAGGATCGCAGGTGCCAGCTGGATGCGGAAGGCACAGGACCGGTCTTTGTGCATATCTCTGGGGGATGCCTATGCCTGGTCTTTCGGCTGATATGATGATTCCTATTTTACAGGTCCCCAATGGAAACCACGGTCTTTTCCACCGTTTCGGCATAGAAGCTGTCACATTAGAAGGCAGAGACGCAGATGACCCAGCCGGCGTACCGCCCAGGGTCAATCACCTCACTTCGGCCAACTTCTACCGGCTTGGTGTGGCTTTGGAGAGCATATTGAGGAGTCTGAATAACCTGCTGGAGAGATTCCACCAGAGCTACTTCTTTTATCTACTGGCTGCTACTAACCGGTTTATTTCTATAGGTAAGTGATAAGTACACTATAATAAATAAAAACACACATCTTGACGTTAATGTCCCGGTTGTGCTCCCGCGCATGAAGGCCCGGGGTCTGCCTTGACCATGATCTAGGGTTTTGCAGAAAGGTAATTACTGTGGAGTAACTGCCATCTGACCTTGACCCTGCGACCAGGGCCAACCAAGGATCCAATTCCATAAGGGTCACCGAAAGGTGGCTTTAATGTGGCTAACTAGCGAAACTGCCAACAGGATCTAAGGCAGACCGGTTTTTTACTTCTATGGGTACGTACTATCGCTGCGAAAAGTCGAAAGTTTGGGTCGATAAAAACATTTCTCTTCGACTGTACCGAATGTGCCAGGTTGTTCATAGGCAGACTAAGGTAAGCGGTAACTGTCGCCCATAACATCTACGATTCATGCATTTAGGTTGCAGGCAACAAAAATGCAGAACCGCAGGTGCATTGTCACCGTAAGGACTAAGATGAAATGCCTCAAGCCTGTAATTGAGCTGGCTACCTTATCCTTTAAACCGGAACACAACAATTCAAGCATTATTGCTTGGCGGTAGAAATAGTTAAGGCGGTGGTACTCATCCATGCTGACTCCTCAGGCTTGACAGAGTCCTACCACCTGATAAAACGTAATAGCTACAAGTGTATTCTAACAATATGTTATCAATTTCAGGCCAGTACATGCCGTCGTTATGCCTTATGTGCGTCGCAATGCTAATCAGAGCGCTCTCTTTGTGGGTGACGATCCACCAAGACGGCGATGAAGAACCCGACAAGGCTATCGAAGAAAAGACTGAAGAACAAGAGGCCGAAAAACTAAAAGAGATTGAAGAAAAACACAAGGATGATAAGGCTAAAGCGTCAGACGTTGAAGATGATGAGGACGACAGTGAAACAGAGGTTGTAAAAGGTGAAGAAACTACTTTGAGAAGGCGAAAAGTTGTGAAAACTGAAGAAAAAGTACCAGGCGATAAGGAGCTCGAAGATCCTAAGAAGGCTAAGAAAGGAAAGAAGAAAATGAACAAAAGAGAGGAGTCTACTATGAGTGTGGTGAATATTGGCACGAATTATTTGCTAGTGCATTTGATTGGCTACGGTGTAATGAATACGCCCATATTCTTCAGCCAGATTGGTGAGTTGTCATTTTCTTATACGCTCATTGGCTTAAGTATTCGCCCACCCCGTCCTTTTTTTTTTTTTTTTTTTTTTTTATATTGGACAAGACAGGTATTTGACCGCCATCTCACCTGGTGATAAGTAGCGATGCCTGTCTAGGAACAGCGTATTCACTCTAGCCTTGAAGGCGTCCAGATTATAGTGATCAGGGAACACACTCGCACGAAACTCGCAGAATACATTTCTGGCGTTCCAAATCAGTGTAGCTTTATAAATAGTTAACCGATTTTAATTGGGTCTTCGCTGTTTGATAGCCAATAAGACAACGATTAGCTCTGTATTTAATTAATTTCGTCAACAGTGTATTATACCACTAAGGTGGCAAACAAGCTTACGGCCTGTGTGGTGGTAAGCAGTCACCGCAGCCTATGGACGTTTGCAATACCAGGGGCATCATTAGTACCTAGTGCCAATACCGTAAATACTTTTTTTTTCTTTTGGGCCTGGGGCCGCCCTGACCATGATCGATAAATTTTTTTTAGTCCGTACTGAACGTGTATAGGCAGACCAACATTTTGTCGGTCTACAAAATCTCTACTATCGCTATAAAGTGACATATTTCTTGTACTCAATAACGTTGGATAACCTACATTGCCTTCACAGTTTATTCGGCCACCGACACTCTCTCACGCTCATAACTCTCTAACATCTCAGGCTCTAGCATTTTGTATCAAATGGAAACATGTAGGAAGTGTAAACATAACGATGATGTATTTTAACATCTTGTAATATCGTATCGTCGAATAAATATACTTTCTTTCTTTATTTCGCATGTGACTTAATTATATGTCACATTTCCAGGCGTCACCCGCTTCGACCAACCAGCGGAAGTATCAGTATACTACGGCCTGATCCTGGTATCGATCCTGCTCACTCTGGTCACACCGTTCCTGCCCAGAATACTGCGGACGGGCAGGATAACACACGAGGAACTGTCCCTGGTGAACATACTGCTGTTGATAGAGTTGGCAACGGTCTGTTTGGCTGTTGGGATGCATAACTTCCCGCTGGGATTGTCGATAGCTGTGCTGTATACGCCGCTGGCTTTGGTGGCTGGTGTCGCGGGGAATGGGACGAGCGGGTGAGTTTTCCTTATTTATTTAAGTTGTACTTTGTTGATATATTTTTATAATTTGTTCTTTACTAGCATAAGTTGTTTGTATGTGCATGAAGCATAAAATAAATCTCTATTCTATTCTATTATATTCTATTTAATGGGATATGTATCTCAAGTTGGCCGTGTGGTGTCCGGCAGAGTAAAATAGCACCAACCCCTTACACTCGTGGGTGCCGTACAAGGCGACTAATGTTCCCGAGGCGAAAGATCTCGAGTCTCCGTTGGCTGGAAAATGGGCAGCAGTGTTTTCCATTGTTATAATTATACACTGTGATCTCCAACGCCAAGCGTGGAGATTATGGCAATAGCCCCCTTTGTGGGAGAGCTCTCAAGTTCTGCAGTGGACTGTTATGGGATGCGTGTGTGTATCTCATGTGCAAATATGAACTGGGCCAATAACAGTTATCCACAGATTATTTATTATGTGCAGTAACATTAAAAAATAAATAAGAGATCAGGCACTATAAAGCCTGCCAAAAAAGCTTATCAATTAACAAAAAATATAATTTTAATTTCCTTAAGATAATAAAATATTTGGTAATAATTTGTTGCATTAACAAAAGATTTGTTACTTTTCTTATGAGACTGGTTGCCCGATGCGACTTTGTTCGCGTTGTGTCCTACCCCTACTCTACCCTACCCTAACCCTGCCCTCCAACCTACCCATCTATTATTTTATAGTATTTTTTAAATTAGACGAGACTCAAATAGTCTCACTGAGTACTCAAAAAAAAAAACGTTTTGACAATGATTGCAGCTGCAAGCTCCTATTGAAGCGGCTGTTCTGTCTGCTATTGCATCCTTGTGCCTCAGAGGCGTAGAGTCACTGAGTCCTTTAGCATGTGTGCTCTGGCAGACCTAAGGTTAGGTCGGGCTCTAGGATAGGTAGGCTTTTAGAATAGGTTATCGTTCTGATAGTGTGGCATAGGCTTAAGTAGGTTAAGCAGGTTGGGTCGTTTGGTGTAGGCTTTGGGATCGGCCAGCCAGCGTTTAGGTAGGTTTAGGATGGACAAAGGTATCGGCTCCTGGGTCCGCTGGCTAGGGTGCTCCTACTCATCTAGTGTGAGCGCCATTTTTTTTATACCACTAAGGTGGCTAACAAGCTTACGGCCCGCCTGTTGGTATGCAGCCACCGCAGCCTATGGACGTTTGCAATACCAGACGTTTCGGTTTGATTTGGTCATGCTGGGGATCGGAACGTCTGTAAGCCTCGGTGAGCACACATAGCACAGGCTGGGTAGGAATTCAAATGTGTTCCATTTGATTTAGAAGTAAGATGTACTAGTTAGTTTTAAGGCATCCAATGTAGCTTTTTTAACAAAGTAACTTGCTTTTTAAATAATGTGCGCTATATCCCCGGTAACAAATATAATGTTTCGGTACAATTTTTTTTTAATACGACCTTTGTTACAGCTCCAAGCTCCTATTGAAGCGGCTGTTCTGTCTGCTATTGCATCCGCTCTGCGCTGTCACAGTGGGCATGGTAATATACAGTCGCACGCTGTTCCCGGAAGACAAGTTGCTCACAACCATAGGCCGTGGCAGCGACGCGGCCATGCAAGCTATTATGTTCAGTATTGTGGATTCGATGGTAAGAATTTTTGGATTTTTAAATATCTTTAAGTGAATGAGCGATTTTCGATTTTAAAGTACTACCAGATGGCGCCACTGAGACGTGAGGTCTGGTCTGAAAGTCCACATTGGCGTTTCATAATATGTTCCATATTAATTTGACATAAACTAAGATTTTGAAGCGTTTCTATATCGCGCACGTCGATCTGACCTTTACTTATCTCATCTCTCTTCTGTAGGCCTGCTGGAAGAAATTTCTTTTAGAAATAAGTAGTGCCTGTTGTGTCGTCTATATGTATGATGTTTCTCTATGTATTGTACTGTGTGCAATAAAATGTTAAATAAATGAACTTATCTGCAGCGTCGCTGTTGTTGACATTGGCATGACAATTCAAAATGGCGTCGCTTAGTTCCAGTATCGGCCACCGGGTCCGATAGTTTGTGGCACTCTAATATGAATTATTGTATCAAACGCTAATGCGGCCTTTTTAGACAGCCTGCTGTCAAAATAAAGCCCTGTCGTTGGCTGGAATTTATCCGTCAAATTATTTATTGAAAACAAACCTAAAAATGAAATAAATAACTTTTGCTACTAGCGAGGACCTGTAATTGGCTCATAGTTTTTTTTTATACCACTAAGGTGGCAAACAAGCTTGCAGCCTTTCGATGGTAAGCAGTCACCGCAGCCTATGAACGTTTGCAATACCAGGGGCATCACCCACGCGTTGCCGACCCCAAAACTAATATATTACTTATTATGTTATATATACCTGTTGGTACTCCAATAAATAAATAAATAAACCTTACAGCATACGGTCGACCAATACACTGTAAAATTAAATCTTCTACTTAAAATTACAATAATAGCACAATCGTCTTATTTATTCATCATCTCGCAGAACTTCAGGCATTCCTCTTCCTTCAATGACAGCTTCCTTGTTTCTATCCAATAGCGCGGCAGTAGTTTGACAACGGACTTCGCGTCTCAGTGACGCCATTATCTCCGATAATCCTCATAGATATTGGACATAGAGCATAGATCATCATCATCACAGCCCGTAACAGTCCACTGCAGGACTTAGGGCCTCTCCCACGAAAGGGGGGTTATTGCCATAATCTCCACGCTCGGCAGGCGGGTTGGAGATCGCAGTGTTTAAATATAACAATGGGAAATGCTGCTGCCCATTTTCCAGACTACGGAGACTCTTGATCTTTTGCCTCGAAAACATTAGTCGCCTTGTACGACACCCATGAGTGAAGGGGTTGGTGCCGGACACCACACGGCCAATTAGAAGCAAGAGCATAGATGTACACTATCAATCTGTCACAACGCTATATAAATGACTCAATGTCATACAAAAACCCAGTAGATTAAGATGACCAAGACCACCGAATTTCACAATAGCAGTGGTTATGGATGGGGTATTTGACAACTTAAAGCCGTCCCTTTGGGACACGTTATATGCACCATGAAAAAGAAACAATAAAAATAATAATAATCGTGGACAAATTCACACACAGCGCCATCTAGCCCCAAAGTAAGCAAAGCTTGTGTTATGGGTGCTAGATAACTGATATACTACTTATATACTTTTAAATACACAGCTCGCGCCGCGAGCGAGCGTTTGTTTCCTTCTCTTAATACTAAGATAAAAGAGATAGCAGTATCTATGTCGCACCTTTTCTCGCTTATCGCACGCATAAGCACACGTGTGCTAGCCGTGCGGTTAGGTCAGTTAACCGTCAAATAAATGCTATACTTTTTATAATAGGTCAGCGGCCGATCTGTAATGGAATCCAGTTAAGTCAGCAATCAGTCAATACTACATATCTTCGGTTGCCAACATTGGCTACCTTATCCGCCAAAACTAAATACGTTATATCAGAATTGTGAATCAAGAATCCCGCTGTGGGATAAGCTCGCCTTTGCATTATAAACTGTATTTTTATTTCCTGTTATAAATTGATGCAATAAAGAGATTACATACATACATACATTGTGTAAACTAGGTGTGAAATATTATTTTGTTTCATCTCTTTCTACTTTCAAATATCTCAGTTAGCTTCCTGATTGTTATAAAGATAGGAGATAACAATCTTTGCGCATACAATTAACAGCTTGAGCCTGTCGTAATGGATATCTAGTTTACGCCAGTAGTAAAAATCTGTGTAAAATATGGTTCTGGGTTTTCACGCACGACTTTTAGACATCGAATTGGACCATGTTTGAAGAGTTAAACCGACAATACGCAGCAAAAGTATATTGCTGCAATATGTTTTATATTAGGAGAGCGTCGGTGGCGTAATGGCTAGTAGGTCGGCCTCGTAAGCGTATATGTATATTAGACTCTGACTATAAAAAGTGAAGCGACTTAAGAAATTATAAGATTAATTGAAATCAACCAGTACGCAACCTGATTTTGAATAATGAAGACGTCCGTCTATATACAACATGATAGTAGCTAAAAGATGGATTCAGATTTGCTCACTTATTGATTTCGATTTTAGACAGAGTCTAACCATGATCCAATCTGGTCAGGTGTCAACAGGGTTACGGAGGTAGACGACAGTCGCTTCTCTGTAATTACGTGATCTGGCAAATCTTAGATCATGGTTATGGCGGACCCTGGGACCTCCCGAGCGAGATCACAACCGGGATATTGACGCCAAGATGATGATGATGATGATTTGAGTTGGGCTTACCCTCAAGGTACACCCATACGTATTTCACTTTTAAATATATGTCGACATCCATTCATTAATAAGTATGTATTTAAAAGTGTATAAGTAGTTTATCTAGCACCCATAACACAAGCTTTGCTTACTTTGAGGCTAGATGGCGCTGTGTGAATTGTCCAAGCATATTAATTTATTTAATATTTATTATGTATTTATTCTTTTTTCTGTTTCAGATATACGGGAATTGGCTATTCAACGTCGCTTGCTGCCTCATCCTGCCTACTTGGATAATCTTCTGGCAAATACTCTGCAATAGAGTCCAGATTCATTGAGAGTCCTTACAGTATTGTAATTAGACAAAGAGCGGTTGTGACAGGATTAAGTTGTTTAGAAAATGTAACGTCTAGTTATTAAACCACATTTTTTACGCTATTTCCACTGTAAACGTCTAGGTACTTATTTCTAAACGGGTAATGCTTTACTGCAATATATGTGACAGCAATACAGTTGCCGGCAATATAGACTGTGAGTGCGCCGTAGGTTCACTGTTCTCCTTTGTGACTATGTGACTGAAATGCGAAACTAAGCGGATGCGAGGCACCCCGGTTTTTTAGAGAATATGTCAGTGTTATTGCTACGAAAAGTCAGAAGTTTGGGCCACAAAAAAAGAATATTTTCAAACTCAAACTCAAATACGTTTATTCAGTTTAGGTTTTTACAAACACTTATGAACGTCACAATTATAATATAAAATGAATACTAGGCACCACAGCACCATCGAGCGGACAACGGTTACTTCGATAGTATGTAGGGCCATATAAAAAAGAAAACAAAAAATAGGCAGCCAAAGATTTCATTCTTTGTCCACGACACTGTGACATTGACAGTCACGTAATGTCATTTGATATGTCACCCCGTTGTATGTGTTTGCCAGGCTGTGCACTAACATACCAAAGTTTTGTGGGTTCTTGTTCTCGATGAGGTAGGACAGGCTACGACGCTCTCACAGTCTAATATATCTAGCAATAATGTACATATAAATATAATATACAGTCATGCGCAGTCAACCGGTGTCGAGACTTCGTCATCATCATCACAGCCCATAACAGTCCACTGCGGGAATTAGGGCCTCCCCCACTAAAATGGGAGGCTGTTGCCATAATCTCCACGCTCGGCAGGCGGGTTGGAAAACGCTGCTACCCATTTTCCAGCCTACGGAGGCTTTAGATTTTATGCCTCGAAATCGCTAGTCGCCTTGTCCGACACCCACGAGTGTAAGGGGTTGGTGCTATTCTACTCTGCCAGACACTACACGGCCAACCAGGCCAATACGAGACTGTTCAGTCTCAAACTTCCCCAGCGGACGACGTTGGTCAAGTTTGCTTCGCCAAAGGTATTAGGAGGTACACCCAACGAGTGGCGAGCTCGTTGCGGTGCTGAACATTTGATTGGCCTCAAAGTAAAACGGTCACACATCCTGTTCCCGGACTCTGTGTGCGTTGCTTGACTTTGGTAATCGGTACAAGCACACTAGACCTAGAGCGCTATATTTTAAATCGTTCACCTCGATTATCGGTTTTCAATTTTGATTTACGGGATAGTTTTTTTTATATTTTGATATATTACGCTGTTTTTGGAGCGTTCGTTTTCTGCGTTGCGAATGTAATTTAAAAAATATTGTAATTTTGATGCCGTAAATCAAATATCAACATCAAGAGACGATCGGTGTTAAATATAGAACCCCAGGTCTAGTGTCAGCGCGAAGCGAGGTTGACCAAGGTCTTCCGCCGGAGACCCTGAGACTGGTTGTCTCAGTCTCAGGAACCGATTGGTACCGTATGTTGGTATTATTCATATTTATATATTTTTGTATATATCATAGCCGTTCTTATTAATTTTACAGCACGAAAACATTAACCGTTTAGAAGCTTATTTCTTTAACATCATATCAGCCCATAGACGCCCACAGCTAGGCATAGGCCTCCCCCAGATATCTCCACAAAGGCCGGTCCTGTGCCTTCCGTATCCAGCTGGTACCCGCGATCTTTACCAGGTCGTCGGTCCACCTTGCGGGAGGCCTACCCACGCTGCGTCTTCCGGTACGTAGTCGCCACTCGAGAACTTTACTGCCCCATCGGCCATTTGTTCATCGAGCTATGTGCCCTGCCTACTGCTACTTTAGCCTGGTCTTTACGTTATCAAGAGGCTAAGTCTAGCCCTAACTTAGTCTTTCATAAGGTAAAGACTTAGTTTGCCGAATTCTACCGACTTTGAGCGCAGAACAATTCCAAATTTCGCAATTTATTATTGTATTTTTTGGGTTTATCCCTCTCAGTACATGGTACTGTAGACCTAGCACAAGTTGCTCTCGCGCGCGATAAGCGAGAAAAAGCGCTTATTGCTATCTCTTTCGTCTTAGTATTGAGAGAAAGAGACAAACGCTCTCTCGCGGCGCAAGCTTTGTCGCGGAAACACTTGTGCTAGGGCCACTGGTTACCTAATGATATCCACGGACCATGGCCATTATTATTATTATTATTTTTATCTTTAATCAGGATTAATTTGTTTATTGATACAGTTTTATTTATTGGTCCATTTGGTATTGCTAGTTTTCTTAAAAACAACTTGTCATTCAATGTATTTGTTAAGGCGTGCTCTCGTGTCATTCCCAAAGACTTGAACAAAAATAAAAGTAAGTTTTATAATTTAACAATGTTTACTTGTTTTATTTCTCACACACGTGATCTGTAAACCTGGCCAAGTGCGAGTCGGATTGGCTACGAAGGGTTCCGTACCATTTGGCGGAATATTTACACTTCACATTTTAGCAGAGTTCCTTTTAAACTTGACTTCAAGCACATCATATATTATTATGCTAATAATTCAGAGGGTTTTAAAAAGGCCATGTTAGCGTTTCATAATATCATTCATAATAATTTGTCACAAACTTATCTGTAGCGTCGCTGTTGTTGACATTGGCATGATAATTCAAAATGGCGTCAGTTAGTTCCAGTATTGGCCACCGAATCAGATAAGGTTGTTGCACTCTAGTATAATGCATAATATGAAACGCTTATGTGGCCTTTTTAGACCCTCTGGGGATGTCTCGACATACATAGCTATCGCAAACTTATCAATTTCGGTCGTTATATTGTAACGATTAGATAGATAGATAATATACTCTTTCATGCACACAAAATTACAAAAGGACAATTTAACAGGTCGAAATATCGAGGTAAAAACAATACTAACCGTGGTAACAAACCCGACAACATGTGTAGTGAAAGTGTAGTGAATAACCACGAAAGTCTTAAAACCTATAATTTAACAGTTTGTGGGCAAAGAAGGCCTTATCGTATTAAGGAATATTTCAATTTCCTTAGATTAGTAATATTACAGGAATTTTCATACAATAGATAAAGTTACAAAACAACAGGACAGTTTCTGGTAATTTCTTACACATTTTAACTGGGAGTTATTTATATTGATAAAAACCGGAAGCAGTCCTGACAGTGACAACGCGTCAAAAGCCGTCAGCTCCGGTCTAAACTCCACAATAAAGGAGGGGAAAGTTCATTAGCAATGAAAACAAGGTTATCCATCACGTCCGACAAGACAAGCTGTTGAGCATTAAACATGCCAAATCCTGGCTCATGGGCAAGACGGACCCCGGGCCCTCGTGCGCGAGAGCACAACCGGGACATTAACGCCAAGCTGATTATTTAGGTAACTCCTAAAATTGAACTGTAAGTAAAATTTAACACGTGGTTCTAAAGTTTTTTTTTTTATGTCATACGGTAGGCAAACAGGCAAGCGGGCCACCTGATGGAAAGTGGTCACCACTGCCTATAGACATTAGCAACACCAAGAGTATCGCTAATGCGTTGCCCACCTCTATAACACGTTGCTCTGGCAGCAAAAAGCAAATGCCACTCCACTGCCAAAGCCACGGTTCCCCAAAGCCCCACCCCATGGAGCACTGGAAACCTTACTCACCGGCAGAAACACAATACTATTTAAAAGAGTATTATTTAGCTGCGATATTCTGTAAAGTTAAACAGTAATAATGAAAAGAACGTCAGTTATTCAAGAAACATCACACAAGAGTAAAAATACATGGCTATGTTATCTCGGACATCTAAACAATGAGTAAATACTTCAGGAATAACGTGCTATTAAGAATGTTATCCATGATAATTGTCATCTAACCATGATTTGCAGAAAAATCCCGCCTATACAGTCATAAAATTATAAAGATATTGTTTTATTTTTATATGATTGTATTTTTAGGTTTTCCACATTTTATTTATTTATTTATTGCAAACTTAACAGCTATTACATCCAGATGCATATAAATATAAATACAAACTTATACAGCCAATTACTGTGTTTCACATATTACATTTTAAATTATACCGTAATTGTAACAAGGAATGATTAAAAATAATCTATACTAATATTATAAAGAGGAAATGTTTGATTTTTTGTTTGTTTTTTTGTATTGAATAGGCTTCGAAACTACTGGACCGATTTCAAAAATTCTTTCACCGTTGGGAAGCTACACTATCCCCGGGTGACATAGGCTATATTATATTTTCTAAAAAGTTACGGATCATTAATAAAACTCCAATAATGTAACCCAAGGTGTAAAAAATACCCAAAAAATTCCTTACGTCGCGTGTGCTGCGAAAACAATACTTCATATTCACGACTGTTTCAATACCTTTATATAACTTTTTGAATTATTCAATTCAGACATTCCATTCGAAAGATATCACGAGTTTAAAAATGTGAATATTAGAAAAAAGTCGCGTGTTCGCCGCTCAGTCCGCTCGGCTATCTAGGCAGCACGGGGTACGGGAGGGGAGTCAATGTCAAGAAATAAAGTGCCGCGCGGTTTACTCGCGCGGTCGGCTCCCTACGCAGCGGTCGTGTGTAACCCGTGTACCCATGCGGGCGCTATATTTCATAAATCAATTGGTATGCCTGCACTATAAATGTGTGTATGAAGAGATTAGTTACGTTAGGGTTAGGGTAGGGCGTGTGCGTGTGTGTCTGTCTGTGTGTTATAGTGATGTGTGTGGTGTATCTTGTTAATCTGCTCTATTAAGCTTCAGTATCAAACAAGGGCAAGTTGTCAATAACAAAACTGATGACATCTACCTATAGAACCTATAAGAGCGAGCCTCAGAGAGTCGGTGGCCGAGCGGTTAGAATATCCGACTCGTAAGCCAGAGATCCCGGGTTCGAATCCCGCTCCGGCCATGTACCAATGACTGTTTTCTGAGTTATGCACATTATTTGAATACTAACCGATGCTCTTACTGTGAGGGAAAACATCGTGATGAAACCTGCACATTCAGGCGATTGGATTTGTAACCATGATCCAATCTGGTCAGGTTCCCCTGGTAGCAAGGTCATGGAGGTCTGATGGCAGTCGCTACACTGTAATTACCTGACCTGCCAAATCCTGGATCATGGTCAAGGCGGGCCCCGGGCCCTCGTGCGCGGGGGCACAACCGGGACATTAACGCCAAGATGATGATGATGACATCATCATCATCACAGCCCATAACAGTCCACTACAGGACTTTGGGCCTCTCCCGCAAAAGGGGAGGTTATTGCCATAATCTCCACGCTTGGCAGGCGGGTTGGAGATCGCAGTGTTGCAAACATAACAATGAAAAACGCTGCTGCCCATTTTCCAGTTTATGGAGACTAGATATTTTGCCTCTAAACGTTAGTCGCCTTGTACGACACCCACGAGTGTAAGGGGTTGGTGCTATTCTACTCTACCGGTCACCACACGGCTAATGATGCCGCACGGCGGATGATGACATAGTACCTGTAAAAACAAACAAAGTCGCCCCTATGTATCTATTTGTATGTGTCTTAGGTCTTTTAAACTACGCAACGGATTTTAATGCGGTCTCCAACAATAGATAGAGTGATTCAAGGGGAAGGTTTATAAGCAAGAAGAAAGGGTAGATAGATGTAAAGTAGGTGTACGTGAACAAGTCGCGCCAGGTCCATTTGTAATAAATAAAATGGGATCAGCTAGCTTTATTTTTTTATTCTATGCAGTGATAAACGAACATACAGCTCAACTAATGGTAGGCGGTAACTGTCGCCCATAACATCTATGTTTAATGCATTTAAATTGCAAGCAACACAAATATAGAGCCGCAGATGCATTGTCACTGTGCTAATAGAATAGAATAAGAATCGTTTATTGCCTTAATGTAACAAAATATCTAAGACTAAATATAGGACTAAAATGAAATGCCCCATGCCCAGCCTCAGCTGCTGAGAGAACCAGGGAATCTAGGTGAGCCTCTTCGTTCTTATCCGCGATATCTCACGCCAAGGCTGCCACGGTGTACCTACACGTTACACGCTCGGTCGAGGCACTTCACGCCTACCATCAACCGCAGCGTTTTCATTTCGTTTGCGTGGACATCGCGGATGTGCTTTTTTTAATGTAATACGACAAACAAACAGGCAAGTGGGCCACCTGATGGACAGTGGTCACCGCCACCAGCAACACCAGGGACTCTACCAATGCGTTGCCCGCCTCTAAGGAAACCTCTAATATACCTATTGAACGATCCCATGTCATAGTCGAAAGGAAACACTGTGTCTGGGAGCTCATTCCACATCCGAATCGTACGTGCGAGAAACGTTTTTTCGAATCTTCATGTGGATACCACTAGAGGGTCTACCCTGCCGCGGCGGTGCTGCGATGTCTGATGTTTGTCAACACTGTCGCAATCGCAGGGCTAATGATGTGCTTTTGTGTAAGCTTTAAGCTTGACAATGGATGGATGACTGCCGTGAGTTCCCGCCATTTGACCCAAGCTGCAGATATTCGGGACTTGTGTTCGGGGCCGATATCGCCTTGTGGGATATGTCGCCCGTCAGGTAGATGGCAATCGGAAGGGCAGATGGCAATCACTCTACTGTCGGTTTTTTACCTTGGCTTTTCCACTGACATTCCATTGAAGACATTGAGCTATTTTCTAGTCTGGTTGTAATTCGATTGTGAATTAAAACGCAGTCTCTTTGTAGATTTTGGAAGGCAACATCAAAAACTATTAATTGAGAGTCAATTTGACCGTGGTGGTCAGAGCCTTATAATTTTAAAATAAATAAGCATAGAGAATTTTCAATCAATGGGTGGCTCAGTCTCTTCTTTCACCATTTCCAATTTAGGTAAGTGTATTTTTGGATGATAAGACAGAAAATAAAAACCCAATTGACCACTCTATTGATAAAAGTTTTTGCAGAATACTCAATTCGTCTCAATCGTAATAGTCTTAATTGAATATCAATACCGTGTGAGTGAGATAAAATTAGCAGCCTTGGACCCCTGATCTGCCAAATACGAACTGCCTTGGTCAAGTTGGACCCTAGCGAGCGTTAACACCACCGAAATATCGACGCTAAGTTGATTTTTTGGAAAGTCCCTAAATAGCAGTTGTAGGTCATCATCCTCAATAATCTCGGCGTTATGTCCCGGTTGCGCCCCCGTACGGCACGCGGAGGCCCAATGTCCACCTTCCTGCTAATCCTGGCCTACCTCGCTTGGTATGTGGCATCCTCATCAATGATTGACAGCTGATTGGCATGAATATCATTCTTGACGACGTCAAGCCATCGCTTCTTGGACCGGTCTCTCCTTCCCGTGCCCGGCGGAGGCGGCACGGCCAGACACTTGTTCCCCACGTAACTTGCCGGTCTGCGCAAGACGTGGCCATACCATCGAAGGCGGCACTCTTGCAGCTTATCTGCGATGACACGGACGCCAAGGCTACCCCCAATGTGGGCGTTTCGAACGCGATCCATCTGTTGAACTCCACACATCCACCGCAGCATCTTCATTCCCGTGACGCGCAGTTCCTGCTTGAGCCAAGGTTGTAGGTACTTACTTCGACGACCTGAGTGGTTCAGTTGGTTAACATGCCGGTCGCCACGCAGAGGTCCCGGGTTCGATTCCCGGCCGAGCAGAAATTGAAACGATGAATTTTAGTAGTAACATTCGATTTAGTTTCTTATGAGGTGCTTTGGCGGAAATTGAGGCAACATACCAGTGCTCCGCCAGATATAATGCAGTTGTTGACATATTGGTACGGTAATCAGAACAACCAAGTAAAGTGGGGTGGGTATAGGTTAGAGTGTGGGGTAAGGCAGGGTGGTCTATCCTCGCCTAACCTTTTTAATTTGTATATTAACGATCTGATCGTCGAGCTCAGCAACACCAGGGTCGGCTGCTCGATTGATGGTAACATTATCAATAATATTAGTTACGCAGACGACATGGTGTTGCTGAGTCCGTCGATCGGAGCTTTGAGGAAATTGGTTCACATGTGTGAGGAATATGCAGTGCCCATGGTCTCAGGTACAACACCGATAAATCTGAGCTCCTGGTTTTTAAAGCGGGCAAAAAAAGCCTGAAAAGGTGCCATCGGTCACACTAGGTGGAAGGCAGCTGTAGCTCGTCTCGCGGTTTAAGTACCTGGGACACTGGGTCGCTGAGGATCTGTCAGATGATGCAGATATTGAGAGGGAGCGGAGGGCCCTGGCTGTACGGGCGAATATGTTGGCTCGTAGGTTCGCACGTTGTACAAGAGATGTTAAAATCACTCTGTTTAGAGCCTACTGTCAGTCGTTTTACACGTGCAGCCTGTGGGTCAAGTATTCGCAGAGGGCATTCAGGGCGCTCCGCGTCCAGAACAATGACGCGTTCAGGATACTGCTGGGGCTGCCTAGATATTGCAGCGCGTCCGCTATGTTTGCGGATGCAAAAGTGGACGGCTTCAACGCCATTGTGCGCAAGCTGCTTCGGCGAGTGCTGGGCAGCACCAGTAGTCTCTTGAACCCTATCGCGGACAGACTACAGTGTCCTATTGTTAGGCACTGGAACGATGTCCATATGGGATCATTCAGGCCGGTTTTGTTCAGTAAAGGGTAGTATATATATAAGTGCTCTTTACTGGACCAAACTGCTAGATGGTTAGAATTAAGATTTTCATTTTATTTATTTTTGTCTTTATTTTGTATTACACTATGGACATATTGTGTCTGAAATAAAGTATATTGAATTGAATTTTAATTTCAGTTACGGGTCTGGGTGTATGTATAATATGTATGTATTTACATAAAATGTATATTAGTAATTTATCAGTTATCTAACACGCATAACACAAGCTTTGCTTACTTTGGGGCTAGATGGCGCTCTAAAATATCAAAGCATATTTACTTATAAACCAAGATTATCAACCATTTCAGACACATGTGAAATTTAAATATGCTGCAATATAAAATATAGACTTAGCTAATAAACTAAACACGTAACAGACCTACGTAATATTTTCTTCAACCACCTGATAAACATTACAGACAATATGAACTAAGTTTACACAGATAATCGTCTAAGATTATTTAATAATGCCTGTTTGTTTGCTGGGTAATTGAACGTTGTTTTACAACAAGATAACGAGCGAAAATTAAAAATTATTTGAACCACCAACAATGGGACAGTTCAAAGCGAGTTTTGTACTCGTTGTGTTGGAACGAATGTTTTAATTCGTCCAATAAGTGCAAGAACAGTTTTAATTTAGATTAAATAATGGCCATAATACAGCAAGTGATAGCTACTGGAATAAGT
Organism: Blastobasis lacticolella; assembly: GCA_905147135.1. Lineage (NCBI taxonomy): Eukaryota > Metazoa > Arthropoda > Insecta > Lepidoptera > Blastobasidae > Blastobasis > Blastobasis lacticolella. The sequence continues at coordinate 12,780,440 of LR990063.1, forward strand.
AAGTAGAGTTTTTGTAATATTGTAAGATTTCGACTTCTTGGGGAGGTGTGTGGTGGTGTAGTGTCCGGCAGAGTAGAATAACACCAACCCCTTACACTCATGGGTGTCGTACGAGGCAACTAATGTTTTTGGTAAAATATCGAAACTCGGAGATGAAATTCAAGATTTAAAGTGTAAACAAATTGAGAGTATAAAAAATAAACCCAAGGGGTGGATTGTTTTATAATCTTAAAATATTGATAAAAATTGTCACATTAAAACTGAATTAAACTCGTACAAATATTTAATAAAACCCAAAATGGGCATCAACATTTTCTTTTGTTATATTTATAATACTGCAATCTCCAACCCGTCTGCCAAGCGTGGAGATTATGTCAACAATGTCTAGCCTAAGGAGACTATAGATCCCCAGATGAAATTCAAGATCAAAAGTGTAAACAAATTACCCCTATAAAAATAAACCGAAGTACCTAGTTGATTGTTTAAAATTGTATTTTATTAAATATTTAAATAATTTTATTTCATTTTTAATGTGATAATTTCTATCAATATTTCAATTATTTTTAATAATCCACCCGTTAGGTTACTTTTTTGTCTTGAATTTCATCTCCCGAGTTCAGATATTTTGCCTCGAGAACATTAGTCGCCTTGTACGACACCCACGAGTGTAAGGGGTTGGTGCTATTCTACTCTGCCGGACACCACACGGCCAACGGTTGGTGCTCAAAGTAACATAATATTATAAGTCTAACACCCGGTTTCTGAAACGCTTGTCAACGCAAAAATCACGTAACAGCTTGTTAAACTCTGATTAAATGCAGTTTGGGTTTCTGAAAGGGCCAATTGACGGCTTGTTAACAGCTTGTCAACGGATTGTCAAATCTCCAATTAACGGCTGATTAATGATATTTTGGGTTTCCGGAAAGCTTTTTCTCATGTTAACTGTATGTTATCGCCGTGTTATTTTAATTGGCGAAAATCGACCAATTAACCGATTGTCAAAAGAAATTATATCCGATTTCTTGGTCTAGGTCTTGGTCCTGGCCCTGGTCCAGGTCCTAGTTTTGGTCCATGGCAAAGTCCAGGTCTAGGGTCCAGGTTCTGGTCCAGGATCATGACCAAAACTGCAACCTTGATCACAATTTGAGCTTGAACCAGAACCAGGACCTAGACTAGTGCCAGCACGTAGACCGTAAACATTAGCTGGACCAGGACCTGGTTCGGGGCCAGGACATGGACCTGTACCAGGACCACGGACATGTCAGGGTCCAGGACCTGGACCTGAACTAGAAGCTGGTCCGGGGCCAGGGCCAGAACCTGATCTAGGACCTGGTGCGGGGCCAGGACCTGGTCCGAAGCCAGGACCTGGTCCGAAGCCAGGACCTGGTCCGAAGCCAGGACCTGGACCTGAACCACGAAATGGTCCGTGTCCAGGACCTGAACCTGAACCAGGACCTGGTCCGAAGCCAGGACCTGGATCTGAACCAGGACCTGATCCGGGGCCAGGACCTGGACCTGAACCACGAACCGGCCCGTTTCCAGGACTTGAACCAGGATTTAACTAATGGGATTATTGGGAGAAACTCACAGAATCGATAGCCGATGGGGCGGATGTTGTTGAGTGGCTTTCTCTGGATGGCCTCCCAAGAGATGGACGGACGACCTCTTTGAGGTCCTAGGGAGCCGATGGATGCAAGATAACAGAGTCGACCAGAGTGTAAGCCGTGGGAGGCCTGTATTCAGCAGTGGACCGGGACCCACCTAACTGCCTAAAGATGATGATGATGGGATTACTGATCCACTGGAACCCGTGACCCTATAACATAAATATTGTTATATTTTCTCTTTTCTCGCTCTGTATATTTTTTTTGATAATATTCGATTTTTATTTACACGAAAACTATACAATCGCTATCATATAAAAGTTGAATATCCCGCCGCTATCAAAAGGCCACTAGGGACAGAGACAAATCAATGCGTTAGACAGAAACAAAACATGTATGAGTGAATGAATGTGACTGATTTTAACAGGGGTAGCCAGACGAAAAAATTGATCTCTTGTTAATGGTCGATTAGCTAACAATAGATTGATTGGCCTTTCAGAAACCCACGGTGATTTAACAGCTTGTTAAATGTGACAGTCTGTTAGCTAATCAATGATTTGACAAGCGTTTCAGAAACCGGGTGTAAGTTACTTAATAAATTTAAAGCTGCAAGCCTTTCTAACTTGGTTCGTCCACCGCGTTGGAGACCTGCCACCCGAGTGCCTTCCACACTGCCTTGCACAACTAGCCTCACTACGCTGGTGTTATCATGATCTCGGTTCATGACCTTCAGTTCGATTTTGCCAAATAATTTTCATGCCAAAACGAATAAATAAATAAATCATGCCGTGACACGTGCCCAAAAGACGTCCTATTTCGGCTTTAGACTATCGCGGGAGGCAATGCTTAACTTTAAGCTCTTGGAGAATGGAGGCATTGGTGCGATACTCAGTCCACGATATTCGGAGCATTTTCCTCCAGCACCACATCTCAAGAGCATATATTTTGTTCTTTTTGACGTCTCGTAGGGCCCATGTCTCTGCCGCATACAGAAATACAGGGAAAACGAGCGCTGGCAATAATCGCCTTACGCCTACCTAGATACCTTCTGCTATAGACTTAATTGTGTTGTGATAGATACGGTCGATGGTACCCTTTAGGTAGTAGGTTTCCTTTTCTTGAAACGTACTATTGAAATTGAAACCTAGGGGCCACCTTCCTGCTACTCCTGGCCCACCCTTACTCTACGGCATCCTTGGTGGTGAGCTTATTGGCACGAATATCATTCTTGACGACGTCAAGCCTTACATCGCTGCCGGCCTCTCCTTCCCGTGCCCGGCGGGGGTGGCATGGCCATACACTTGTTCCTCACGTAACTTGTCGTGCGTACTTCCCTGTAGGTACTTTAATTACATTAATATACTCATGCATTTTCAAACAATTTTATAAACTTATTTATAGAAATTCTCAAGAAATAAAGTTGTAAACTTATAAGGATTAGTTGCACGAGATTGGAATTTACAACTGAGATTTACTTAAATGTCGTGTTGTAACTTAACCTTGCGTAGCATCTATTTGCAAACACAGACTGTATGTATATGTCAAAATCTTTGTTTGCAAATTATTATTGTCTGTAATTAGGTTTTCTTGACTTTATATGATAGTTACATTGTTAGGTAGAGTATGTAAGAAAATCCTGTCAGATTCGAAAAATAAATAATAAATAAATAAAAAATAATCGTGGACAAATTCACACAGCGCCATCTAGCCCCAAAGTAAGCAAAGCTTGTGTTATGGGTGCTACATAACTGATAAGCCATATACCTGGGAGATGTTTAGGTTCATATAGCCCACTACATCAAATTCTCTACTGCATCAGAATGTCCACTGTAACAGTACGTCCATTTTATTAGAATGATGCCTACCATATCGGAATGACCACTATAAAACACCGTCCACTTTATCAGAATGCCCACTGTATCAGAACGTCCACTTTATCAGAATACCCACTGTAACAGAACGTCCATTTTATTAGAATAATGCCCACTGTATCAGAATGACCACTGTAAATACCGTCCGTTTTATTAGAATAATGCCCACTGTATCAGAATGACCACTGTAATATACCGTCCATTTTATCAGAATGCCCACTGTAACAGTACGTCCATTTTATTAGAATAATGCCCACTGTATCAGAATGGCCACTGTAATATACCGTCTATTTTATCAGAATGCCTACTGTAACAGTACGTCCATTTTATTAGAATAATGCCCACTGTATCAGAATGACCACTGTAATATACCGTCCATTTTATCAGAATGCCCACTGTAACAGTACGTCCATTTTATTAGAATAATGCCCACTGTATCAGAATGGCCACTGTAATATACCGTCTATTTTATCAGAATGCCTACTGTAACAGTACGTCCATTTTATTAGAATAATGCCCACTGTATCAGAACGTCCACTTTACCAGAATGCCCACTGTAACAGTACGTCCATTTTATTAGAATAATGCCCACTGTATCAGAACGTCCACTTTACCAGAATGCCCACTGTTGCAGAACGTTCATTTTATCCGAATGCCTACTGAATAAGAACGTCCGCTTTATCAGAACGCCCACTATATCAGAATATCCACTGTAACAGAACGTCCACTTCATCAGAATGTACACTTCATCAGAAAGTCGTGGTAGGGTAGGGTAGAGTAAAAGGTGGAGTAGGGGTAGAGGTACAGTTCAATAAATTAAAACTCGGGAACGAAGTCGTGCCGGGAAGTTTATTAAAAAGTTAAAAAAAAATTATATTCTTTGGGGTAATTTTCGAATTATCGAAAATTCTATCGGTTTTAAGTTTGTCTCAACAAATATCTGCGTGTTATTTATCTTACACACATATATATTTATTTCAATTTAAAGTTCTCCGCCTCTAAAAAACTCTTTACAAACTCAAAAACTTACATAATGGTCGATAACCGATAGTCGACACCCACGAGTGTAAAGGCGCATTTTCATTGGTCGATAAATCGGTCGTTAGCCCGAATTCGGGGACTTCCCGCATGCGAGCTAACGACCAATGAAATTCATCGGTCGATAACTCGGTCGATTCGGGCTTACCGCATTCGGGATAGCGACCAATGAAATTAGTCAGTCGATAACTTGGTTAATACAAAGCATTCGGGGACTCCCTCATAGGGCCTCATAGCACCTCGGTCATTAGACGTCATCAGTCAACACGGTTCTTTCGCACCTTGCATGCGGACGCTAACGACCAATGTAAACGGTTCCCCGCATGCGGGCCCTATGGCATGCGTTACAGAAATTTCCCGTACCCCGCATACGGGCGCTAACGACCAATGAAAATGCGCCTTAAGGGTTTTATACGAGTAAAAGCGTCAGACGTGGTTTTAGAGATAATCTACATGGTTGCTCATTAACACATTGATTTATTTAATACATAAACACACAGAATCGATAATTACAATTCGTATTAAATTTGAATAAGGATATTTTTAACGCATCACGCGCTATGCGCTAACCCCTCACCACCATAATCCCCTTGGCAGCTGTCAGCTGTCAAGAATCAATAAAAAATGATTAAACGATTATTTTATTTTTTTATTTTTTATAGGGTAATTTTTTTTTTTTTTTTTTTTTATGTCATACGTTAGGCAAACAGGCAAGCGGGCCACCTGATGGAAAGTGGTCACCACTGCCTATAGACATTAGCAACACCAAGAGTATCGCTAATGCGTTGCCTACCTCTATAACGCGTTGCACTGGCAGCAAAAGGCAAATGCCACTCCACTGCCAAAGCCACGGTTCACCATATCCCTACCCCATGGAGCACTGGAAACCTTACTCACCGGCAGAAACACAATACTATTTAAAAGAGTATTATTTAGCTGCGATATTCTGTAAGGTGGAGGTACTTCCCCAGTCGGGCGGCTCCAATTCGAACGAGATACCCCGCTATGCCCTACCTCTCTTAAATGTATAATATGTCGTTTTAAAGTTAAACGGGATTTAACAAATAGTTAATAATAGATTAGTATTAGTGTACCGTAAGGGAGTAAACGAGCAGACAGCCCACCTGAAGGTAAGCGGTATCTGTCGCCCAAAACATCTACGATTCATGCAATTAGGTATTAGGCAATACTAATAGCAGAACCGGAGGTGCGTTGTCACTATGAGGACTACGATAAAATGCCACAAGCCTGTAATTGCGCTGGCAAACCTTCAAACCACAACACAACAAGCATTGTTGCTTGCTGGCAGAAATAGAAAAGGCGGTGGTACTCACACAGGCAGACTCCTCAGGCTGGACAGAGTCCTACCACCTCAAAGCCCTTCCTAAATCTTATTCAAACTAATTTTTCCACAGCATGCTACCTCAGCATCAGTATGGGCATACTCTTCGCGTGGCCGTCCTGTACTCTTAGGTTATTTGGCTCCCAAAACACGACGCTACACCGACCTATGACAGAAGTTGAGTTAGCTCTGTTAGGGAGTCTCTCGTCCATAGGGGCCTTCATCGGGACCCCTATTGCTGCTTACTTCTTGGACATCACCGGCCGGAAGTATTCGTCCGTGATCTGTGCTTTGACTACTGTGGTAAGTGAAACTAGCCGTTTTTAGCTGCTTTCATCCACACGGATTTCGAATCTTAGTAAACAATCAACGGTCCTGTCAACATGTTATTTTCCCGGAATAAAAAGTGGCCTACCCCACCTGTGGGACAGAGACGTCAGCTTTATGTATAAAAATACATACATATAGCCTATGTTACTCAGTGATAATGTAGCGTTCTGTTAGTGAATTTTTTATATTGGTCTAGATTTTTTAGAGTTTATTCATTAAACAATATACATATCTTTTGAATAAGGGAAAACATCGTGATGAGACCTATACATTCAGGCGACTGAATGTATTACCATGATCCAATCTTAGGGTCACGGAGGTCAGATGGCAGTTGCTCCACTGTCCTGATCTGCCAAATCCTGGATCATGGTCAAAGCGGCCCGGAGCCTTCGTTCTGGCTGGTAACACGACAATGCACGAATTGTTGCTTAGCGGCAATAATAGATAAGGCGGTGGTACTCACCCAAGTTGACTCTTCAGGCTTGACAGGGCCTTACCATATGATCTGGAAACTACAGGAATATACCACCTTCATTAAACTCCACCTTTTAATCCACAGATAGCCTGGGCCATGATAGCCTCCTGCAACAGAGTGGAGGTTCTCCTGTCCGCCATCTTCGTATCAGGCTTTGGAGGTGCCGTGTTTCTCATAGCACCAGTTTACGTCAGCGAGATCTGCCAAGAGTCCATTCGAGGCATGATGATGTCTTTCTCCATGATCTTCTATGGAGTGGGGATGCTGATTTCCTACGCTCTCGGTGGATATACTGAGTACAATGTGATGGTGTATATCAGTATGTCCATGGCGGTGCTTGGTGTATGCGGATTGTTCTTCTTGAGAGAGAGCCCCATGTTCCTAATGAGAAAGGGGTTGGAAGAGGTTAGTAGAATTTTTTAAAGTTTTAGTTTCATCTTGGAAGCATTATCTTGGAATCGTCATTTGACGAACTGACTGGTTTGGAGAGGTCCCGGTTTCTATTCCCGGCCGAGCAGAAGTTATGAATTTTAATTTCTGTTACGGGTCTGGGTGTTATATGTATAATAGAAAGAAAGAAAGACATTAACTACATCCACGCAGAATAGGCGCGAGTTCGTCTGAATGCGGAAACGGCCCGGATACATCTATCTACATCTAAGACATTTACTACACATAGCACACCACGACACAATAATAGTTACATAATTGCAATGGGAAAGATTAATAATAAGAACATTTATAACAATGAGTAGCATCCCATTTTTTTTATGTCATACGGTAGGCAAACAGGCATAGGGCCACCTGATGGAAAGTGGTCACCACTGCCTATAGACATTAGCAACGCCAAGAGTATCGCTAATGCGTTGCCTACCTCTATAACACGTTGCTCTGGCAGCAAAAGGCAAATGCCACTCCACTGCCAAAGCCACGGTTCCCCAAATCCCCACCCCATGGAGCACTGGAAACCTTACTCACCGGCAGAAACACAATACTATTTAAAAGAGTATTATTTAGCTGCAGTATTCTGTATGGTGGAGGTACTTCCCCAGTCGGGCGGCTCCAATTCGAACGAGATACCCCGCCCCGCTATGCCCTACCTCTCTTAATCTCTCTCTGCCCATGCCAGTCGGTCCCGCGGCGGCCAGCGTGAGTTGTACCCTTTCAGCATATACTGTGAGCCGCAAGGAGCGACTCACAATAAGTACCTATGTATTTATTTAAAAGTCTATAAGCAGTTTATCAATTGTCTAGCATCCAAAGCACAAGCTTTGCTTACTTTGGGGCTAGATAGCGCTGTGAATGAATGAATTTTTCAAGCATATTAATTAGCTCTCACATTTTGTAACTCATCTGCTGTCTAAATTAAATCTATATCCACATCAGGTTGTTTGACGGTTGAGATCAGATAATTTTGTACATTTTGTAGTATTTTATTACCTTTGTTATACAGGCAGGTAAACAATGTTACTTCTATAATAAAAAGTGAGCGGAGAATTTTTATTACGCAGACAGATAAACAACTTAAAATTGAGTCAATTTAACTTCATCTTAATTTATTTTAATTGCTTAAGGAACCACTAACCTAAGGAACCACTAACCACTCCTGTTAAGGTATACGACTCGTAAGCGAGAGGCACCGGGTTCGAATCCCACTGCGGTCATGTACCGATGACTCTTTTCTGAATTATATATTTTGAAAGCTTACCCATGCTCTTACGGTGAGGGAACAGATCGTGATGAAACCTGCACATTTTTGGGCGACTAAATATTTAACCATGATTGGCGACAGGAACATACTAATAGTATTGTTTGGCTGCGGTATTCTGTAAGGCGGAGGTAGTGTCCCGGCCGGGCGGCTCCTCTGTTGGTCACCTCCAAACGCAAAGGTTCTATACAACGTTTTTCACACGTACGATTCGGATGTGGAATGAGCTCCCAGCCATAGTGTTACATTTGGACTTTAACGTCTTTGCTATACAGGAAACAGCGAAGACCCTCGCGTTCTTCAGAAGCTGCACTCCAAACGACAAGGAGGTGTTGCAAGAGATGGATGCCATGAGGAGAGCACTTAACCCTGACTTGGAGGGCGAGTCTTGTAAGATTTATTATTTATTTATTTATTATTTGACTAGCCAGGCATTTGACCGCCACCTCACCTGGTGGTAAGTGACGATGCGGCCGATGATGGAGCATGTCTGTCTAGGAACAGCCTTTTCACTCTAGACTTGAAGGCATTCACTCGCAGGCAACGCCTTCCACTCCTTAGCCGTACGCAATATAAAAGTCGAGCCAAAGCGGTGAAGTATACTTTACTAGTACTGAGCGCCAGAGTTCATGTTCATCAGGTCTGACTGTCTAGTTCGAACGGATTATACAATCAGTCCAGGGTACAATCTAAGCCATGTGTCGTCTAATTCAGGTAGGAAGAACCAGAGATACAGCTTGTCCTCCCCGTAGTACTGGCATTTATACATTACGGAGGTCATTTAAAATGGTGACACGGGCAACAGGTAACCTGTCAAAAACTATATCTACGCAGACGAAGTCCCGTGCGAAAACTAGTATTTAATAATATACAACCTAGAGAGACCTAGTACCTATGGATAGTATAATTATTTTTATGATTTTCAGTGCCAACTTCTCCCGAAGAAGCGGCGTTAAAACCGCCCAAAATACAGGAACAAAAGGAAAAACTATCCTTCTGGCAATTTTTCAGTAAGTTCTTCGATAATAGAGAAGTAGTTAATAGACATAAACGTAAGTTACGATAGTAACAAAATCATTATACATTATCATCTTGGCGTCAATGTCACGGTTTTGCTCTCGCGCATAAGGGCCCAGAATCCGTCCTGACCATGATCCAGGACTTGGCAGATCAAGTAATTACAATGGAGCGAGAAGTAGGTACATCTGGTATAATCCGCGTCATGAAAGAAGAGATTTGTCAAATGGCAGTAGAGGGAATTTCGCGCAGGTAATCACCTACTAAGCAAGTCAAACCACGTGACCCGCCAAGTCTCTTCTTATTTGACACTAGTTGTAACAAAATCATTGGCGGATATGAATTAGTAACTTTTTAATCTTTTAAATACAAGAACTAGGTATCTAGCTAGTCTGGTGGTAAGTGATTATGCGGCGTTTATGCCCTTCTAGGAACAACCTAGTCACTTGAACCTTGAAGGCATTCAGAGTACAAAGATCTGGGAGCACACAACTTAGTCGTACGCATTTAATTGAACTTTTAAACACAGCCGATTTATATCACACACAAACAAATATGTATTATAGCAAACGAGCATATTGTAACGCTACTTATAAAAATAACATCTTGGGGTTAATGTCCCGCTTGTGCTCTCGAACCCGGAGGACCCGGGGTCCAGATCCAGGATTTAGCAGCTTGCCAGCGACTGCCATCTGACCTCCGTGACCCTGCTACCAGGGTAACATGACAAGATTGGATCATAATTCCAATTGGTGTAGGGTACATGTAGGGTAGGTTTAGGATAGACGCAGAGTAGGTGTAGGTTAGGAACCATGCGAAAAAAACGCCGCCGGGCCTTAAAAAAATGTAATCCTTCCAGAGAAATCCAAATCGACGCGCCGGGCGACCTTTGTCACTATGACCCTGATGACCGCCTCCATCTTCCAAGGGTTGTCCGTGGTTCAGGTCTACGCTGAACCCCTCTTCGAGGATGCCGTCCCGAACATGTCTGCTACGATTAGCAGCATCATATTCTCAATCATCAGCATCGTCTCTGGGTTCGTGTCTGCGTATCTACTCGAGCGCGCTGGCCGGCGGGTAAGCTCCATTTGTATCTGATTCATCATCGTCGTCATCATTATCATCGTCATCTCTGCTGAACATCTTGCCTGCACCTCTTCCGGCTGCGGCTCCCTACAACCTGTAAAAGGTCGTCCGTATATTAACACGATGTTGTCTCTCACTGTAAGATCATCGGTTGGTCTTCAACTAATAAACATAACTCAGAAAAGAGTCATCGGTACATGGTGCCACTGGGGTGCGAACCTTGTACCTCTCATTTACGAGTTAGACCACCAAAGGCCACCGACACCCTTCCGAGATCTTAGCATAATAAGGCCTTTGTACATCTCTTTTACCGTATTGTTTCCTAATGATATGTTTGTGTACAAACAAATAATAAAGAATAATGTTTCATTGAAATCTATTCAACAGTGAAAAATATTTCTCTCTGACCGACTGCTTTGTCTGATCGGACGACATTTTTTTTCCTGTTTGCTTAACCGGGACATTCACGCCGTGACAGTATTATTATGATTTTTATATTAAATTTTAACCAAAAACCTTTTTTCCTAGCCACTAATGATCTACGCGTCGTTCGCTTCTGGGATCACCTGTGTTGTACTAGGATCCCAGCTGCAAGTACACTGGGCGCCGCACTGGATGACCGCTGTGCTGATATACCTGTTCTGCATCACGTACATACTTGGCCCCGGCACTGTACCCTTTGTTTTGGGTCCGGAGGTGTTCTTGCCTGAGGTGAGAACACTTGCTTTTTTATAACATTAAGGTGGCAAATAAGCTTACGGTTAGCTTGATGGTAAGCAGTTGCCGTAGCCTGTAGCTATTTCCAATCATCATCATCATCCGAGCGGTCAATTCCAGCTTCTGCCAGGGTCCGCTTTTCTACTTTGTTTTATCCACCTTCACCAATCTTCGACATCCTGACGCCGAAAGCCGTTGGCTCTCGCGTCCGACATCCATCCATAGTTTCTTAGGTCTCCCGCTTGACCTATTTCCTGATACAGGCAGGTTCAGGTACCTATTTCCCACGTATCCCTGAGGCGTGACCAAACCAGCGCCGGCGAGCTTCTTCGATCTTATCTGCGATATCCCTCACGCCAAGGCTGCCACTGATGTACTCATTACGTATTCGATCGAGCCGCGTAACTCCGCACATCCACCGCAGCATTTAATTTCGTTGGCGTGGAGTTCGCGACGTGTTTCGTCAGCGCTGGCCATGTCTCACAGGCAAAGAGCATCACAGGTCTATATACGACTCTACTGTGGGCAAGATACTCGACCACCTAAATTTACCCCGCCACGAGTTGACACGCCAAAAAACGTACCAGACCACACTGACAATGATTCTAACAATCATTTGTCTCCAATTCCAGGTCAAAACAATCCTCTCGATGCTACTAACAGAATGGATCTTCCTTTGCTACTTCGTGATATTATTCATCTTCAACCCGCTGGTGAATGCCATCGGCTTGGGGGCAGTGTTCTACGTGTTCGCCATGATATGTTTCCTCACTTCTGTATTCAGCATCTTCTTCCAACCAGAGACCAAAGGGTTGCCCGTCGACGAAATCCAGGGCCTTTTCTTGGGGAAACGGAGGCAACCCAAAGTGGTTTAGCAAATATAAAATTAGGAAACAATCCTCGTGATTTATTTTTTGTTACCTACACCAATCGGTAGACGAACAGAGAGCGGAATACCTGATGGAAAGTGGTTACCGCTGCGCAGCTGGACATTAGCACCACTAGCGTATCACCAATTGTGAACCTGCAACTAATAAATTCATCATCATCATAATCACAGCCCATAATTGTCCACTGTACGACTTAGGGTCTCTCAGATGAAAGGAGAGATTATTATGAGTTTGTCTAAGTAGGTTTATCAGTGCTTGTCTGCTAAGTGAATGCAATACGCGTGTATGATTCGTTCACATGTAAATTTTGTTCAATTTCCAATCCACCTCACAACCCATAACAGTCCACTGCAGGACTTACGGCCTCTCCCTCCAAATGGAAGGTTATTGCCATGATCTCCACGCTTGGCAGGCGGGTTACAGATCGCAGTGTTATAAATATGACAATGGAAAAAGCTGCTGCCCATTTCCAACCAACGAAGATTCTAGATCTTTTGCCTCGAAAACATTAGTCGCCTTGTACTACACCCACGAATGTAAGGGGTTGGTGCTATTATACTCTGCCGGAGACCACACGGCCATAAAGTTCAAATTGTTTCGCAAAGAATATTTCTGTACCTAGTGCAGATTGAGCACTAAGCAACGATACTGTAACATTGGCATTAAGAAATGTCTTAGAATCTTTTCATTGTTTACATTGAATGAGGCCTGTATGAGGCATTGTATGAGGTACCCAGCACAATTACAGGCATGAGGTATACCTACCATCTTCCTTGTCGCTACCAATCTTATTACTTGTTGTATTACTGGTACTGTATTTTTAGTGTAGTGCTACTGTCGGTAGCCTAAGGCGTTGTCTTAATTGACAACGGTTGTGCGACAATGGTCGTACGACGGACGTCGCTCGACCAATAGGAGACCTCAAAACTGTCTGTCGAACGACCATGATCGCACGTCCGTTCCCAATGTGAGAATTTCCAAGAGTCGATTAAAACGAAAAAATAGTTATAATAGTTGTAATAGATGGCGTTAATTAGTCACGATTCTCAAAAATAAATCATTAAAAAGCGGGAGCGTTAGATGAATAAAAATTTTCACATTTTGCGCTTTCTTCCCAGAAAAGGAACTAAAACGAAGTATCTTTTGACGAAACAGCTTTCCGAGTAACTTCGGTTAAAAAAATCAATACTTATTTATTTATTTTACAGTCTTACAGCAATGTACATTTGTTTACAATCAGATTCATAATTGAGAATCCTTTCTAAGTAGCGCCATCTAGTGAGGCACCGCTGAACTACACTTTTTACTTTTAAAGTAACTGTCTGAAAATCCCCCATTTGGACAGCGCCTAAAGGCTAACGTGACCGAGAGGTACCGAGTTGGACCCCAGTGCTAATAACTTTTGACTTAATGTGAATGACTCCATGTAAAAGGCACCACATAATACCAACGCTTTTTCTGAGTTTTGACCTATTTCATGAGTGTGGGAAAATATCGTGATGAAACCTGCACATTCAGGCGACTGAATGTGTAACCATGATCCAATCTGGTCAGGTTCTCCTGTTAACAGGTTTACGGAGGTCAGATGGCAGTACCGAGGGTACCGATTCTGGTGTGCAATGCAGTTGTTATTATGTTGCAATGTAACTGTGATGTCATTATAATTACGTCGAGGTATCGAGTCAGTCCCAGCATCATTCCAGTTAAATTGCAGTGAAATCATTGTTCGACCTTTGACACGTTTTCGTTGACAGAATTGAAGGCAGTTTGACAACTAAGAATATTATTAGTAATTTATTTATTTATTGGAGTACCAACAGCCATATAAAACCATAATGCAACTAAAGTACCAGAAAACGAATTGTGGAAACGTTCGAACTCATGAAAGTTGCAACTCACCATCATTTGAATAACAATCGCACGTTTGACCATGCCATGCAATTGTAATGTTACTGCAACTGAGACGATTTTCGAACCAGAATCGAAGCCCTGTGAGAATCACGTGAGACATCATTGTAATAAAATCATCGTAACCGAAATTCAACTAATGTACATAACTCAGAAAAGAGTCCTTGGTACATAATGGCAATGAGATTCGAACGCGGTACCTTTCGCTTTCGAATCGGATACCGTAACTATTCGGCCACCGACGTGAGGCCTTATAGTCACTTTTCTAAATATGGATGAACCCGACGAACTCTGATGTCTAGTGCTAATGCGCTTATTACACATGCCTAAATTCAGTAACTAAATTCAGAAACAAAAAGCGTGAGAGCAAATCAAAGTGGAATGTATTGCTCATAGAATAAGGTCCATTTTTGTATCACTTATATTATGTCACATGTCGCTCCGCTTTTCAAAATCCGTGATACAAAAATGGACCTTATTTTATGAGCAATACATTCCACTTTGATTTGCTCTTACGCTTTATGTTTCTGAATTTAGTCAAATGTAATAACTCTCGCGCGCCTACTATCAGTAGCCTCAGCACTAGTGTGTCCGCGACAGAGCTCGCGCCGTGAGGGAGCGTTTGTCTCTTTCTCTCAATACTAAGACGAAAGAGATAGCAATACCTATGTCGCGCTTTTTCTCGCTTATCGCACGCGAGAGCAACTTGTGGTAGGCCTACAGATAGAATATAGACTGTGAGGGTGCCGTAGGTTATCTTACGTGGTCGAGTACAAGAAAAAATCCACTTTGTAGACGTTTTGGAGACCCACAAAATGTTGGTATGCGCGTGCGCAAACTGGCACATCATCATCGTCATCATCTTGGCGTTATGTCCCTTGCTCCCGCGCAGCACGCGAGGGCCCAGGGTCTGCCTTCCTGCTATTCTTGGCCCACCTCGCTCGGTCTTCGGCATCCCTAGTAGTGGTGAGCTTATTGAACTTGAACAGACTCACCACCTATCCTAGAGTATATTTTGTTTTAACGTGTCTAAGGTTGCCTGGAAGAAATCGCTTTAAGCGATAAGGCTACCGGTTGCTTTTCTTTTTTTCCTCTGTTTTTGTTTTATTTTATGTATAAGCAATGAAGAATTTTTCATTCATTCATTCAAATTATTTTGATCCCAAACTTCGACTTTTTGTAGCGATAGTACTTTTATATTCTCTTGTGTGGGTTCTACAAGTAATAACCACATTGAAGTCACTTTTATTTTTGGTGACTATAATATGGCTGAAAAGCCAAACTGAGATGGATGAGATATGAGGATGTGAGGCAAACCTGATTTTTTTACTTATATAAAGAGCGTCGGTGGCCGAGCGGTTAGAGTATACAACTCGTAAGCCAGAGGTCCCGGGTTCGAGTCCCGCTCCGGCCATGTACCAATGACTGTTTTCTGAGTTATGTACATTTATTGAATACCAACCGATGCTCTTACGGTGAGGGAAAACATCGCGATGAAACCTGCACATTCAGGCGACTGGATGTGTAACCATGATCCAATCTGATCAGGTTCCCCTGGTACTGCTACCTGCGGTCATGGAGGTCAGATGGCAGTCGCTCCACTGTAATTACCTGACCTGCCGAATTCTGGATCATGATCAAGGCGGACCCCCGGGCCCTCGTGCGTGAGAGCACAACTGGGACATTAACGCCAAGATGATTATTTTATTTATATAACCCATACAACAGGAGATGTAAGTACTGTCGCTACGAAAAGTCAAAGTCCGGGACAAAAAAAAAACATGTACTCATTGATGTAGGATATACCTACCTACCTAAGGCGTTCTCACTGTCACAGAAAAGACGTAAGACGCAGACACATCGCGGACGCGGCGCCCGTTCAATTTACTTTCATACTAAATGTATAGAAACGTCGCGACGCAAAACATACAGGAAAGACAGGGTAGGACAGGGCGAGGACGCGTCGCAGACACGACTTGAAACATACAGAAATGACGAGGCAAGGGCGCGCCGCGGGCGAGAGCGGGGGTGCGGGCGGGGCGCGGTAGCCGGGCCTCGCCCGCAACGCTTGCTGTCCTTGTCTTGCCTACGCTCTTGACCATAGCCTCCTTCATCTTACAAGCCATGCTGTAGCACGGAACGGCAACGTCGCTGTGAACCGATTGACTCATTGTTTACATGTCAACGTGCGGGAAAATTATGAATTTTATGATGAAAATTTAAAATATATTGATAAAACTGTAAATTAACTCGTTTGTATGGACCATCTACGAAGGTAAATAAAAGTAAATATATTTATAATTATGCTAAAATTGGAAAAATACGATTTTTGAAAAACAATCCTTGACCATTTATGTTGTTAGTTTTTTACTTATTTACAAATTCTGTTTTATATTCTTAATCTTTCTCTAACAGATGCAAAGGCCTTGTTGCATTTGAAAAATGCAAGTAAAATTATGATTAAACCATAAAAATGGAAAAGAAGCTGTGCCGATGTTTTGCTTTCCAAAAGATGTAATTCTATTAAATAAATGGACTTCTGCTATTCCCTAAGCATGCTGGATTCCCACCGAAGGATCTTTTGTATGCAGCAAACATTTTCGCATTGTGAAAATTAACACAACTACTTTAAACCACGATCTCTGATTATCCACGATGATCTAAGTATTGTAAAAGTAGATAGGTACAATAAGTAAGTAAATAGTTAGTTTTTATATACTTAGGTACTTACTTAAATAAAACTGTTTAAAATGTATTATACCTAATATTTAATAAATTGGGCAATATTTTGGCTGGCATAGATTATATTTTATTTCATAATACCTTTTGGTCGCGACTGCGTCCGCATAAAATTTGGCTATAACGTTCCGGACCCGACACAATAAATATCGGGATAAATTATAGCATATGTGTTATTCGGAGCTATATGCTACATAACTGCCAAATTTAATTAAAATACGATCTGTAGTTTTTGCGTTAAGGTGTAAAAAACATCCATTACGTACAAAACCAAACATAGATTATATTTATATTTATAATATTAGGATAATACAATTGCAAGTAGGTAGATAGGTAAATAGTACAGGAATATATCCAATTTCATATTATCTAACTAATGTTTATACTTATTAATATACTTTATCACTTAAATAACTATTAACATTAAACGACGACCGCGATGAGAGTTTTACAGTAGTTTTCATTTCAATAAAATTAAAAAATGCGACGTTGTCAAACTTCTGCGCATGGCTTGTGAGATGAAGGAGGCTATGTCTTGACTGATCCGCGACGGCGCCGCGTCCTTGCTCTGTCTTTTCTGTATGTTTTAAGTCGCGTCCGCGTCCCGTCTGTGCCCTGTCCGCGACGTGTCTGAGTCTTTTCTGTGTGGCCGCTCGCTAAAACATACAGAAAAGACGAGGCACGCACGCGCCGCGGGCGAGAGCGGGGGTGCGGGCGGGGCGCGGGGAGCCGGGCCTCGCCCGCAGCGCTTGCTGTCCTTGTCTTGCCTACGCTCTTGACTGGTCTGTGCCCCGTCTGCGACGTGTCTGCGTCTTTTCTGTGTGGCCGCTCGCTATGGCCGCTCGCTTAAGTCGTGTCTGCGACGCGTCCGCGCCCTGTCCGCGCCCTGTCTTTGCTGTATGTTTTGCGTCGCGACGTTTCTATACATTTTATATGAAAGTAAATTGAACGGGCGCCGCGTCTCCTACGTGTCTGCGTCTTACGTCTTTTCGTGAGCGTCAGAATGGCTGGTTGTCTGTGCCGTAGGTGTATGAAAGTTGATTAGATAATTGCTACATAATTGCTTATATTTGCTACATATAATAAATAATTGCTACATATGATGTTTATTTAGAAATCAGTTTTTTTTTTGTCCAGCCATTCTGACGTTTAGATGGCTGGTAGCCTCCTAATTTAAAGTCAAGCATGCAGAGTTTCCCAAAATGTATTGCGTCAATAATTGCTACATATTTGCTACATATTTGCTTCATTCAACTTCATTAGATAAAACTTCAAAAGAACGTTAAACAAAAGATGTAGCATTTACTTGAATTATCCCAAGGAAAAGTGCCTGACAAAATAATGAAAGCAAATAGTTATGTAGCGCAATCATAGGAGGCAGGTGTTTTAAATTGTTAAATTACATGTAATGTTATGCTCTGCCTGGCATTGTCGAGCACGGTTCGGTTGGCGAGGGATACGTTTATCTACGGCCATAGGGCGGTCAGCGTGTCACTGTGTGTTTCCTTCCTACTTTCCTACCCCCTCCTTTTTGACGATTGAAAGAGATATTTATTGTCCTAAACAATAAAGAAATTTTGAATTTTGAATATGAGTAGGTACATTTTGACGCAAGAATCGTATTCCTTACGTACGGTTACCAGAGCCTAAACAATTGAAACGGATTACTATTTGCTTTCATTATTTTGTCAGGCACTTTTCCTTGGGATAATTCAAATAAATGCTACATCTTTTGTTTAACGTTCTTTTGAAGTTATATCTAATGAAGTTGAGTGAAGCAAATATGTAGCAATTATTGACGCAATACATTTTGGGAAACTCTGCATGCTTGACTTTAAATTAGGAGGCTACCAGCCATCTAAACGTCAGAATGGCTGGACAAAAAAAAAATCTGATTTCTAAATAAACATCATATGTAGCAATTATTTATTATATGTAGCAAATATAAGCAATTATGTAGCAATTATCTAATCAACTTTCATCCACCTACGGCACAGACAACCAGCCATTCTGACGCTCACGTCTTTTCTGTGTGCCCGCTCGCTAATGTCAACTTACAAAACATACCTACTAATCTACACACTCTATAGGCATATCAACAATGCTACGCGGGAAATACGTGCATTCTACACTCATTACAAGTACAAACATTACTATTTATCTTTACAACGACATGAGAGTTATATTTGCGACAATCATAATTAAATTATGGCGCAGACATTCCGCGATTGTTATACTTGGAGAGAAGAACAGTTTTTTTGTTACCTAGGAAGGCACACAGACGGACAGACAGCCCATTACATTTACAAGCTATTAACTTGCACTGTTCAAATGTAAGTTGTTAATCAAAACTTGCAAAAAATTTTTTGACCATTTGTTGGTTTCCGATTGAGCTCAGTTTTAGTATACCTATGTAACTTGGATGACAATGCAATTATATGGTACCATGGAGCTGGTCTGATGATGGAGTCGGAGTCATAGGAACTAATGAATGAAGATAAACAGATAAACCCATCGTGTTTGGGCTGTTTGGAATACTTTACCGCCCGGTAAAAGCTATTGTTATGAAAAAATATTTTTTATTTGAGAACTTATTAATCTTAAAGCCGTTATCATCAACGTTATCGTAGAGTATGTGAAGTTGCAGGACTTCATTCCGCTGGCCCTTTTCCTCCATTGGGAATAGCGGTTCATCTTCATCCTTAAGTCGAAGAAATTCCTGTTATCTGCACGAGCCGCTTTCGTTCAACCTTTTTTATGTTTATGACTAAGGAATGGAACATGTTACCTGCGAGCGTGTTCCCTGATCATTATAATCTAGACGCCTTCTAAGCTAGAGTGAATAGGCTGTTCATAGACAGGCATGCTCCATCTTCGGCTGCATAGTCGGTTAGATTGCGGTCAAATGCCGTTCGGGCCTATATGGGTCTAATACCGTGTACATTGTTTTTCCGAGGAACGTCATAAAGTGGCGTTTAGCGGAAGAAAATGCTCATTGCCCGCGCCACGCACCCTCATGTTCATCTACGAAAATTCATTCACCCACCTACCTTACCTACCGCAGGCGATATACAAGTTAAGTTGTCGACCTATAGTAAAAAGCATTACAGAATGATGCTGACAATGTTCCAGTTCAGTCGTATTTATCAATGCGTGATGCTTCCTCTTCATAATGAGCTAGCGAATGCAGACAACGCTCATTCAAAAGTGCTATTATTATCTCCACGTGATAAACAAGACAATCGTTGTAGTGTACAATTTTATCGATAACAAGCACGTGGGTATACAACGAATAAAGATACAATACTTAAATAGGTTTAAGGAGCATCGTAAGCGAGTGGTACGGGGTTCGAATCCGACTGCGGCCATGCACCAATGACCCTTTTCTGAGTTATGTACATTAGTTGAATACTAACCGATGCTTTTACGGTGAGGGAAAACGTCGTGATGAAACCTGCTGATTCAGGCGACTGAATGTGTAACCATGATCTAATTTAGTCAGGTTCTCCTGGTAGCAGGATCTCGGAGGTCAGATGGCAGTCGCTCCACAGTAATGATTGGATCTGCCAAATCCTGGATCATGTTCAAGGCGGACACCGTGCCCTCGTGCGCGAGAGCACAAACGGGACATTAACGCCAAGATGTTTTTTATTTATTTACATGAATAGGTTTGTAGAGTTGTAAAGTTTTCCTACAATCCAGCATAATATTATATTTATATCCGACAGAAACCTCCTTACAGACATCTGAGATTTTCGAAGATCAGATCGTCAAACAGATTAATTTTTTTTTATTTTTATCTAATGAAATAATAAATAATAAAATAAATAAATAATCGTGAACAAATTCACACAGCGCCATCTAGCCCCAAATTAAGCAAAGATTGTGTTATGGGTGCTAGATAACTGATAAACTACGTTTATACTTTTAAATACATACTTATTATACATAGAACACCCAGACCCGTAACAGAAATTAAAATTCATCATTTCAATTTCTGCCCGGCCGGGAATCGAACCTGGGACCTCTTGCGTGGCGTATGTTGACCACTGAACCACTCAGATCGTCAAATAATCATACAGGCAAAATACTTAATTCAGTAAAAGTTTTTATTCATCTTGGCGTTATTGTCCCGGTTATGCTCTCGCGCACGAGAGTCCAGGGTCCGCTTTGACCAGCCCAGTATTTAGCAGATCAGATAATTACAGTGGAGCGTCTTCCATCTGAAGTCCGTGACCCTGCTGCCAGGGGAACCTGACCAGATTGTCATGGTTACACATTCAGTCGCCTGAATGTGCAGGTTTTATCAGATTGTTCAGGTTTTCAGACACTTAATTAAGTACAGTATGGTTATTGCTTATCTCTACTATAAACACCGACACAAGCGAATAAAGTTTCCATTTACTCATAATGTACACTTGTTATCCTTATTGCTAACAAAAGTTGATGATAGACTCAACCACATTTTGTTAGTTACACTGAAAGACTGTGAAAGTTAATCAAGTTTACGTAAAACAACAAACTTCGTTACATTGAACCTCAACCCAAAATTTTCCAAAACTCACTAAAATGTGCAAAACATCTGAGGTCCTACTTTTGATTTTTGGCATAAAAATACATATTTTTATATATGACGTTGGTTTTCCCTATTTTTAAACCGTATTATTTCCGTATTGCCAATGTGATTTAAAACATATTGAATTTTTCATGCCTAAAATCATAATTGAAACGGTCAGAATCGATGCGAACGATTCAGAAATAGAGCCTCTGTGTGATTAAATTCTAGATTGGATTTATATCAAACACAAAAACAAACAAAATGTCTGATGCCGAAAAGAAAAACCCACCAGTTAATCCTTAAACATAACTCCCAACAGTGTTTGCAGGTACTATGTTTTATCACACAATAAATAGATAGGAAAGACAGACGCATATTCTGCCGCTCAGTTAATCTATATGCTTACGGTTAGCTCACTACCTTTCAACAAGTCGCAAAAACATACAGTTTTTCAAGTATCCACTTTACATTCCAGTTTTTAAAGTATCTAGTGAAAGGAACTCGGGATCATGGGGATGCTCTATCAAGTTGTTGCAACAATTATCTGTAAGTTTTGTTTTTCATTCAGTTTTGCGTATTTAGATGTAGGAAGTGTGTGTAATTGTTCGTAATGTTTGCATGATTACTATTTATAAGTTTCACTTAAACGAACTGGAGTCTCGGTCCTAGACGAAATCATGATTTATACAATCTTCTTGATATTTTTTAACTTATTATGATAATAATATGTTTTAAGCTATCGCGGTTATCACACATTTTTTATTTTGTTCCCAGTTTCCTACCGGGCTACTCGTAAACAAAGGTACGCGGTAGGAAACCCGGAACATACCTTTAAAATTATTATAAAACATATGATTTTGAAAGATTTATATGGCCTTTCTCTTAAATTGCTTACGGTGAATTAAACATTAACATTATTAGGAACATACAGTATCTAAGTCAACGTGTGCGTACTCATACCTTAAGGAATTGTGTTTAGAATGTTCCTGCAATTCACAAAAAAGGTTTAATACAAATTGTAATAGGTCGTATGCCACTTTTTCAATTACACATGATATTTAACTTACAAGAAAGCAATATAAGGCTTAAATCTAGCATAACGTGTCTTAAAGAAAAAAATAAAATCGGTGCGGACTCTTGGTTACCTACGCACCTGGAGGACAGCCAAAATAAACGAATTAGAAATACAATAATGCTATAATATGCTCCACACCACTGCCAGTGTGGCGTTGCTGTTGATCGTCTCGGTCACCATGGCTTATCAGTGTCAGGAGTGCTAGGCAAATTACTCGCTACTCCAGCCTTAGCCTCAGCTTCAGAGGCGGGCCTCGCATAGGTAACTCCCCTGGTGTTGCTGATGTCCTTAGGCGGCTATGACCACGCACCATCAGGCCTGTTTGCTGCTGTATAATAAAATAAAACTATATAATTCGTCGGCCCTTTACTTGCGCAAAATGTGCGGCCGTATTAGAACCTGGTGAAAGGCCCGGTGGTGTGACGCTGGTTCCGTGGAAGTTGGGAAGGCCTTTGGTGTAGGACGCTACTTGCGTCGACACCTTTGCGCCTTCACATTTTTTTAGAACACAAGGTAGGGCTGGAACGGCGGCGGAATCCGATGAAGCCTTCAAAAGGCTCAAATATAGTAATCTCTACAGTGGGTATTTGTTGGAGCCTTTTGGGGTAGAAACACTGGGTCCGTAGGGACCGGGAGCCCATAGAATTTTTAAAGGTATATCAAGCACGTCTCGTCGAGGCAAGTTGTCACCAATATGCTAGACTTTGTTTGGCACAGCGTTTGAGCATTGCCATTCAACGTGCTAACTACTCAAAACATTGAAATTTTGTAAAAGAAATTTTAAACACTTTCAAAGTGGCCCGGGATTTAATATTTAAATACAAATCTTAAATCCTGTTTCACTTTGAAACGATATATTTTAACGAAACTGTGACAAACCACAGACATAATTAGTTGTTTTTAAAATGATGTTTACAAAATTTTATTAGCTTGTTTGTTTACTATGAAAATTAAGATCAAACTTCTCCTGTATGGAGCCGGTCTCTTGCGTTCTTTGTTCTGTGGCCGTGTGGGTAAGGTATCCGACGCGTAAGCGACAGGTACAGGGTTCGAATCCTACTGCGGCCATGTACCAATGACTCTTTTCTGAGTTATGTACATTACTTGAATGCCACGTACGGAATGGCTCACGACGCCCGTACGTCAGTTGGATGCCTGCATCTAGAATAAATGAATGAAATATCCCATCGTCAGAGGATACGGTGACGAAAACAATGATGATGTCCAAATTGGTCGCGAACTGTGGGTCTAAAGGAACTTCCCACGCAGACTAAGGTTGTGGAATGAAATACTTAGACAGGTTTTCCCTGGAGATTACAACATGGAGCTCTGCAAGAAAGGGATGAAAAGGGTATTAGGGGGTCGGCAACGCGTGGGTGATGCCCCTGGTATTGCAAACGTCCATAGGCTGCGGTGACTGCTTATCATCAGGCACGCCGTAAGCTTTTTTGCCACCTTAGCGGTATAAAAAATAAGGGTCGTGCCACTTCTTTCACGTACGCGCGTATAAAGGCCCGCGATGCCTGTACTTTAGTAGGATGCTTGCAACTAGATTATGTGGATATCCCATTGTCGGAGAGTGGGGTGGCGAAAACAATAACGATGTCACTGAAATATCATTCTTCTACATCCCCAGTATGCAACCAATGCCTCATAATGGGCGTGATGTTCGCATGGCCGTCTTGCACGCTAAAGATCTTCGAGTCGGCCGACACTACCCTCCACCGGCCCATGGGGGAGACAGAGCTGGCCCTGTTTGGGAGCCTGTCGTCTATAGGAGCACTCGTTAGTACCCCAATAGCGGGGTATTTGCTGGACAAGATTGGGCGGAAGTATTGCGCGGTCACGGTCTCTTTGGCCAATGTTGTGAGTATGATTGTACTGTCTGTTATTATTATTGCATATTTCGGCTTCACAGAGCATCGTTCTAGATGTGTTTAAAGGTAGCGCCACATTAGAGTGATGTGATGTGACGTTCGTCACGTAGTTGGTTCAAGGGACATCAGCTCTCATGGTAAATGTATGAAAAATCGCATTATAGCAACATACTTGTCTGACGTCGCTGATGCAACCAAATCCATGCGGCATGTGCGTCAAAGCGCATGTGTGCCGTGTCCGCAGACAGACCCAGCTCAAGTGTGATATAGGTACCTACTGCTATATATGTATATGTCTTTCATCTTAATATTGAGAGAAAGAAACAGACGCTCTCTCGCAGAGCGAGTTGTGTCGCGGGCACACTTGTGCTAGCGTGGCATCACATCACTCTAATATGGCGGCACCCAAAACTAACCGATGTGAGTGATTTGTGTCATACTGTAGTTGCTATGAGCTTCTACTGCAAGTACTGCAAACCGCCGGTACATTGGTACTGTGAGGACTAAGTTAATCTGCCTCTTAGCTATAATTGCGCTGGATACTTCAAACCGTTCGACAATGTTAACGTTGTTGCTTGATCGGAGAATGAGATAAGGTGTTGTACCCCTCACTTGGCTTGACAGTGGAATAATCATCATCGTAGCATTAATATCCCAGTTGTGCACTCGCGCACGAGGACTCGGGTCCGTCTTGACTATGATCCATGATTTAGCAGATCAGATAATTACAGTGGAGCGACTGCAATATGACCTCCGTGACCAGTACCAAAGGAACCTGACCAGGTTCGATCATGGTTACACATTCAGTCGCCTATCTGCAGAGTTCATCTTTCATCACGATGTTTTCCCTTGCCGTAAGAGTATCGGTAAGCATTCAACTAATTTGTGTAAATCAGAAAAGAGTCATTGGTACATGGCCGTAGTAGGATTCAAACGCGGTACCTCTCGCTTTGGATACCTGAAAAAGTCGGTTACCGACGCTCCAATGCCGGAATATTTAACAGCAAACCTCATATAGTAAAGGCAAAGATCTGATAAATAAAGAGATGAAGATATTTATTTTCAGTAAGTGTTGGTATAATAATTTGGTCCATCCTAATGCCTTTGATCCAGTTGATCAGTTGGCAGTTTGACACTTTGACCTTCTGATAATCCCCTACAACTCTCTCCACAGATAGCATGGGGCCTAATAGCAGTCTGCAATAGAGTTGAAGTGATTCTCGCTGCCATCTGCATATCAGGCTTCGGTGGTGCCGTATTCCTGAATGTCCCAGTCTACGTCAGCGAGATCTGCCAGGAGTCCATCAGAGGGACAGCTACGGCTGGCGCCATGATATTCTACTGCCTCGGTCTCCTGACATCTTACCTGATGGGAGGTCTACTGGAATACAAGTTGATGATATACATATGTCTGACGCTTTCGGTGATCTTCGTGGTGTCGCTGGGACTGCTGAAGGAGTCGCCGGTGTATCTGATGAAGATTGGAAGGGATAAGGTTAGTCTTGATAGTAGAGTAACCTTTGTTTCTAAATATATTTTTATAGCACTATGGTGGCAAACAAGCATACGGCGTGCCTGATGGAAAGCATAACCGCAGACTGTAACGTTTAGATAGATAGATAGATGTATCCGGGCCGTTTTCCGCATTCAGGCGAACTCGCGCCCATTCTGCTTGGATATGGTGTACTCCAGGATACCCTATTGTTCCTGCCATCCTAACTCCTCCAGGAAACGCAGTAACCCTTTCAGTTTTACAAACGTCTCTGGAAGGGTCTGCGGTTGTCCGAGATGCTCATGCCTGTATTATGCCACCCCCTCGCATGTTTGCAGGATATGTGCTGCTGTCTCTTCCTCCCTCAGGCAGGCTCTGCACAAGGGGCTGTCGGTGAGACCTATGGTGAAGAGGTGTTTATTAAATGGACCGTGTCCCGTTAAAGCTCCGGTTACCAGACGAAGTTGCTTTTTGGTTAGTTGTAAGAGCCTTTTAGAAAGGGATGGGTTAATTTTCGATAGAGCCTCCTTCGCTTGCTTGCATTCCTCTAGTGATGACCAGAGTTGATTATGTTTGGGTCCATGAAAATGGCATAGGTAGAATTGGGCTTGTGGGCTTCGTACTTGAGCCACTTCTGGCCAACTCGTCAGCTGCATCGTTCCCCTCGATCCGCTGTGTCCTTTAATCCATTGTAGGCTTATAGGATTTGTTTTACTATTTAAGTTTTATTATTTAAGCACTTGCGGCAGTCGAGTAGAAGCCCCGAGGTTATGTTGTTGTTTTCAAGGGCCAGGAGTACTGTCCTGCTGTCTGATAAGATCCTAATAGGCTGTTGTTCTACCTTCTTGTCTCGTACCGCGTGTGTGGCTAGGATGATTCCCATGCACTCACACATTTTGATGTTCAGGTCTTCAGAGAAAACTCCGCAACCTGTACCTAATGGACGTTTGCAATACCAGGAGAATTACCCACACATTGCCGACCCCGTAAAAACATTTTCACCCCTTTATTGAAGAACTCCATGTTGTACTCTCCAAGGAAAACCTCTCCAGGTAGTTCATTCCTTAACCTTAGTTTGCGTGGGAAAAAGTTCCATTGTAACCGCTTAGTTCCAAGATTTTGTAATTAGTATGAAAGAAAAGTTATTATTAGTTCATGATAAGTAAGTAATCTTCCAATCCCGCCGTTACAGGAAGCGATGGAGTCGATAGCGTTCTACCGGCGCGTGAAGCCGGACTCCAAAGTCGTGCTGCACGAGATGGATACCTTGCGGCGGGCGTTCAATCCCAATTTGGACGATGATACAGGTTTGTGATCCCTTTCTCTTTAAGCCAATCGATTGCGAACAGGCATGCAAGGCATCCGGCAGCCATGTGGTGTCCAGCAGAGTAGAATAGCACCAACCCCTTACACTCATGGGTGTCGTACAAGGCGACTAATGTTTTCGAGTCAAAAGATCAAGAGTCTCCGTAGTCTGGAAAATGGGCAGCATTTTCCATTGTTATATTTAAACACTGCGCTCTCCAACCCGACTGCCAAGCGTGGAGATTACGGCAATAACCTCCCATTTCGTGGGAGAGGCCCTAAGTCTTGCAGTGGATTGTTACGGGCTGTGATGATGATGCGGGGCACCTGATGGAAAATGGCACCGCTTTCTATGGATATTAGTTTCGTCGATGCCCACCCACGGACATGTTAAATCCGAGGACACGTACGTTGCTCAGGCAACAAACAGGCTAACACTGCCAAAGCTACAGTTATTCCCAGTAGGTGCTGGAGAACTTACTCATTGGTCATGAAACACATAATAGAAATAGTATTGTATGGCTGCGATATTCAGTAAGGTGGACGTACAATACATGAGCACAAATGCCATGATGACCACCTTAAAAATCATATTTCTGTGCAATTGTTTTAAAGTTTTTACAGCATTAATGTATTAATTTGTTTATTCAATATAAATTTAAAATAACCCTGGGGACAAAAGCGAGTTCTTCGAGCTTAAGAGACAGGTAATGCCTCCTTATTTTGGCAAACTCATTTTGGCTATAGATGCACCGAATAACTTAGCACATATGTTGCTGTAGCTGAAAAGAATAATTATCTTGAAGTGGTAATGCACTTATGATCTTGTAGTGTACTTCTCTTATCGGGCGGCTTCAATTCAAATGCGATGCACTTAGATCCTGTTATCTCTTTCATCTTAGTATTGCTAGAAGGATTTGAATACTGTCTCGCAGCGCGAGCTATCTCTCCAGCACACTTGCGAAGTGCGTCTGGATATTTGACCAGCCCATTCCCAAAGCTCACTAATCCTACACGCGATATCTACTCGCGGTGACTTTTTACCTCTGACGGATAACCTGGTTGTGAATACCATCCAACCTTTTCCAAGCCGCAGTTGTTTTTTTTTCATCTTGGCGTTATTGTCGCAGTTGTGCTCTCGTGCACGAGGGCTAGGGATCCGCCTTTACTATGATCCAGGATTTGGTATATTAGGTACCTAATAACAGTGGAGTGATTGCCATCTGACCTCCGTGACCCTGCTACTAGGGAATCCTGACCTGCGGGGCTATTGTCTAACTCAGTTGGCAACTGAATTTGACATTAAACAATTCTACACTATGTCATTTTCGTTGGCCACTGGCTATAGTCTTTAGAGGTGGCCCAACGCATTGCTGATATGCTTGGTGTTGCTGATATCCATAGGCGGTGGTGACCACTTTCCATAAGGCCTATCGGCTGGTGTGAGTGAATTCCGCGGCGCCACATGGGAGAAACTCATCGACCATGTCGGCGAGCGTGAGACCAGCCTACACCACCTGTACCGGAAGCTGCTGAACACCAAGGAACCCATGTGCCCCCTGATCGACGGAACGGGCGGTTACTGCTGGAGAGCGGGAGAGAGGGCAGAGATACTGGCCGACCACCTACAGCACCAGTTCACGCCCAACGACGCTGCCCCCGCCCAAGCCGAACACCACGCTACAGTCGAGGCCTCAGTGGACGCCTTCCTGAAGACCCAGCACCCGCCGCCTCCCGGAGACGCCTTCATGTCACCGAAGGAGGTGGAAAGAGCCGTCCACCATCTGCCTAAGCGGAAGTCGCCGGGACCGGACGGCATAACGACGGAGGCGCTGAAGAGGCTCCCCCGCAAGTGCATAGTGGCACTGTCGCGCCTGTTTAACGGGTGCCTACGCACGGGATACTTCCCGACGTCGTGGAAGATGGGGAAGGCGATAGTCCTCCTGAAGCAGGGAAAGGACCGCCTTCAACCGTTGTCCTACCGCCCGATCACCCTGCTCCCCCACATCGCGAAGCTGTTCGGGCGCCTTCTGCTGCGGAGACTGCACCCGCACATCCAGCTGCGTGAGGAGCAGTTTGGTTTCCGCAGCGAACACAGTACCACGCTACAGCTCACTCGTGTCAAATGCATGAAGATGTATGAATGTGGAAGAGGCAAGAGCTGCGAGTCAGAGTTGTAGCTTGAATCAGAATCAGAATTGCCTTTATTGTTAAACTATATAACTATACAGATATGCAGATGTTAGTACATTAGTAGTTCCAACAGCTTGACCATTGCGGCATTATTGTCGCGATAGTCTTGGCCTATACCTATGGGATATGGGCGTGAGTGTGTATGTATGTACTTATATATGTAGACTAAAACAGTATACCTTTTTATGTCATACGGTAGATTAGGAGGCCACCTGATGGAAAGTGGTCACCGCTGTCTATGGACACTGACAATTTACCTGGTGTTGCACCAGAGATATCGTTGCATCATTCGTTGCATCAGATCGTTGCCATCACCAATGCGTTTCCCACCTCTAAACTCACGGGACATATAAATAAATATTCATTTCTCTATTCTATTCTGCTCTGGTCTGTTCTATTCTATTCTACACGCGTTGCTCTGGCTGCAAGTGGTCTAATGACCCCTAGACTGCCAAAGCCACGGTCCCCATGAAGCATTAACGAATGAATTAATGAATGTATTTATTTGTGGAACACAGGTAAAATTGTTGGAGTACAATACAATATAAAGGTTCTACTGCAACTTGCCTTTCGAACAATATGCCTTATCTCTTTTAATATATAAAATTCTCGTGTCACAGTTTTCGTTGCCATACTCCTCCGAAACGGCTTGACCGATTTTGATTAAATTTTATGTGCTTATCCGGTATCTATGAGAATCGGCCAACATCTATTTTTCATCCCCCTAAATGTTAGGGGTAGTCCACCCCTAAATTTTATTTTTTATTTTTTAGACAAAATTTTTAATTTCTATTTTTTTATGATACAACATACAATAATACAATTATCCTCAATTTTCACCCTTCTACGATCAACCCTTATTTTTTAATAGCCATTTTAGTAATATTTATATGGCAAAACAACGTTTGCCGGGTCAGCTAGTATACATATAATATGCGTAATGCCTTTCGAATAGAATAGAATAACAGAGATTATGGTTTGTTTCATACTTCATACACACACAGAAAACTTAAACTAAGATGCTATATAAGTACAAACATTTGCATTAGCGACCTTCCTCTACTTATAATGCATTTAAATCAGTCATAGACCTAACCTTCACATGGCTTCACTTGCAACTTTACGATCAAAGTTTATATTTAGGTGCAATTTAATTAATCATTATTTACTATAATTAGCACTATTACTGTCGAGCTGTAAAGCAATTGTCTTTTATTAGTTCTCGTGACGTCAGCATCGCGTATCAAATCTCAGAGATTAAGGTTTACAGCTAAACATACATTAGAACTAAACGTCGTAGTTGTGTGTTTAACGCATCTAATTAAAAAGTTGCATATTTATTTAGATTGCGGTTTCAGATAAGTAGGGTATACATGCGTATACGTATTTTATATATTATAGTAAGCAGATGATTGACCGCCATCTGAATTTTATACCACTAAGGTGGCAAACAAGATTACGGCCTGCCTGACGGAAAGCAGTCACCGCAGGACGTCTGGACGTTTGCAATACCAGGGGCATCACCCACGCGTTGCCGACTTCGTAAAAACCTTTTCACCCCTTTCTTGAAGAACTCCGTACTCTCCAGGGAAAACCTATTGGTGGTAAATTACGATCTAGCTGAAGATAGAACATGCTGTCTAAAAACAGCCTATATACACCAGGCGTCAAGATTATAATGATCAGGGAACACACTCGCAGGCACCGTGTTTCATTCCTTCCAGAATATATTATCCAGTCAGAAATGGAGCCGTCCGACTGGGCCAACTTCTATTTTTTTTTTACGCGGGGAATGCATTACGCACGATACCCTCCATAGGGGGGGACGGTAGGCCTGTGTGGGACTCCCAACAGTCGCCGGTGTACCCACTAAACCCCGCGGCGCTCCTGCTTCGCTTCAAGGTGTCATGAGAGTAGCCGAAGTCTTGTCATCCACGACACCTCCGGCATCCGACTTGGAACCTACCTCAACCGTGTAGCCAAAGATTATTGTGAATAATATTGTTCCTGCTGGTGAGTAAGGTCTCCATTGCACCATGGGGAATCGTAGCTTTGGCAATGATGGTGCCTAGTATTTGCCTATTTCTTGCCAAAGCAACGTTTCGAAGGTAAAGCCAGTATGGCCACGTCTAGCGCTGACCGGAAATGAATGGGCAACAATGTCTGACCTTTCCACTAGTTAACTGTTATTATGTCCCTAAAAATAAGAATACCTTTTGTAGTAAAACAGACTTTCTATGACTTACAGATGCTATAGTGGACGAGGAGCAGAAGCTAAAGCCACTTGAAAAGCCAAAAGAAAAGCTCTCCTTATGGGAATTCTTCAGTAAGTATCAGTTTTAACCACCGACGAAAAAGACGGGTGTTATAAGTTTGTGTATCTGTAGCTTTGTATATCTGTCTGTGGCATCGTAGCTACCGGACAGATAGGTCGATTTGAATGCGGTTCTCTAATTGAAAGTCAGTTTAATCAAGATAGTTCTTAGCTTTCTTTCATTAAAATCGGTCCAATCATTATAAAAATATTTGAGTATAATAACATGTAAACTTTACTACCAGTTAGGATACTGTTATTGTAAATAGTATAAGTCAATACGCGTCGACAGTGTTTACTTATTATACCTTTAACATTGCCGAGAACGTTAAACTACAGTTTAACGCACTGAATGACAAACAAACTCAAAGTCTCTTGCATGTAGGTACGGTCAAGATTAATTCTCTAACTGATAAGGAAAACCGTTTAAAAGAATTAAGCGTACATGCAGAGGGGCAGACGGCGGGAATCGACTTTTGTTTTGTCTGTTCGCGATAAAGTGAAGAAACTTCACACTGAACGAATTTTCGTGCGGTTTTCACCAATAAACATAGCGATTAGCGATTCAAGTGGGGATGGGGTGCCCTTTTTTTTTTGCTCCCAACGCAAAGGAAATGGGCACCCTCTGGTATAGCGGTTGGGAGGGAGAAGGTGAACTCTCATGAGTACCAGCCGGCCGGCCGGAATGGTTATGCACGACTCGCCAAAAAGGGACCTAGGCGCATACGTGCTAAACACCCCCTGGGAGCACCTGTAGCCATAAGGGCTTTTCAGGTTTCATCGGATGGTACACCCCGTAAGGACGGGGTGCGCTCAACGTCACTCCTTACGGAGCATACGCTGGAGAATTTAAAGCGAGACCCCAGACGGGGGGTCCCGCTGCTGTGGATTGGGGGCCTACGGGGGCCTACGGGGGCCGCTGAAACGGCAGGGAGGGGCTCTGTCGAGTCGTCCCGAGCCTCCAGGAGGAGGTTCAGGAGGCTCGGGACGACTCGACAGAGCCCCTCCCTGCCCGCAATCTAGTCGTCGTACTTAAGAAAATTCACAGGCGGTGTCGATAGCGCGTTTCAAAGTACCTGCAACGCCATCTAGTGACCAACTTCAACACCTCCCCAGAGAAATCCCGCTCGACACGCCGAGCTATGCTGGTCACCATCACCCTGATGACCGCCTCCATCTTCCAAGGCCTAGTAGTAGTACAGGTCTACGCCGAACCACTGTTCGAAGAAGCCGTGCCCAATATGTCTGCTACAATTAGCAGCGTGCTGCTGGCCATCATAATGGTGGTAGTGGGTGGACTGTCCGCTTATCTCACCGATGTTGCTGGGAGAAGGGTAAGATTGTACTTTTATTATTAGGTAGGTATAACATATATATATTTAAATGCGATGCGATGCGAATCGGCACGAAAGCACAATATTCTCAGAGTTATTAGCGAAATACGGCCATGACCTGCGAAAAATTTGTGAAAATGTTCATCCAGATTGGGCCATCTACGCGGCAGTCGTCCATTCCAGACCAGTCCATTTGGCCGAAATTATTAAAAAACCAAACCATTTAAAAACACCCTTTCTTTGTTTTATATTATACGGTAGACAAACAGGCAAACGGGCTACCTGATGGAAAGTGTTCACTACCGCCTATGGACATTAGCAACACCAGGGGAGTTACCAATGCGTTGCCCGCACTGACGTTGAAGCGACCATGTCATAGTCCAAAGGAAACACTGTGGCTGGGAGCTCATTGTACATCCGAATCGTACGAGCGAGAAACGTTCTTTCGACCCTTCACGTGGCGACCAACAGAGGGTCTTCTTAGTGGGAATAAGTATCCAGCCCACGGGTAGCCCCAGCCACGCACAACCCGTTGTGCGATAGCGGAATTGTGCTGTGGGCACCAGATCTAAAAGATCCTCAGACCATTTCCCATTGTACAGCCAGTGGTTCTAACATGCATGTTTGGATGGGAAAGTTGACATTCATACGGCGGTATATATAATCAGAAAATATTTGGATTGTTCCACAGCCCCTGATGATATACGCTTCAGCCGCTGCAGGCCTCTTCTGCTTAGTCCTCGGCACGCAGCTGCATCTGCACTGGGGCCCGCACTGGCTGACCGCCGTCTGCATCTACCTGTTCTGCACGACCTACACCCTGGGAGCCGGCACGGTGCCATACGTGCTGGTGCCTGAGGTGTTCTTGCCTGAGGTGAGTTTATTGTGCTGGTGTTTACGTGGAGGAATTAGACTGGCTTCATCATGCCAGCACCGGCTTAAATAGTAGTCATGAGTCAGACGGTCCATCTGATGGAAAGTGGCCACCATCGACCGACATTTGCAACCTATGGGGAGCGGATGCGATACCGGACTTTGAGGTACCTCTATTCATAGTTTAGAATAGTCTCATGTTGTAGTGCAGAGGAAAGACTTCGGGAGGGAGCTCCTTCCACAGGTTGCATGTGCGCGGTAAAAAGCTCGTGATCCCCATACGTTTGATAGAATATATTATAAAAAAAAATTAAAATACCAGTCGAAAAATATCTAAAACTCGAAAGGGTTAGGGGTTAGTTTTAAGATGTTTCGAGGAATGCGCTTATTATATTTGGCTAAATTCAGTCGCCTAAATTCAGAAGCAAAAAACATGACAGCAAATCAAAGTGAAATGCATTGCTAATAAAATAAGATACATTTTTGTATCACGCTTTTTGAAAAGCGGAACGACGCGTTAAATTACATAATGTAAAGGTAAAGGCCTTGCCACATACAAAGCTCGGCGCGAGCGCGGCGCGTTATTTGCTAGGCAACCATCGCGCCGCGCGATGGTTGCCTAGCAACTATCGCGCCGCGCGATGGTTGCCTAGCAAATATCGCACCGCGCTCACGCCGCGCTCGCGCCGAGCTTTGTATGTGGCAAGGCCTTAAAGGTAGCCATTACGTCAGACAAGAATCATAGTCTATAGTCCTGTTAGCGGCCGCGCCAGATCCTATACGGCTTGCGTCTAGAGTGACTATACCTCTTGTCTGTAATGCTAGCTACCTTATACTTCAATTGGAACACAACAATGAAAATAGGATGTGGAATCCATCCAGATGGACTCCGCAGACTTGGCAGAGTCCTAACGTGCAAGCTAGAACTGATTAGATCTCTTTCTCTCTTTCAGGTGAAGAGCTTCATGTCCATGATGGTGGTAGAGTGGGCGTGGCTTTGCAACTTCATCATCCTCTTCATCTTCAGCCCTTTAGTAACCGCGATGGGGCTAGGCCCAGTCTTCTATCTCTTCTCCGCTGTCTGCTTCCTGACGTGCATCTTCAGCTTCGTCTATCAGCCAGAAACGAGCGGACTGCCAGTGGACGTTATACAGAATTTGTTCATGGGTAGGAAACGATATTAAAATCACTTTGTGATCTTCTGAAGCACTTTGGTTCGACCTTTTGTAAAGCGTATGGGTACACCAAGCTCCACCCAGGCTCCTATCGACCTCTTGGTCACACGGACCGCGTCGGACTTAATCATGGGTGATGCTCACGCTTACTTATCGGCGGCTCTTCTGGCGTGCGCACTTCTTGACACCCACAAATCCAATTGTTCCATATGCACTGTCTCTTACCGAGTTACAACTCACACTCCTGCTCCGTCGGCCAGCTACCATACTCTTTCGCTCCCACCTCTATCTCTTCTTCTGCTCATATTCCTCCTCTATTGTCCTCACGCGTTACCATGCGTAAACTCTCTCAACCTTGCGAAGTTCGCCTCTGAGGGCACAAGGTCCGTGAAGTAGATCGGACCATCTTCCTTCCGCTCTAACCCAGCAAGCATGAATATGCGCTCCTGTGAAATGGAAGGCTTTGTCTGCCGAGGTGTTCCCCAATAAAAACAATTTAGATTTCTTCAAGGCCAGACTTATGTTACTATGTTCTTACCTCATCGTCACTCACCTCCAAATGCTTGTCTAGTAGGTACAATAAATTTAAAAAAGACGAGCATCTAACATCCCCTGGGGATTGCCATTTAAATAATGAACTGGTCTGCGCTGATGCGCTATCTAGTGCATTCTTAGGTGGTAACTATGCTGTTTGGAAGAATCAAAATATTTTTTATTAAATCCCGGTTTACAGATTTTCCCCTTTACTTAAGCTATAAATACTAGCTTCATGCCAAATTTCAAGATTCTAGGTCTACGGGAAGTCTAACTTCCATCCCTTTTCACGAGCTCGCTCCCTGGTGGTAGGAACAGGTGGCAGGAAAGCGAGAGAAACTATGTTACATATCAAAAAGTGTCGCAACGCACTAAGTACGCAAAACCTAACATGCATGTGGTGTGATTGTAAGATAGTACCAGTAGTTTTTGTTGCCTACGGAGGCACGGATGGTCGGTCCACCTGATGAAAAGCGGCCCACCATCGTCCAGGAAATCTGCAACCTACACACAATAGTACATCAATGGATATTTTTAGGAGTGATAACATCTGATAGGATATGGTCAGAGCTAGAAAAGTTAATGCATGATTTGATCTTATATAAGTGAGTTTTAGATCTAATTATTTGTTCTGATTATTGTTGTTAATTTGTAAGCCGTAATATAATTTATTTTAATAATGAGTACGGGTTTGTTTTTTTCCTACGATTTCTACAATAATCCCTTGCCGAACCCCAAAATAATTTTAATGATAATATCAATAAAAGAAGGAGAAAGAAGTAGAATAAAAATAAACAGCACCACTCTACTCGTGGTACACGAGGTAAAAACAATACTAACCATGGTAATAAACCCGATAATACGGGTTAATAACCAAGAAAGAAAAGATACTCGTATATTAATAAGAGAATTGAAGAATAATATTATCCGCACGCAATAAGAATGGGATGGAACCTAGTCGAAGCGAATCAACTTTTATTTAGATTTATATCGATAAATCCAAAAGTAATTTGGGATTCATGTCGCATTTTCGCTAGGTTACTAAAATCAGTAACTCATCTTTGCGTTACCGCACGAGGGCTCGGGTCCGCATTGACCATGATCCAGGAACTGGCGGATCAGGTAATTACAGTGGAGCAACTGGCGTATGACCTCCGTGACTCCGTGACGTTTGGACCGGAGAACCTGACCAGATTGGCTTATGGTTACACATTCTGTCAAGCGTAGCAATTTTTCGGTTTTTGTGGGGGGGGGGGGGGGGGGGTTTCAACATCGATCCCCCCCTCCCAAATATGGGATAATCGTAATAAAAGTATCTGAAAATGAAAAATAAGCGAGCGTAGCGAGCACGAAATTTTTCCAATTTTGGCGCAATTGTCTCGGTTAGAACATGATACCAACAAAAACCAATGACTGAGTGTGCGATGAGCTCGGTTCAGACTTGTTGGTATACCTACGCGATTTGTGTGAATATTTAATAAATGAGCAGCGAGCTCGGAAATTTTGGTAATTTGGCTACGCCTATGCATTCAGTCGCCTGAATGTGCAGGCTTCATCACGATGTTTTCCCTAACCGGTTACTACCTATTCAAGTAACGTACATAACTCAAAAAGAGTCGTTGGTACATGGCGGCTGTAGAATTTGAATCTGGTACCTCTCGCTTACGAGTCGGATGCATTAACCACTCGGCCACCAACGCTCCTGGCTACTGCTATGTACAGCTACTAATTCGAGTACCTCTAGCAGAAACACCTCTTCTAGTAAATAGAACATGGAGGCTATAGGATTCGAACCCGGTACCTCTCGCATTGCGAATAGAATACCTGAGAATGTTATTGTATTATTCACCGTTCAATTGAGGTGGTACCTCCACACCACCAAATGATTATAATGTGGTGGTAAACACCACATTATGATCATTTGTTGCTTAGCAATAGAAATAGACAAGGCGCTGCTATCCACCCAGGTGGACCTTAGGCTTGACAGAGTCCTACCAACGACAGAACAGAAAAGTTTAGTAGGACGCCGACTATTCTTCCACAGTCTCATAAATATCCCGTAGCAATGAAACAGCTGATCGGGCTGGCTGGTGAGGTCACTATCTACTGCTGATAACAGCACAGTACACACACAAACACGCACACACATACAAACACGGTACAGAAGCCGTAACAGTTGCTCCATTCTACTGACCACATCAACGAAAGGCCCAAACAAAAACGGGTCTCTATCTTCTGATCAGTAATTGTGCTCTAAATAGGAAGTAAGTATTAAGGGTTAAAAATACAACTCAACCGCTTATTTAAGATGATTGAGTGCTTTATATGTTACGAGGGGAAATCGCCAATAAAGGCTACGGGGAAGCGTAGAGCTCTGGGGCCCTAGTTTTGAAACTCGCATCTACGCGAGCGCTCGCCTTCCAATGCTTGTCTTTTCTGTCTCTAGCAACTTACCACGAGTGTAAAAGAGATAGGTAGCGCTCGTGTGGATTAAAACGGTTTTTGAGTTTGATATTCGCCACGGAAACTTCAATATTTTGATGCATGGTACTGATTTTCCCTATTTTCGAACCGTACTCTTTCGGTGTTGTCAATGTGATTAAAAAATATTGTTTTTTTCATGCCGAAAATTGAAACTGAAAATCGCTCGAATCGACGCGAGCGATTCATAAATGGCCCCTGGCCGTAAACACATTTCTTCACTATATCATAAGTGGCTCAGTCGAAATTTGTGTAGTACATAGAGAGACAAGGGTCTAAATGAACAAGGGCACTGGCTCCTATGGGTTGCTGCTATTATCTGTAAAAATGAAGCTACCGTGTGGTGTAAAAACGAATTTGTGTGAAGTGTTTCCCGCCATTAAACCCCAACATAACCTGGACAAACTATGGAAAGCGACGTCTCACAAGATACCAACAAAAAGTCCCCAGAAAATTTCCAATTGACACGGCGGAGGACATTGCTAGAGAGGACTACTGGGTATAATAGGTTATATCCGTCGTCACATTCATTTAGATACCCTTGTCGCTGTGTCAACGGTCCTGATGATACCCAGTTTCTGAATGAAACATGTGACCAACACGTGAGTGTCGACTAGTGTATTAACCCAAGCACGTACATTTCTCGTGAACGGACAGTGCATCTTCCTAATGAAGTAAGCAAGGTAAGCGATTCATCTATTTTACTTACTTGAGACTTTGTTGGCGTGGATCAGCATTAATGTATATTGTATTAATATTTCCACTGTCGTTTATGTTTAGTCACTCGTGTTTAGCCTTTAACTTGTACTTGAAACATGCAAGTTATTTGGTTAATTAAGAATTGCAGATATGACTTAGAATTGGAGAAATAGCTGTAACTAATTCTGACAACAGATGAATCTGTGCGCCTAGTGAAAATGCATGCGCAATAATGTTACAGAGAAAATCTTGGTAAACTTACGCAGGCGCTGTTCGTTGTATAAAAAAGTGATAGATCAGCAGTTTCTTGGAGCAGGAGGGGTTATGGTGCACCTTTTCCTCGTCCCCCTGTTGATTGACGGACGAGGTTCTGGCGAAATGCTACCCTTTGGGCCTTTATTGCTATATATATATTTTTATAATGTCATATTTTTATGATTTAACTAGCCAGGGATTTGACCGCCATCTCACCTGGTGGGAAGTGACGATGCGGCTGATGATGGAGCATGCCTGTCTAGGAACAGCCTATTCATTCTATCCTTGAAGGTGTCCAGAATTTATTGAGATAATAATTATTATAACCAAATAGATGAATAACTCCTCTAATAGATGACAATGAACTAATTCCAAAAATCGCATAGTCCTTCACGTAAATGGTATACGGACAGAGAAAGATAAATCAAATATCTACTTGATTAAATAACGAATGTAAGCCTGATAAGCTATGGTCCTATAAAACGTTAATGACTATTCCGTGTTTACAGAGATATATCTCTATTTGATAAATAGATCTCTACAGAACTACAATGATGGAGAAATACAACAGTTACAATTTGAAGGCTGGAACACTGGACGGCCGAAAATAGTTCAAAATTAAAGAATAAATTATAAAGAAATTGTTGGTTTGAACTGATTAAAAATGGGGGTGTTCTTCCAAGTTGTTTGCGCTGGAATAAGTAAGTCTATCGTTTCTCTGTTTTTTAATAAACGCTTTTAATAATCAATCGTTATTTTAATAATATTTTAAAAGCAATTTATTTAATATTTATTAAGCTATTTGGCGACAATTATCATCTTTGGAGTCCATGTCCCGGTTGTGCTCTCGTGCCCGGGGTCCGACTTGTATTGACCATGATCCAGGATTTGGTAGATCAGGTAATTACAGTGGAGCGACTGCCATCTGAGGGCCGTGACCTTAATGTGCAGGTTTCATCACGAAGTCTTCTCTCACTCACCTCAGCATTGATTAGTGTTACGCTTACGAGTCGGACACCTCATCCATTAGGCCAT
Source organism: Blastobasis lacticolella (assembly GCA_905147135.1). Classification (NCBI taxonomy): domain Eukaryota; kingdom Metazoa; phylum Arthropoda; class Insecta; order Lepidoptera; family Blastobasidae; genus Blastobasis; species Blastobasis lacticolella. Next base: position 12,820,365 of record LR990063.1, read on the forward strand.
ACCGAAGACCAAAATAAGTAAGGTATCCATACATAGTAACAAAGTTGCTTCCCACCGTCTGACCCTATGTATCTACAAATGTACGCTTAGATAATTTAAACTACGCAATGGATTTTGTGGTGGTTTTCAGCAATAGATACAAGAGGAAGGTTTATAAGTGTAAATGAATATTTAAATGATAAATTTTAAATGCAATGACAGCAAATCTGTATCTAAGTTCTTTATGCGAAACTCTATATTAACCGAATTAAATACCTACACCTAGCTTATAGGAAATATACTTACTCAAATAAATTTAAAATATCAGTAGGTTAAGTGAAAGCAGTATTATTATTTTTAAGATAACGTGCACTGTGATATGTATGCGTGCAATTCAATTTTAATAGATAAAATACCACTATAAAATATATTTATAAGTCTAAATAAAGCCGAAATTATTAGGTAATTAGAAAGTTGGAAACTATATTTATAGTTTTAATAGTGTAAAGTTTAAATATGTAAATAGTACGCACTTGCCTACGTTATTGTGCTATATTTGACATAAGCCTCCTCCCTCCCAAATTGCTGCGCCCTACCCGGTCCATATTGTATTTACATTATTATTGTAATAACTTTGTGGAAGCAAATAAATATAAATATAAATAAGCAAGGAAAAACGCGTAGGTAGGAGTAAATTAGGTGTATGTAGGGGTGAGACGCCACGCGAATGAAGTTGCTCCGGGTCCATTAGTAATAAATATTATATTGAATAGGTAAGGACTTATCTACATCACGTATTCTATTCACCCAATCACCAAGGTTTGGAGGGACATTATATACGACAGTATATAGGACAAATAATGTATTAGTACATACGACATGTTAAAAAAAAAAAGAATTTACGTAGGCTCTGTGGGTTTCTTGCCGTTTCTTTCCCCCACGGAGAACCACCTTGGAAGCGGCATTAATTTTCCTTCCTCTCCCACACATGGTGTCTCCTGTCTGCGCTGGGGTAGGGGTAGGGTAGTAGTTAGAGTAGGGGTAGGGTAGGGTAGGGTCGGGGTAAGATAGTGGTAGGGTAGGGGTAAGATAGTGGTAGGGTAGGGGTAAGGTAGTGGTAGGGTAGGGTTAAGGCAATGGTAGGATAGGGTAGGGGTAAGGTAGCGATAGGGAAGGGATAGGATAGAGTAGGGTGGTAGCGACTACCTACCACATACAGCATGTGTGATGCACGCTCACTTAAAAGTCTGTCTGGCGGTGGCGTGGGGGCCGGGTCGTTCTTTTCCCTCAAATATGGTTGAATTGGACGATGGCTGGGTTATACTCGTGAACGGGTGCTGCCTTGGTGGACTGGCTTACTCTTGCTGTAGTTTTAGGTGGTTTTTTCTTAATTACAGTAGACATACCTATATATTATAACTAGTGGACCCGGCGCGACTTCGTACGCGTACACCTATATTACCCTTACCTACCCTTTTTTTGTTACATAAAAACCTTCCTCTTGAATCACTCTATCTATTAAAAAAAACCGCATCAAAATCCGTTGCGTAGTTTCAAAGATTTAAGCATACAAAGGGACATAGGGACAGAGAAAGCGACTTTGTTTTATACTATGTAGTGATATAGCGTTCCGGCTCTGCCTGGCGTTGTCGAGCACGGTTCGGTCATGGTTGGCGAGGGATACGTTATCTACGGCCATAGGGCGGTCAGCGTGTCACTGTGTGTTTCCTTCCTACTTTCCTACCCCCCTCCTTTTTGACGATTGAAAGAGATATTTAATGTCCTAATCTATAAAGAAATTTTGAATTTTGAAAGAAAGCATCAAACTCTATTATGGGTCAGTCTGAAAACCAGCGCTATGTTTGGCTGCTGCCATTCATAGCATTAAGCTGAAGCTGGTCCAATTTGGTCCGAGGACGCATCGCCCTGCTTTCTCGATATGTACTTATTGTTTTAAGTTATTGAATGTGTTTTTAGTTTATGTGTAATTAGTTTTAAGTTTTTGAATGTGTTATTGGACCAAATAAAAATACGTCTATGTCTATGTCTAAAGAAGCTATAATTGTAAATACCATTTTATTTTTTTAGTATGCCAGCTCTGCATGGGGATGGGTTTCATGTTCGGATGGCCGTCCAGTACCATCAAGCTCTTTGAGTCTACGAACACTACCTTAGACCGGCCTATGACGAAGACAGAGGTCTCACTCTTTGGAAGCCTTTCCTCTATCGGTGCCCTGGTCAGTGTGCCCCTAGTGGGCTTTGGCCTCGACAGGATCGGCAGGAAATACTGCGCGATACTCACCTCTGTTATTTTGGTGGTAAGTGTCATTTTTCTATATACCTGTACCCATATGCCAATCGGTTCTCGAGACTGATCAACCAGACATGCCCGATAGCGCTAAACTTAGGAGATGCTTAAGTTGGCGTCTTAAGAAATTCTTACGCATTTGGGCGTCACAAAACCGGTGTCATAAAGTTAGAAGTGATTAGCTAGTTCAGTTTTCATAAGGTTGGTGTTGGTGCAACGGTTTGTCTTGTTGGAATAAAGTTCAGTGCAATCGGGGCTTATTACCCAATATAACATAAAAAAATATCATGACCTCATAAATATTCTCTGCCTTGGCGAACATTTTAATAGGTAGGTAGGAAAGCGTTAATAGGTCTACAGAACACGTGTATAACGCAGCACACGCTCTCACTATCTAACTTCCTCCGCTTGTTGAACTAATCCATGCTCAAAGGCGCTATCCTAATTGGCAACGGTCGTACGACCATGGTGCTACGACGGATGTCACCAGACCAATAAGAAACCTCAAAACCGCCCGTTGCACGACCGTTGCCTATGAGGACAGCGCCTCATTAGCATGGTCGTACGACGGACGTCGCTCGACCAATAGGAGACCTCAAAACCGCCCGTCGCATTACCATGGTCCTTATCAAGTAGGACAGCGCCACAGTCTACAAGTTCTCAAGCACAGACTAACTCCACACTCAAATCCACAGATCGCCTGGACCCTTATAGCGGCCTTCAGCAAGGTGGAGGTCATACTGACCGCCATGTTCCTCTCTGGCATCAGCTGCTCTGTGTTCCTGATAGTGCCAGTGTACGTCGGCGAGATATGCCAGGAGTCCATAAGAGGGGCCTTATGTGCTGGAGGTGCAATTTTGTATGGCTTTGGACTCTTGATGTCTTACCTACTGGGTGGATGCGTCAGCTACAAAGCTATGGTGTACATTTGTCTGACAGAATCCGCTGTGGGCACGGCGCTTGTGTCCTTCTTGAAGGAATCTCCGATGCTACTGATGAAGAAGGGATTGATTGAGGTGAGTGATGTTCATCATCATCATTATAATCATATCAGCCGGAAGACGCGCACAGCTGTGAAAAGACCTCCATAAAAGCCGGTGGAGTGCTTTCCGCATCTAGCTGGTTCCTGCGGTATTTACCAGGTCGTCGGTCCACTTTTAGGAGGGAGGCCTACACACGCTGCGTCTTCCGGTACGTGGTCGCCACTCGAGAACTTTACTGCCTCATCGGAAATACGATCTGTGAGCTATGTGCTCGCCCACTGCCACTTAAGTTTGGCAATCCTTCGGATTGTCGCTGGGGTGTTTTTGTCGTAAGTGATGTTAATGGGGCGAAAACTTAAAAGAATTTCTCCATATGTCATACAAAACAAGTGTCTATTTGAATTGCGGTTGGTAAACTGCTTTTTTCGTACAATGTTTTGAGGATAGTTGTTTTTTTCAAGCAGATCAGGTAGGATCTTAAGAGAGGTAGGGCATAGCGGGGTATCTCGTTCGAATTGGAGCCGCCCGACTGGGGAAGTACCTCCACCTTACAGAATATCGCAGCTAAATAATACTCTTTTAAATAAATAAATAAATAAATAAATAAATAATCGTGGACAAATTCACACAGCGCCATCTAGCCCCAAACTAAGCAAAGCTTGTACTATGGGTGCTAGCTAACTGATATACTACTTATATACTTTTTTAAATACATACTTATTATACATAGAACACCCAGACCCGTAACAGAAATTAAAATTCATCATTTAAATTTCTGCCCGGCCGGGAATCGAACCCAGGACCTCTTGCGTGGTTGACTGGCATGTTGACCACTGAACCACTCAGGTCAAATAGTATTGTGTTTCTGCCGGTGAGTAAGGTTTCCAGTGCTCCATGGGGTGGGGATTTGGGGAACCGTGGCTTTGGCAGTGGAGTGGCATTTGCTTTTTGCTGCCAGAGCAACGTGTTAAAGAGGTGGGCAACGCATTAGCAATACTCTTGGTGTTGCTAATGTCTATAGGCAGTGGTGACCACTTTCCATCAGGTGACCCGCTTGCCTGTTTGCCTACTGTATGACATAAAAAAAAAAAAGGTAATTACAGTGGAGCGAGTGCCACCTGACCTACGTGACCCTGTTACCTGGGGAACCTGACCAGATTGGATCATGGTTTCACATTCAGTCGCCTGAATGTGCAGGTTTCATCACGATATTTTCCCCCACAGTAAGAGCATCGGTTAACGTTTAACCTGGACGACCTGAGTGGTTCAGTGGTCATAATGCCAGTCAACCACGCAAGAGGTCCCGGGTTCGATTCCCGGCCGAGCAGAGATTTAAATGATGCATTTTAATTTCTGTTACGGGTCTGGGTGTTCTATGTATAATAAGTATGTATTTAAAAAAGTATATAAGTAGTATACCAGTTAGCTAGCACCCATAGCACAAGCTTTGCTTAGTTTGGGGCTAGATGGCGCTGTGTGAATTTGTCCACGATTATTTATTTATTTATTTAACTAATGTGCATAACTCAGAAAAGAGTCTCCGACAGCGCGACCACCGTTTATTTCTCCTAAAAATAACTTTATGTGCATTTTAAATGGCGCTACACAACCTTAACGTCACGGTTTTGTATTAACTGCTCTGCTATCACTTTTCGTGCAAAATATCAAATAATAGAATCATCACGACAATAATGATTGATGGGGTGTTTCAGGAAGCAGCGAAGTCACTGGCCTTCTACAGAAGGGTTAAAGTGGACTCTAAAGTGGTGGTTGAGGAAATGATCATTCTGAGGCGAGCGTTCAATCCTGACTTACAAGACACAGGTTTGTATTTTTAATCTCCGACGTAAAAAATGGGGTGTTATGTGTTTGATGTGTGTATCTGTCGCTTTGTGGCATTTTTAAATTGGCGGAACGGAATTGATAGCCCGTTGTTAGGGTTCAGTAACGGAAGAGTAAAAATGAATCCTATTAATAAGTCCGTCCATTCGCCTGTCTGTCGCCTGAGTCTTTGCAATCTTAATAGATAGAGGACTATTTGAAAGAGAGTAACATTCAACGCACAAAGACACCATGACATGTTAATTAGGTACAAAAAAACTAAGAATTAAATAAGAACGAAATAAAAATAGAAAAACAGAATGTTAAAAAATATAATAGAAAATATAATTACAGATAAACTTATAGTTTATTTGTTACTATGGCCATTATAACAAATATAAAAGAAGGAAAATTAAATTTGATTTCCATACAAGGAACGTGGGTGCTTTATTTCACAGTTATTTTTATTATTTCGTTATCTTAATAACGATATTGCATACTTGCATCAATCTTTGTGTGAATATAATATTGATAATACTAAAGTAAACAATGATGATGACGATATTGAAACAACAACAAATATTAAAAACCAGGTGCTAGTCTCGAGCCGATAGAAGGTTTTGAACTTAAATAATTTTTCGAATTAGGTTAGGGGGTTAGGGGACTTACAATACAATACAAAAGTCTTTATTGCACACCAGAGAACACAAGTACAGATACAATGTGATCTCTTCCAGACAACCTTAACTTGTACTTGTTGTTTTAATATTAAAATGTTTTCCAAACCTAAGAATTACTAATGTTAATGTTATGGAACACCATTAAGCGCGGCTTACACCAAATTCATAAACGAATTTAAACTGATACCTTAACGAAAAACTTCACACAAAAAACGTTAAAAGTCATTCCAAACGTGTTTAAGATTTGGCTTAGCTTAGTTTCCAGCCCACTAAATATTACCAAAATAAAAAGAATTTGGTTCCTAGATACCTATCTACGAAACACGTGCGAATTCGAGTCGCACTTGACCGAATTTTTATTTCATCTATTACACGTATGAGATAAAAGACATATAGGTAATTCAGTAATCCAGTGATTACAGAATTAGATGATTATGCACAATCTATTTACAGCCTCTTATGGGTGTGTGATAATGGGGATTTGAATGAGATACGACGATTATGTCTCTGCCGAGATACCAAGTGAATCTACTGGATTCTCCTTCCAATTACAAAAAATTAAATAATGTTTACTTCTTCCATACTTCTTAATCCTTAATCCTTATAATAGAGACGAATACAAAATACTGAAAGACTAAAACTTATTCAAGACAATGTTTACAGATGTAGTTGTAGATACACTATTATCATCATCATATTCATATTTATATTTATTAGCTTCCATAAAGATAATACAATAACATTGTTATGTACATACAATACAGACCCGGTTGGTCATCTTGGTGTTATATTCCGGTTGTGCTTCCGTGCAACATGCGGGGGCCCGGGGTCCGCCTATATACACTAATCATCATCACAGCCCATAACGGTCCACTGCAGGACTTAGGGCCTCTCCCACGAGAGACGTTCGAAAAGGCCCTTATCAGGCCCAAAATTGCTCACAGAGTCTAAACGGTCATACTAAAAGCCCCGTTGCCGTGGTCGACTACTAGGCAATCCAGATCTAAGGTTGTCGGAAATTGACTCGACGACGAAGAAGAACTATGACTAAAATAATCAAAAACTAAAAACAAAACAAAATCTAATATAATAAACCGCTACACCAATACATATAAAATACAAAGTATAGCTATTAAATAAAAATAATTTCGTACAATTTCAGATAAGATGTCGCCGGAAGAAGAAAAATTGCAGCCAAATGACAAGCAGATTATGAAGCCGTCGTTATGGCAATTTGTCAGTAAGTATTTTAAGCAATATATCTTCAGAAAGGAAATTAATAAGTCAATTACTCTCGTTTGCAATCTCGTGCAATTCTGCACTTGTCCTGCTAGCCATGAGCACAAAGAAAAAAATATTAGTCTCGGAGATGAAAAATGTTAAAAGTGTAAACAAATTGCCCCTATAAAATAAACCCAAGGGGTGAATTTAAAATAGTGTTTTTTATCATACGATTTGATTCAACTTTGAATTTAAAATTTTTTGTCAATATTACAATGATCTTTAACAATAACTTGTTAAATAATCCATCCCTTTTTTATAGTGACAATTTGATCTTGAATTTCATCTCCAAGTATACTTACGGATTAGGCCATGACGCTCTTACATCTTTGAAAATATAAATGCAGGATAGACTCTGACCATTTTCTAATAATAATGTTGAAAAGTTGATAACACTTTCTGCTGAGTAAGCCTTTCCATCTCTGCCATCTCCAACTTGAGTATTTTTTATGAAATACAGTAGAGAAACACGCAAGCGAACCGAGCAAGTGGGACTTTGCAGTTATTAGCAACATCTGGGATATCGCCAATGCGTTGCCCGCCTCTAAAATCCCAGGACACATGTTGTGGCAGCAAAAATACAATAAAAAATTTGTTGCAATATTAAGCAGTTATAACGTCAATTAAAATTATTACCGGCCATGATTACTTGATTGTACAAAGATTTACAAACCAATTAAATGGATCAAGACCTACATCCATCTCACCATGATTTGTGAAAAGGAGATGTTCGTAATTCTGATTCAACAACGGAACAGATTATAGGATGACGTAAGTTATGTTAACGACATCAGAGAGTATTTATTTTACTATTTTATCGCTGCCACTGCAAGGCCGGTGTTGTTGATATTTAATCTTTACCATGTTTTCTTCATTCTAATCTACATTTATATACATATTTACATTCTCATGCCTCCGTCCCAAAGATAGAGTACGCAGAGATATACTTTCTATTTTCATATTGTTATTTATATTCACGAGCGGTTAGGGTAACTGACTCTTAAGCGAGAGGTACGGGGTTCGAATCCCAACTCTTTTCTGAGTTATATACATTACATAGTATACATGAATGGTAACCAATGCTCTTACAGTGAGGGAAAACATCGTGATGTAACCTGCAAACTCAGGCAACTGAATTAGTAACCATGATCCAATCTGCTCAGGTTCCCCTGATAGCACCGAGGAAAGCAGTTCCTCCACTGTAATTACCTGGTCTTCCAAATGTTGGTCATGGTTAAGGTGGATCCCGGGCTCTCGTGCGCGAGAGCAAAACCGGGATATTACGGCAACATGATGATTATTATTTATTTTCACATTCTTCAACGTCACGTTTTCTCTCAATTCCAGAGAAGTCCCGTTCCACGCAGCGAGCAACTCTAGTGACAATTACGCTGGCCACAGCTGCCATCTTCCAAGGCTTGATCGTGGTACAGGTGTTTGCCGAGCCCTTGTTCTCTGAGGCCGTCCCGAACGTATCCACGACCGTCTGCTGCGTACTTCTGGCCCTCGTGACTGTGCTATCTGGATTGGCTGCGGCGTACTTGACGGATATTGCTGGACGAAGGGTAAGGTTTACTAACATAATGTTTCAAACTATAGCGACTATATATTATCACACATTATAAAGGTTTTCCTGAGTTCCTACCGCGTACCTTTGTTGACGAGTAGCCCGATATTTCGACGCAGTTGCAAGCATCATGGTCACAGGGCGACTGTCCAGTCAATCAAAGGTACGCTGTAGGAAACCCGGAACATACCTTTGAAAAAAGGTTTATTTATTTATTTGTTTATAGGATAGCGATTTTATTCTAAGCCATAACTACATACATGTTTACAATTTAGAAGCCATTAACAGGATAACACAATTACAGTAATTTGGTTGGTAAGGTTGACTAACATTCGCATTCAGGAACGTTACTGAAGTGTGCTATGAGGTCAGTACGCGCATACGTTAAAGGTTCCTGTTTGAACTTACAGATTCACTTAGCAGATGAGAACTGTGAGAACTTAGCTACTTCACTTCCACATGTATTGTTTATGAATTCGGGTGTCAAAAGGTTACCTCAGTGCCATATATACTATCTGGCTACCTATGCAGCGGTCTCTGATTCACCATTAGAACAGTAATTACAATAAGGGAACAGGGATATAGGTATAGGTCTGCCTTTTTTGCATAGCTTTCGAATGAGAGCCACCTGCATCGGTTCCCTAATAATTTCCTTCATTTGAAGAGCATAGATCGCTCCAGTGAAACATACATTTCTTCTAACATCAACAGCCTCCACATTTACGCTGTCACTGCTTCGCCAGCAGTATTAGGAGGCACACCTAACGAGTGGCGAGCTCGTTGCGGAACGAACGTTCTATTAGCTTCAAATTAGAAAATGGCCACCCATGGGTGTTCTATGTATAATAAGTATTTATTTAAAAGTATTTAAGTAGAGTATCAGTTATCTAGCACAGATAGTACAAGCTTTGCTTAGTTTGGGGCTAGATGGCGCTGTGTGAATTTGTCCACGAATATTTATTATTATTATTGTTCCGTTCCCGGACTCTGCGGGCGTTGCTAAACCTTGGTCCACTAGACTAGTGTCGATGGAGATTTTATAATGAGGAAAATTCTCAACAGATATCGCTGTTTCTTGTTTTCTGGTTTTCTTGCTAGACGGGTCTAGACGGTCTGCCGCTATGACATAAGTCGCCACGCCATATACGATGGCCGACAACAATTCGATTTTATACTCATTTGGGGAGGCCTGTCTAGTACTGGACTGGTGTACAGCGGTGATGACTATAATGAGGACCAATCTATGATTGATCTACTCCAAAAACTCTAGTTTTCTCAGTCATCTCTCTTACTAATGGTTACGTAATGGTTGGGAACATAAACACGGGGTGTACTGTCACGGGGTGCCGGTTTCTGAGACTGTTTCCGGTCTCAGGGCTGGGAACATAGCTCCTCTTTAACATTTTAAGGGTAGGTTCTGAGTTTCATACCGCGTACCTGTGTGCATACCCTAAAAATATATGATAATAACCGCGGTAGTTAAAAATATTATGTTGTAGCTCCTTTTATTCAATATTTTGCTTTACAAAAGTCTTTTTATCATCTCTCTTACCTGTAACACAGGTTACTCGTAATCTAGTACATGCTCCAGGCTCCACATATGTAATATATAACTATGTAAAATTCAATGTAACAATTGCAATTGCGGTGAAAATAAAAAAATCAAATAAAAATAAATATTCGTGGACAAATTCACACAGCGCCATCTAAGCAAAGATTGTGCTGTGGGTGATAGATAACTTATACACTACTGAAATACTTTTAAATACATACTTATTATACATAGAACACTCAGACCCATAACAGACATTAAAATTCATTATTTCAATATCTGCCCGGCCGGGAATCGAACCCGCGACCTCTTGCGTGTCAGACCGGTATGTTGACCACTGAACCACTCAGGTCGTCAAAACAAAGATTTAAAGAAATATCTTTCTTGCAGCCCCTGATGATTTACTCATCAGTCGCCTGTGGAGCCTGCTGCGTGGCCCTCGGAACCCAGTTGCATATCAGCTGGGCCCCTCACTGGATGACTGCGGTGTTCATATACATGTTCACTATGGCATACACCTTTGGCGCTGGAACTGTGCCCTTCGTTTTGCTAGCAGAGGTGTTTCTGCCTGAGGTGGGTACTCGAATTAGTAGGTGTTTGTAACACTAGTCATAAAGGTTGAAATTCTTCAACCTTTATGACAAGGGTTCTGTTGAATGTAGATTATAATGGTGGTGTTTTTTTTGCGACTTCCGCAAAGATTATAAGGGCACCTTCCGGACTATCGAGGGAAGGATACAGATAACACTCATGTGTACTAGCGCGAACGGTCGGCTGATTATGCTGGACTCGCAAGAGATCTAGGCGCGTAGAGCTCGTCTAAGCTGAAATGACGCGCCCCACTATCGCATTAACGCACACAAGCAAATTTAAAAATATGGACGCAATACATATACAAATGCCGTTGTAATTGGTCATTCAGTTGCCGGTGAGACTCAAACGTAGGAGCACGCGTCGTTCGATTGGAGCAGTCGACGCTCCCACACAGATGAAGTGTCGTTATTAATATTTGCACTCACACATCGAAATCAACTAATTAAGTAGTGGGGCGCGTCTTTTCAGCTTAGACAAGCTCTACCAACTACACTCTGCCTTGGTAGTACCTATAGCCGGGAAGGCCTATTAGGTTCCATTGAATACGACACCCTATAGGAAGGAGTGCGCACACAATGGTGTCTTGTGTAGAAGTATAGTGATAAGCGCGATCCTTTCTAGATTGGTTTATAATCTCTATTTATAAACTTTCTTTATGCGAAGTTCTTATTTATTATTTGTGACAGCCGTCGTAGTCCATAGTTAGTTAATTAGAAATACATCGTATTTGCTCTTTAACTCTACAGCCGCATACAAAAACATCAGAAAATAAAAATTCGTCTCCTATTTGATCCTTGACTTTTCCATTTAGTTATGTCAACAGTGTCAATGGCAAAAAACCGGCCAAGACGTGTCGGGCTACGGGCAGTGTAAGGTTGTATCGTATGAGGCGACTAATGTTTTCGAGGCAAAAGTCCTTGAAAATAGGCAGCAGCGTTTTCCATTGTTATCTTCATATCACTGCCAACCTGCCTGGAGCTTGGAGGTTATGGCAATGACATCCCCTTTCGTGGGAGAGATTAAATCTGCTGTAATGATGATGACCTCCACGCGTTCTTGAGAAAAATGGTCTTGACAGACGGACAGACGGTTAAACGGACGAAATAGTGATTCTAAAATGTTTCGGTTTTTTCTTTTGAGGTACGGAATCCCAAAAATATCGTCAATAAATTATTCAGAGGTAAATAGCTGAGGTCAACACCTCAGTCGGAGTTTCGAAGGTGACCTCACACGTTTAAAGAACGTTTTTTTGCCTACTTACTAGGTTAGCATTTGACCGTCACCTCACCTGATGAGAAGAGACAACGCGTTAGACGATGAGGACACACAGAGCCACGAACGAACAGGGTTCCTAGTTCTAACTGACAATACTTAAGTTTCGATCAGCATTATGCGTCCATCAAAAAAAACTTTCTAAGTTAAATTAGGTTAAATATTGTAGTGTCATGCCAAACTAGAGATCAGCTCAGCATATGCTGTAAGCAGTGAGGCCTGATTATCAACCAAACCCCGACAACTATTACGATTATTGTTTATCAGGCAGGCAGTCTAAACAACGTTAAGTTGCCTGTATCCGGCTTTCCTCTAACCGATAGTTAGTGCGTGCTTTACTCGCCAAGTGGTCTGTCAGATAATGTATAAATAAATTACTTCAAATTTCAGGTGAAAAGCTTAATGTCGATGCTGGTCTTCGAGTGGGCCTGGCTCTGCAACTTCGTCATCCTGTTCATCTTCAACCCTTTGGTCGACGCCATGGGCCTTGGGCCCGTCTTCTACATCTTCGCTGTGTGCTGCTTCCTCACTGCCGTGTTCGCGTACACTTACCAGCCAGAGACCAAAGGCTTGACTGTGGACGCGATCCAGCAGACGTTTCTGGGGAAAGCGAGTGCAAGAGACGTTTTGCAAAAGAACGAGATTGTGTTGACTAATGTTTAGGCAGTTGGGGAAGAAACCTCTTATTTCGAATAGACTGTGAGGGTGACGTTGATTATCTATGAAATGGCTGACAGATGTGTTCAAATAGAACTCAAGTACGCAAGTTGGCGAATCGGCAATTTCATGGCCATAGAGCCTTCCTCCTTTTATACTTTGAGGCTGACATAGGTTATCCTACTCACTCACAAAACGTTGGGCTGCTCGGGGATAATCTGGCACAAAAACAAACAGTTTTTAGTGACTCAAACTTTGACTTTTCGCAGCGGTAGAATTTACATATCCTGCTGTTTAGGTCCTTGGCAGTTTCGCTTTTCAAGCACAGTATAGTCACCAAAAATGAAAATGATTTTAGTGTAGCTGAAAAACCGGTTTTTTACTTATAGAACCCACACAAGAGGATATGTTAGTACTATCGCTGTGAAAAGTCAAAGTTTGGATCGCAAAAAAATATTTTTTTGTGCCAGGTTGTGCACGGACAGACCAACGTATTGTGGGTGTCCAAAACGTCTACTATCGCTACAAAAGTGGAATTTTTCTTGAATTAGCTCCTAATTTATTCCTTGTTCCTTTTTTCCTTTTTCATCTCTTTTCTTCATAAAGCCTCAAGTACCTGAATAATTTTGGGTAACTCATGCAGATAATTAATTAATTAATTAGTGTAAAATATCTATTGCTACTTTTAACTTTTAGTGTATTTATTATTATTATTTATTTATTTTTATAAATTTGATTGTGGTTGAATAAGCTTATGTGTAATCTTTACTTGTAAGTAATCTTCCTGCACTATTATGCTATTTTAGCTTTAAGTCCGCCAATGTACTGTTTGTGCATGAAGTATAAATAAATAAATAAATAAATAAACTCGGTAATGTACGATAACCAGCGTAACCATCACAATCGGATGAGTGGGAGTACTGTTATCTTTGTGCCCTTTGTGTAACACTCCCAAGTAGCACAAGTAGCATTATAAGAGACCACGTTCGGTGTAACACGGAAACTAAAAGCTGCACAAGACAGTGTAACAAGGGTGTTGACAGCGCTGCTAACACTAATATAATGCTTAAATGGGCACAAATTATTCAGCCTTTGGTTCTAATTTAGTTCACATTTCTATATAAAAACATTATAATAGCAGTATATTGGAATTACTATGGGTCACAAGGCTGTTTATCAGCTGTTTAATAGAACACGAGTGTTCTGTTATACAGGCTAAGCACTAAGGAATGGTAACTGATAGTCTTAAATAACGCTTTAGGTTCACGATTACCCTTTGATGATGTTCTTAAACTTATTTTGTCAAAGCTCTAACAAAATAAATAAGATACAGCCGACCTGTGACATATTAATTTAGCTAAGTGACGATAAAGTGATTATGGTGAAGGTGTAATAATTGTGTTATCTTAGTAAGTACACTTTTAACATTATAACCTGCGAAAATAATTGGGAATGCATGTTCACTGTGAATGTTCATATTCTTTTATAGCAAAACTTTTACGCGCCTCGAAAATATTTCGTTTTTTATTAGAAATACAGTATTTAATACAGAAAAAACTAACACGTTAAAAAATATATGTATGTTTTTGTGTGACTGACATAAAATTAAACAAAGTTTTTATTTTATATTAGAACTAGTGTATTTTTAACGTGAAATTAAAGTCAGAATTCATTAATATAATATAAAAAAACATTATTTATTAGTGATAAGGTAGTAACAAAATGGCGACATTCGTATGAAACGAATGTGAACTGTTTTAATGCTAAATTATTTCCCGTGGCTGTACAAGAGTTCACCCTGGTTCCTCAGTAATGCTTATTCCAGTAAATAATAGTTCAAGTGAACCAAAATGCAGCCTGATGTCTCTTAATAGCATTATTATTATTCACATCAATGCTAAAACCAATTATGTGAACTACTTTAACGCATTACTTTTTAATATGAATTTTATAGTTTTAGGGATCCTCTGCAAAACGTCAACCACTTACAATTCAGTAATTTTAATATACGTAAAATTACTGTATTGTTAGAGCCCTCGTTATGTAACTCGCTTTTGGCTCTTTTTATATCCAAACTAGTGTTTTAATACTACTATCTATTAATTATGTCTTTTTTTGTCTGTTTAGTTACAAATTAAAAAAGCTTACAAATCGTGAACTAACATGGGTGCTTCTTTTACTGGATCCTGCCGAAGATCAGCGTGTGGGATAAGGTTGCCCCATAATTTAGAGTGTTTCAAACGTATCATAGTTGTAGCCGCCTCATGCCTTATGTGCAGATGTAGTGGTGTAAGATTAAGCATAACTTCCATGGCTGTAGCAATAACTAAACTTACTTTGTGAATTGTCTAAGCATATTTATTATTATCAAGTCTCAAGTAACTTTTTTAAATTGATAAATAAAATAATATAAAAAATGTAAGTCTTTTTAATCATAATGTATATAACAAGGGTATTAAATATTTGAAATCGTTATGTTCAACGCATACTAATTTACATTTTATTTCTACTGGGTGTAACACATCTGCACTGCGACGTCTGCTGTACGTGGTGCATTACGGAACTGACTTCAGAAAATTATGTATTATGTATTTTGTTTATCTTTACTGGAATATCTAGATTAATTTTAATATTCGTCTTACTCCACATTTATACAACTCATCACTTAATTTATATTATGTAAAAATATTTAATAAAAACTTTAAATTTATAACTTATTTACTACTTGTAACTATGTAGTAGGAACAACAGCAACAGTGCACTTTCTTATTTTACAATATCAAATATAAAATGACACAAAAGTTTGGCATTTCTAATTAAAGGTAAGTATAAAAAGAAAATGAACATATTAAGTTATCTTAACTCTTACTTAAAGTTATGTCAATTCTTACTTAAAAGCACGTAGGTGCCACATTTTAAATCTAGTTAAAACGAAAAAAATACATTGCTTGCTGTGCGAGCTGGCTGTCTGAGCAGGAGGGGTTATGGCACACCTGTTCTTCGTCCCCCTGTTGATAGATGGACGAGTTTCTGGCGAAATGCTACCCTTTGTTCCTTTATTGATATATATATATTTTTTAATTTCATATTTTTATGATTTAACTAGCCAGGGATTTGACCGCCATCTCACCTGGTGGGAAGTGGCGATGCGGCCGATGATGGAGCATGCCTGTCTAGGAACAGCCTATTCACTCTAGCCTTGAAGGTGTCCTGAATTTATTGAGATAATAATTGTTATGACCAAATAGATGAATAACTCCTCTAATAGATGACAATGAACTAATCCCAAAAATCGCGTAGTCCTTCATGTAAATGGTATATGGACAGAAGAAGATAAATCAAGTACCTACTTGATTAAATAACGAATGTAAGCCTGATAAGCTATGGTCCTATAAAACGTTAATGACTATTCCGTATTTACAGAGATATATCTCCATTTGATAAATAGATCTCTACAGAACTACAATGATGGAGAAATACAACAGTTACAATTTGAAGGCTGGAACACTGGACGGCCGAAAATAGTTCAAAATTAAAGAATAAATTTAAAGAAATTGTTGGTTTGAACTGATTGAAAATGGGGGTGTTTTTCCAAGTTGTTTGCGCTGGAATAAGTAAGTCTATCGTTTCTCTGTTTTTTTAATAAACGCTTTTAATAATTAATCGTTATTTTAATAATATTTTAAAAGCAATGAATTTGATACTTATTAAGCTCTTTGGCGACAATTATCATCTTTGGAGTCAATGTCGGTTGTGCTCTCGTGCCCGGGGTCCGACTTGTATTTACCATGATCCAGGATTTGGTAGATCAGGTAATTACAGTGGAGCGACTGCCATCTGAGGGCCGTGACCTTAATGTGCAGGTTTCATCACGACGTTTTCTCTCACTCACCTCAGCATTGATTAGTGTTACACTTACGAGTCGGACACCTCATCCATTAGGCCATACCGAAGACCAAAATAAGCTAGGTTTCTATACATAGTAACAAAGTTGCTTCCCACCGTCTGACCCTATGTATCTACAAATGTACGCTTAGATAATTTAAACTACGCAATGGATTTTGTGGTGGTTTTCAGCAATAGATACAAGAGGAAGGTTTATAAGTGTAAATGAATATTTTAATGATAAATTTTAAAAGCAATGACAGAAAATCTGTACCTAAGTTCTTTATGCGAAACTCTATATTAATACCGAATTAAATAGTAGCTTATAGGAAATATACTTACTCAAATAAATATAAAATATCAGTAGGTTAAGTGAAAGCAGTATTTTTATTTTTAAGATTCATTCAATTCAATTCAATTTTAATAGATAAAATACTACTATAAAATATATTTATAAGTCTAAATGAAGCAGAAATTATTAGATAAGTAGAAAGTTGGAAACTATATTTATAGTTTTAATAGTGTAAAGTTTAAATATGTAAATAGTACGCACTTACCTACTTTATTGTGCTATATTTGACATAAGCCTCCTCCCTCCCAAATTGCTGCGCCCTACCCGGTCCATATTGTATTAACGTTATTATTGTAATAACTATGTGGATGCAAATAAATATAAATAAGCAAGAAAAAACGCGTAGGTAGGAGTAAATTAGGTGTATGTAGGGGTAGGACGCCACGCGAATGAAGTTGCTCCGGGTCCATTAGTAATAAATATTATATTGAATAGGTAAGAACTTATCTCCTTCACGTATTCTATTCACCCAATCACCAAGGTTTTAAGGGTAAAAGAAAGAAGCTATAACTGTAAATACCATTTTATTTTTTTAGTATGCCAGCTCTGCATGGGGATGGGTTTCATGTTCGGATGGCCGTCCAGTACCATCAAGCTCTTTGAGTCTACGAACACCACTCTAGACCGGCCAATGACGAAGACAGAGGTCTCGCTCTTTGGAAGCCTTTCCTCTATCGGTGCCCTGGTCAGTGTTCCCCTGGTGGGCTTTGGCCTCGATAGGATCGGCAGGAAATACTGCGCGATACTCACCTCTATTATTTTGGTGGTAAGTGTCATTTTTCTATATACCTGTACCCATATGTCAATCGGTTCTCGAGACTGATCAACCAGACATGCCTGATAGCACTAAACTTAGGAGATGCTTAAGTTGGCGTCTTAAGAAATTCTTACGCATTTGGGTGTCACAAAATCGGTGTCATGAAGTTAAAAGTGATTAGCGAGTTCAGTTTTCATAAGGTTGATGTTGGTGCAACGGTTTGTCTTGTTGGAATAAAGTTCAGTGCAATCGGGGCTTAGTACCCAGTATAACATAAAAAAAGATCATGACCTCATAAGTATTCTCTGCCTTGGCGAACATTTTAATAGGTAGGTAGGAAAGCGTTAATAGGTCTACAGAACACGTGTATAACGCAGCACACGCTCTCACTATCTAACTTCCTCCGCTTGTTGAGCTAATCCATGCTCAAAGGCGCTATCCTAATTGGCAACGGTCGTACGACCATGGTCCTACGACGGATGTTACCTGAGCAATAAGAAGCCTCAAAACCGCCCGTCGCACGACCGTTGCCTATGAGGACAGCGTACGACGGACGTCGCTCGACCAATAGAAGACCTCAAAACCGCCCGTCGCATTATCATCCTTGACAAGTAGGACAGCGCCACAGTCTGCTAGTTCTCAAGCACAGACTAACTCCACACTCAAATCCACAGATCGCCTGGACCCTTATAGCGGCGTTCAGCAAGGTGGAAGTCATACTGACGGCCATGTTCCTCTCTGGCATCAGCTGCTCTGTGTTCCTGATAGTGCCAGTGTACGTCGGCGAGATATGCCAGGAGTCCATAAGAGGGGCCTTATGTGCTGGAGGTGCAATTTTGTATGGCTTTGGACTCTTGATGTCTTACCTACTGGGTGGATGCGTCAGCTACAAAGCTATGGTGTACATCTGTCTGACAGAATCCGCTGTGGGCACGGCGCTTGTGTCCTTCTTGAAAGAATCTCCGATGCTACTGATGAAGAAGGGATTGATTGAGGTGAGTGATGTTCATCATCATCATTATAATCATATCAGCCGGAAGACGCGCACAGCTGTGAATAGACTTCCATGAATGCCGGTAGAGTGCTTTCCGCATCTAGCTGGTACCTGCGGTATTTACCAGGTCGTCGGTCCACTTTTAGGAGGGAGGCCTACACACGCTGCGTCTTCCGGTACGTGGTCGCCACTCGAGAACTTTACTGCCTCATCGGAAATACGATCTGTGAGCTATGTGCTCGCCCACTGCCACTTAAGTTTGGCAATCCTTCGGATTGTCGCTGGGGTATTTTTGCCGTAGGCGATGTTAATGGCGCGAAAACTTTAAATAATTTTTCCATATGTCATACAAACAAGTGTCTATTTGACTTGCGGTTGGTAAACTGCTTTTTTCGTACAATGTTTTGAGGAAAGTTAGTTTTTCAGGCAGATCAGGTAATTACAGTGGAGCGAGTGCCATCTGACCTACGTGACCCTGTTATCTGGGGAACCTGACCAGATTGGATCATGGTTTCACATTCAGTCGCCTGAATGTGCAGGTTTCATCACGATATTTTCCCCCACAGTAAGAGCATCGGTTAATGTTTAACTAATGTACATAACTCAGAAAAGAGTCTCCGACAGCGCGACCACCGTTTATTTCTCCTAAAAATAACTTTATATGCATTTTAACATCACGATTTTGTAATATCAAATAATAGAATCATCACGACAATAATGATTGATGGGGTGTTTCAGGAAGCAGCGAAGTCACTGGCCTTCTACAGAAGGGTTAAAGTGGACTCTAAAGTGGTGGTTGAGGAAATGATCATTCTGAGGCGAGCGTTCAATCCTGACTTACAAGACACAGGTTTGTATTTTTAATCTCCGACGTAAAAAATGGGGTGTTATATGTTTGAAGTGTGTATCTGTCGCTTTGTGGCATTTTTAAATTTGCGGAACGGAATTGATAGCCCGTTGTTAGGGTTCAGTAACAGAAGAGTAAATATGAATCCTATTAATAAGTCCGTCCATTCGCCTGTCTGTCGCCTGAGTCTTTGCAATCTTAGTAGATAGAGGACTATTTGAAAGAGAAAAACATTCAACGCACAAAGACACCATGACATGTTAATTAGGTACAAAAAAACTAAGAATTAAATAAGAACGAAATAAAAATAGAAAAACAGAATGTTAAAAAATATAATAGAAAATATAATTACAGATAAACTTATAGTTTATTTGTTACTATGCCATTATAAGAAATAAAAAAGACGAACATTAAATTTGATATCCATACAAGGAACGTAGGTGCTTTATTTCACAGTTATTTTAATTATTTCGTTATCATAATAACGATAATGCATACTTGCATCAATCTTTGTGTGAATATAATATTGATAATACTAAAGTATAACATGATGATGCAGTATTGAAACAACAACAAATATTAAAAACCAGGTGCGAGTCTCGAGCCGATAGAAGGTTTTGAAGTTAAAGAATTTTTCGAATTAGGTACTTACAATACAATACAAAAGTCTTTATTGCACACCAGAGAACACAAGTACAGATACAATGTGATCTCTTCCATACAACCTTAACTTGTACTTGTTGTTTTAATATTTAAATGTTTTCCAAACCTAAGAATTACTAATGTTAATGTTATGGAACACCATTAAGCGCGGCTTACACCAAATTCATAAACGAATTTAAACTGATACCTTAACGAAAAACTTCATACAAACAACGTTGAACGTCATTCCTAACGTGTGAAAATGAAAATGAAAAAGTATTTATTGAATTAGGATTATGTTAATTAATCTCTTTTCAAAAAGTCAAAAATCTAACGGAAAACAAAGAAAAAGTTAAGCGAGCTCATACAGGTAGGGGGCGACGCATGCAGACCGATCAGCGCGTGTTTAAGATTTAGCTTAAGTTCCAGCCCACTAAATATTACCAAAAAAGGAAAAAAAATTGGTACCTATCTACGGAACACGTGCGAATTCGAGTCGCACTTGACCGACTTTTTATTTCACCTATTACACGTATGAGATAAAAGACATATAGGTAATTACTGGATTACCGAATAAGATGATTATGCACAATCTATTTACAGCCTCTTATGGGTGTGTGATAATGAGGATTTGAATGAGATATGACGATTATGTCTCTGCCGAGATACCAAGTGGATTCTGAAATCTACTGGATTTTTCTTCTAAATACAAAAATGTTCACTTCTTCCATAATTCTTAATGCTTAATCCTTATAATAGAGACGAATACAAATTACTGAAAGACTAAAACTTATTCAAGACAATGTTTACAGATGTAGTAACAATATACACTATTATCACATCATGGTGTTAAATTCCGGTTGCGCTTCCGTGCAACATGCGGGGGCCGGGGATCCGCCTATATATACTAATACCTACATGTAAATACTAAAACTGAAAACCAGCGTTGTGGTTCGGGGCAAGCGGCCATAACATTATGCTGAGGAGGGTCCATTTACGCTGGATGCCCACGAAAAATGCCACTGGGAACCCCATAATTGTCTCCGTGTCTTATGTACTTTTTTTTGTGTTAAATGTAAATTATCATGTCGTGGCG
The DNA here is from genome assembly GCA_905147135.1 of Blastobasis lacticolella. NCBI lineage: Eukaryota > Metazoa > Arthropoda > Insecta > Lepidoptera > Blastobasidae > Blastobasis > Blastobasis lacticolella. The sequence continues at coordinate 12,841,632 of LR990063.1, forward strand.
TCCTTTGTAATAAATATTTTCTTTCTTTCTTTCAAAAACATACACTAATATTTTTAGTTAAACAACAATACAACACAACAAAAACTAAACAACACTGCAACATTACTAACTATGTGCATAAAAGGGGTATTCCCAGGCGCACCCTGGAAGCAGCTGGAGTCAGTAACGTAGAGACCTGGTGAACCACAAATTTTCAATCCCCACCCAAAACAAAAACGGGCAAAATCATCAGTCCCCACGACCATGCGATACAATAGGCTCTTATGAGGGCCAAAACTGCTCACAGAGTCTAAATGGTCAAACTAAAAGCCCCGTTGCCTTGGTCGACTATTAGGCGAGCCAGATTTAAGGTTGTCGGAAATTAAACTCGACGAAGAAGAAGAAGAACTATAACTAAATATTTAAAAACAAAAACTAAAAACAAAACAAAAACTAATATAATAAATAAAATACATACTATAGCTATTAAATAAAAATAATTTCGTACGATTTCAGATAAGATGTCGCCGGAAGAAGAAAAATTGCAGCCAAATGACAAGCAGATTATGAAGCCGTCGTTATGGCAATTTGTCAGTAAGTATTTTTAGCAATATATTTTCAGAAAGGAAATTAATAAGTCAATTACACTCGTTTGCAATCTCGTGCAGTTCTGCACTTCTCCTGCTAGCCATGAGCACAAAGAAAAAAATACTAGTCTCGGAGATGAAAAATGTCAAAAGTGTAAACAAATTGCACCTATAAAAATAAACCCAAGGGGTGAATTTAAAATAGTGGCTTCTTTTTCATACGATTTGATTCAACTTTGAATTTGAAATTTTTTGACAATATTACAATGATGTTTAATAATAACTTGTTTAATAATCCATCCCTTTTTTATAGTGGCAATTTGTTTACACTTTGATCTTGAATTTCATCTCCAAGTATACTTACGGATTAGGCCATGACGCTCTTACAGCTTTGAAAATATAAATGCAGGATAGACTCTGACCATTTTCTAATAATAATGTTGAAAAGTGATAGACCAGCATTACTTTCTGCTGAGTAAGTCTTTGAGTTGCCCGCCTCTTAAATCCCAGGACACATGCTGTGGCAGCAAACAGACAATAAATTTTTTTTTGTAATATTAAGCAGTTATAACGTCAATTGAAATTATTACCGGCCATGATTACTTGATTGTACAAAGATTTACAAACCAATTAAATGGATCAAGACCTACATCCGTCTCACCATGATTTGTGAGAAGCAGATGTTCGTAATTCTGATTCAACAACGAAACAGACCTGGTAAACCACAAATTTTCAATCCCCACCAAAACAAAAACGGGCAAAATCATGCGTTCAAATAGGCCCTTATCAGGGCCAAAATTGCTCACAGAGTCTAAACGATCATACTAAAAGCCCCGTTACCGTGGTCGACTACTAGGCAAGCCAGATCTAAGGTTGTCGGAAATTAAACTCGACGAAGAAGAAGAACTATAACTAAAATATTCAAAGACAAAAACTAAAAACAAAACAAAATCTAATACATGTTGAAAAGTGATAGACCAGCATTACTTTCTGCTGAGTAAGTCTTTGAGTCCCAAAGAGAATCCCAGGACACATGTTGTGGCAGCAAAAAGACAATAAAAAAATTTGTTGTAATATTAAGCAGTTATAACGCCAATTGAAATTATTACCAGCCATGATTACTTGATTGTACAAAGATTTACAAACCAAATAAATGGATCAAGACCTACATCCGTCTCACCATGATTTGTGAAAGGGAAATGTACGTAATTCTGATTCAACAACGGAACAAATTATAGGATGACGTAAGCTATGTTAACGATATCAGAGAGTATTTATTTTACTATTTTATCGCTGCCACTGCAAGGCCGGTGTTGTTGATATTTAATCTTTGACATGTTTTCTTCATTCTAATCTACATTTATATACGTATTTACATTCTCATGCCTCCGTCCCAAAGATAGAGTACGCAGAGACATACTTTCTATTTTCATATTGTTATTTATATTCACTAGCGGTTAGGGTAACTGACTCTTAAGCGAGAGGTACGGGGTTCGAATCCCAACTCTTTTCTGAGTTATATACATTATATAGTATACATGAATGGTAACCAATGCTCTTATGGTGAGGAAAAACATCGTGATGAAACCTGCAAACTCAGGCAACTGAATTAGTAACCATGATCCAATCTGCTCAGGTTCCCCTGGTAGCACCGAGGATAGCAGTCCCTCCACTGTAATTACCTGGTCTTCCAAATTTTGGGTCATGGTTAAGGTGGACCCCGGGCTCAAGTGCGCGAGAGTAAACCCCGGACATTAACGCCAACATGATGATTATTATTTATTTTCACATTCTTCAACGTCACGTTTTCTCTCAATTCCAGAGAAGTCACGTTCCACGCAGCGAGCAACTCTAGTGACAATTACGCTGGCCACAGCTGCCATCTTCCAAGGCCTGATCGTGGTACAGGTGTTTGCCGAGCCCTTGTTCTCTGAGGCCGTCCCGAACGTATCTACGACCGTCTGCTGCGTACTTCTGGCCCTCGTGACTGTGCTATCTGGATTAGCTGCGGCGTACTTGACAGATATTGCTGGACGAAGGGTAAGGTTGACTAACATAATGTTTCAAACTATCGCGGTTATTATCACATATTTTAAAGGTTTTCCTGAGTTCCTACCGCGTACCTTTGTTGACGAGTAGCCCGATATTTCGACGCAGTTGCAAGCATCGTGGTCCCAGGGCGACTGTCCAGTCAATCAAAGATAGGCTGTAGGAAACCCGGAACATACCTTTGAAAAAAGTTTGACTAACATTCGCATTCACGAACGTTACTGAAGTCTGCTATGAGGTCAGTACGCGCATACGTTAAAGGTTCCTGTTTGAACTTACAGATTCACTTAGCAGACTGTGAGAACTTAGCTAGTTCACCTCCACATGTATTTCTTATGAATTCGGGTGTCAAAAGGTTACCTCAGTACCATATATACTATCTGGCTACCTATGCAGCGGTCTCTGATTCATCATGAGATCAGTAATTATAATAAGGTAACAGGGATATAGGTATAGGTCTGCCTTTTTTGCATAGCTTTCGAATGAGAGCCACCTGCATCGGTTCCCTAATAATTTCCTTCATTTGAAGAGCATAGATCGCTCCAGTGAAACATAAATTTCTTCAAACATCAACAGCCTCCACATTTACACTGTCACTGGGTGCCAATCGACCCCCGAGACTCAATTAAGTCTCAGCTTCGCCAGCAGTATTAGGAGGCACACCTAACGAGTGGCGAGCTCGTTGCGGAACGAACGTTCTATTAGCTTCAAATTAGGAAATGGTCACCCATGGGTGTTCTTAAGTATGTATTTAAAAGTATTTAAGTAGTATATCAGTTATCTAGCACACATAGTACAAGCTTTGCTTTGGGGCTAGATGGCGCTGTGTGAATTTGTCCACGAATATTTATTATTATTATTGTTCCGTTCCCGGACTCTGCGAGCGTTGCTAAACCTTGGTTATCAGTCTTGTAAGCCCGCTCCCACTAGAATAGTGTCGATGGGAATTTTATAATGAAAAAAATTCTCAGCAGATATCGCTGCCTCTTATTTTCTGGTTTTCTTGCTAGACGGGTCTAGACGGTCTGCCGCTATGACATAAGTCGCCACGCCATATACGATGGCCGATAACAATTCAATTTGATACTCATTTGGGGAGGCCTGTCAGGTACACCAGTACTGGACTGGTGTACAGCGGTAATGACTATAATGAGGATCAATCTATGAGTAGATCTACTCCAAAAACTCTAGATTTCTCAGTCATCTCTCTTGCTAATGGTTACGTAATGGTTGGGAACATAAACACGGGGTGTACTGTCTCGGGTGCCGGTTTCTGAGATTATTCAACCAGTCTCCGTTTTCAGGGTTGGGAACATAGCTCCATTTTAACATTTTAAGGGCATGTTCCGAGTTTCCTACCGCGTACCTTTGAGTATACCCTTAAAATGTATGACAATAACCGCGGTAGTTAAAATATTATGTAATAGCTCCTTTTATTTAATATTTTGCTTTACAAAAGTATTTTTATTATCTCTCTTAACTGTAACACAGGTTACTCGTAATCTAGTACATGTTCCAGGCTCCACATATGTAATATATAACTATGTAATATTCAATGTAACAATTGCAAATGCGTTGAAAATAAAAAATTCAAATAAAAATAAATATTCGTGGACAAATTCACACAGCGCCATCTAAGCAAAGATTGTGCTGTGGGTGATAGATAACTTATACACTACTGAAATACTTTTAAATACATACTTATTATACATAGAACATCCAGACCCATAACAGACATTAAAATTCATTATTTCAATATCTGCCCGGCCGGGAATCCAACCCGCGACCTCTTGCATGTCAGACCGGTATGTTGACCACTGAACCACTCAGGTCGTCAAAAAAAAAGATTTAATGAAATTTCTTTCTTGCAGCCCCTGATGATTTACTCATCAGTCGCCTGTGGAGCCTGCTGCGTGGCCCTCGGAACCCAGTTGCACATCAGCTGGGCGCCTCACTGGATGACTGCGGTGTTCATATACATGTTCACTATGGCATACACCTTTGGCGCTGGAACTGTGCCCTTCGTTTTGCTAGCAGAGGTGTTTCTGCCTGAGGTGGGTACTACGTACTACTAGCTACGAATTAGTAGCTATTTGTAACACTAGTCTTCTTCTTCTTATCGAGTCGATGGACTACACTCTGACTTATACTTTATTCGCCCAGTATTCGGCGACGCATACAGCGTTTGAACTGGCCTCGACCAAGTCCTCCATGGTACAAGTTTTAGGGCACGCCGAGCATGAAACGAGGTGGTCCATAGTTTGCGGAGATATGCCACAGTCGCACTGAGAACTGTCATTTGTATATCCCCACTTAAGAGATTCTCTTTACATCGGCCCACCTGGGTTCGCAGCCTATTTAACGCCTTCCAGGTTGGCCACGGAAGTTTGTTTCCGGGTGGGAGCTTTTCAGTAGGAGGGATAAAGGCGGGATTGGAAAATTTAGTGATCCACAGGTTCCTTCTAGCTGTGACACTAGCCATAAAGGTTGAAATAAGAGGTTCTGCTGCATGTAGATTATAATGGTGGTGTTTTTATGTGCGCCAACCGCAAAGATTATAGGGGCACCTTCCGGAGTATCGAGGGAAGGATGCAGATAACACTCATGCAGATAACACTAGCGCGAACGGTCGGCTGGTTATGCTGGACTCGCAAGAGACCTAGGTGCGTACTAACTACACCCTGCCTTGGTAGTACCCATAGCCGGGAAGGGCTTTTAGGTTCCATTGAATGCGACACCCTATAGGAAGGAGTGCGCACACAATGGTGTCTTGAGTAGAAGTATAGTGATAAGCGCGATCCTTTGTAGATGGGTTTTAAACCATATCCATTTATGAACTCTCTTTATGCGAAGTTCTTATTTATTATTTGTGACACAGCCGTCGTAGTCCATAGTCAGTTAATTAGAAATACATCGTATTTGCCCTTTAACTCTACAGCCGCATACAAAAACATCAGAAAATCAAAATTCGTCTTCTATTTTATTCTACCCTTCCTTGACTTTGCCATTTAGCTATGTCAACAGTGTCAATGGCAAAAAACCGGCCAAGACGTGTCGGGCTACGGGCAGTGTAAGGTTGTATCGTATGAGGCGACTAATGTTTTTGAGGCAAAAGATCTAGAAAATAGGCAGCAGCGTTTTCCATTGTTATATTTACTCGTATATCACTGCCAACCCGCCTGCCAAGCGTGGAGGTTATGGCAATGACATCCCCTTTCGTGGGAGAGATGATGATCACCTCCACGAGTTCTTGTGAAAAAGGGTCTTGACAGACGGACAGACGGTTGAACGATCAACATAGTGATTCTAAAATGTTTCGGCTTTTTCTTTTGAGGTACGGAACCCTAAAAATATCGTAAATTAATTATTCAGAGGTAAATAGCTGAGGTCAACACCTCAGTCGGAGTTTCGAAGGTGACCTCACACGTTGAAAGAACGTTTTTTTGCCTACTTACTAGGTTAGCATTTGACCGTCACCTCACCTGATGAGAAGAGACGATGCGTTAGACGATGAGGATACACAGAGCCACGAACGAACAGGGTTCCTAGTTCTAACTGTCTAACTGACAATACTTAAGTTTCCATCAGCACTATGCATCCATCAAAATAAACTTTCTAAGTTAAATTAGGTTAAATATTGTAGTGTCATGCCAAACTAGAGATCAGCTCAGCATATGCTGTAGGTGAGGCCTGATTATCAACCAAACTCCGACAAGTATTATGATTATTGTTTATCAGGCAGGCAGTTGTGAACAACTGTTGGGTTGCCTGTACCCGGCTTTTCTCTAACCGATAGTTAGTGCGTGCTTTACTCGCCAAGTGGTCTGACAGATAACGGATAAATAAATTACTTCAAATTTCAGGTGAAAAGCTTAATGTCGATGCTGGTTTTCGAGTGGGCCTGGCTCTGCAACTTCGTCATCCTGTTCATCTTCAACCCTTTGGTCGACGCCATGGGCCTTGGGCCCGTCTTCTACATCTTCGCTGTGTGCTGCTTCCTCACTGCCGTGTTCGCGTACACTTACCAGCCAGAGACCAAAGGCTTGACTGTGGACGCGATTCAGCAGACGTTTCTGGGGAAAGCGAGTGCAAGAGATGTTTTGCAAAAGAACGAGATTGTGCTGACTAACGTTTAGGCAGTTGGGGAAGAAACCTCTTATTTCGTAATAGACTGTGAGGGTGACGTTGATTATCTATAAAATGGCCGACAGATGTGTTCAAACAGGACTCAAGTACGCAAGTTGGCGAATCGGCAATTTCATGGCCATAGAGTTTTCCTCCTTTTATACTTTGAGGCTGACATACGTTATCCTACTCACTCACAAAACGTTGGTCTGTTCGGGGACAATCTGGCACAAAAACAAACAGTTTTTAGTGACTCAAACTTTGACTTTTCGCAGCGGTAGAATTTACATATCCTGCTGTTTAGGTTCTTGGCAGTTTCGCTTTTCAACCACAGTATAGTCACCAAAAAGGAAAATGATTTTAGTCTAGCTGAAAAACCGGTTTTTACTTATAGAACCCACACAAGAGGACTGTTAGTACTATCGCACGAAAAGTCGAAGTTTGGATCGATAAAAAAAAATTTTTTGCCGTTTCGTGCACGGACAGAACAACGTTCTGTAGATCTTCTAAACATCTACTATATCGCTATAAAGTAAAATTTTTCTTGTATTCAATAACGTACAACAACCAACGTCACCATCACAGTCGGTTGAGTGGGAGTACTGTTTTCTTTGTTACCTTTGTGTAACACTGTTACCCATCATCATCATCTCGGCGCTATTTTTTTTTTTGCGGCGTTGTCTTGATTGCGCTCCCGCGCGGCACGTGAGGGCCCGAGGTCCGTAACACTGTTACCCAACAGAATACAAAATGCCGACGTATCACACTTTTGTCACACTGTTACCCAACAGAATACACTGTTACCCAACGGGAATAAAATTCCCCATGTGTAAACCTGTTACCTAATGAAATAAAAATTCCGTTAGGTCACATGCCTACCCGTATGGATTCTTGCATTTTTGTATGTGTATATACAAAAATGCAGGAATCTTCTGTTAATTGCTTTCTGTTGTAAAAGTTATAAGAGCTGTTGTATCAATGACCAATTACAAAAATACTGATGTGTCACACATCTGTAACACTCTTACCCAACGGGAATGAAATTCCCTATATGTTACACTTCTGTCACACTGTTACACAAATGGAATAAAAATTACCGATAGATCACATTTATACCCCTATGGGAAAAGTGCGTGAGTATGTATGTATGTACAAAAATGCAAGGGTCATTATTGCCCAGTATACGATAAAGAATTCCGCTGTAAATAAGTATGAATTTAGTTGTAATGTATTCTAGTAATTAAGTATAATTGTAATGTATATCTGTCGCAGTCAACTGGTTAGATCAGCAATTTAATTAGAAGACTAGTCCATTAATAAAACGCCGGCATTTAATTAAATGGCTAAAGTATAACTAGCCAAGTTGCAGAACGTAACGTCTAACTACTTCGCTGAACGTTATTTAGCCGTTTTGTTAAAGGGTATACAGATGGTTGGTTAGAGTGACCATAAGTTCGCTGGTAACTTAAATGGTAAACTTTATTTAAGATAAAAGATAATGAATTAATAAAGATCACTTTTATTTAATAAAACATTATTAGTGGCAAAATATTTAATAAGTAGATATACAATTGATTGTATTGTGAGTAGGGACCTATAACAGTATTTAACTCAGTAAAAATATTTAATAAAAACTTTAAATTTATAACTTATTTACTACTTGTAACTATGTAGTAGGAGCAACAGCAACAGTGCACTTTCTTATTTTACAATATCAAATATAAAATGACACAAAAGTTTGGCATTTCTAATTAAAGGTAAGAATAAAAGTAAATGAACATATTAAGTTATCTTAACTCTTACTTAAAGTTATGTCAATTCTTACTTAAAAGCACGTAGGTGCCACATTTTTAATTTAGTTAAAACGAAAGAAATACATTGCTTGCTGTGCGAGCTGGCTGTCTGAGAAGGAGGGGTTATGGCGCACCTGTTCGTCGTCCCCCTGTTGATAGATGGACGAGGTTCTGGCGAAATGCTACCCTTTGGGCCTTTATTGCTTTATTTATTTTTTAATTTCATTTTTTTATGATTTAACTAGCCAGGGATTTGACCGCCATCTCACCTGGTGGGAAGTGACGATGCGGCCGATGATGGAGCATGCCTGTCTTGGAACAGCCTATTCGCTCTAGCCTTGAAGGTGTCCAGAATTTATTGAGATAATAATTGTTATAACCAAATAGATGAATAACTCCTCTAATAGATGACAATGAACTAATTCCAAAAATCGCGTAGTTCTTCACGTAAATGGTATATGGACAGAGGAAGATAAATCAAATACCTACTTGATTAAATAACGAATGTAAGCCTGATAAGCTATGGTCCTATAAAACGTTAATGACTATACCGTGTTTACAGAGATATATCTCTATTTGATAAATAGATCTCTACAGAACTACAATGATGGAGAAATACAACAGTTACAATTTGAAGGCTGGAACACTGGACGGCCGAAAATAGTTCAAAATTAAAGAACAAATTTAAAGAAATTGTTGGTTTGAACTGATTAAAAATGGGGGTGTTTTTCCAAGTTGTTTGCGCTGGAATAAGTAAGTCTATCGTTTCTCTGTTTTTTAATAAACGCTTTAAATAATCAATCGTTATTTTAATAGTATTTTAAAAGCAATTTATTTGATATTTATTAAGCTATTTTGCGACAATTATCATCTTTGGAGTCAATGTCCCGGTTGTGCTCTCGTGCCCGGGGTCCGACTTGTATTTACCATGATCCAGAATTTGGTAGATCAGGTAATTACAGTGGAGCGACTGCCATCTGACGGCCGTGACCTTGATGTGCAGGTTTCATCACGACGTTTTCTCTCACTCACCTCAGCATTGATTAGTGTTACGCTTACGAGTCGGACACCTCATCCATTAGGCCATACCGATAAATAAGCCAGGTTTCTATACATAGTAACAAAGTTGCTTCCCACCGTCTGACCCTATGTATCTACAAATGTACGCTATATGGTGGTTTTCAGCAATAGATACAAGAGGAAGGTTTATAAGTGTAAATGAATATTTAAATGATAAATTTTAAAAGCAATGACAGCAAATCTGTACCTAAGTTCTTTATGCGAAACTTTATATTAATACCGAATTAAATAGTAGCTTATAGGAAATATACTTACTCAAATAAATATAAAATATCAGTAGGTTAAGTGAAAGCAGTATTATTATTTTTAAGATAACGTGCACTGTGATATGTATGCGTGCAATTCAATTTTAATAGATAAAATACCACTATAAAATATATTTATAAGTCTAAATGAAGCAGAAATTATTAGATAAGTAGAAAGTTGGAAACTATATTTATAGTTTTAATAGTGTAAAGTTTAAATATGTAAATAGTACGCACTTACCTACTTTATTGTGCTATATTTGACATAAGCCTCCTCCCTCCCAAATCCCTCCCTACCGGGGCCATATTGTATTTAAATTATTATTGTAATAACTTTGTGGAAGCAAATAAATATAAATATAAATAAGCAAGAAAAAACGCGTAGGTAGGAGTAAATTAGGTGTATGTAGGGGTAGGACGCCACGCGAATGAAGTAGCGCCGCCATTAGTAATAAATATTATATTGAATAGGTATGTAAGGACTTATCTCCATCACGTATTCTAAGCACCCAATCACCAAGGTTTAAAGGGTAAAAGAAAGAAGCTATAACTGTAAATACCATTCTATTTTTTTAGTATGCCAGCTCTGCATGGGGATGGGTTTCATGTTCGGATGGCCGTCCAGTACCATCAAGCTCTTTGAGTCTACGAACACTACCTTAGACCGGCCGATGACGAAGACAGAGATCTCACTCTTTGGAAGCCTTTCCTCTATCGGTGCCCTGGTCAGTGTGCCCCTGGTGGGCTTTGGCCTCGATAGGATCGGCAGGAAATACTGCGCGATACTCACCTCTGTTATTTTGGTGGTAAGTGTAATTTTTCTATATACCTGTACCCATATGCCATTCGGTTCTCGAGACTGATCAACCAGACATGCCCGATAGCGCTAAACTAACTAAAACTAACTAACTAAACGATGCTTAAGTTGGCGTCTTAAGAAATTCCTACGCATTTGGGCGTCACAAAATCGGTGTCATAAAGTTAAAAGTGATTAGGAAGTTTAGTTTTCACAAGGTTGATGTTGGTGCAACGGTTTGTCTTGTTAGAATATTTAAAATCAACTAAGGCGTCGCCTAAAGTTCAGTGCAATCTGGGCTTAGGGTACCCTGTATAACATAAAAAAATATCATAACCTAATAATTAATAGGTAGGTAGAAAAGCTTTCATAGGTCTACAGAACACGTGTATAACGTAGCACAAGCTCTCACTATCTAACTTCCTCCGCTTGTTGAACTAATCCATGCTCAAAGGCGCTATCCTAATTGGCAACGGTCGTACGACCATGGTCCTACGACGGATGTCACCTGAGCAATAAGAAACCTCAAAACCGCCCGTCGCACGACCGTTGCCTATGAGGACAGCGCCTCATTGGCATGGTCGTACGACGGACGTCGCTCGACCAATAGGAGACCTCAAAACCGCCCTACGCATTACCATGGTCGCACGATCCTTGTCAAGTAGGACAGCGCCACAGTCTTCTAGTTCTCAAGCACAGACTAATTCCACACTTAAATCCACAGATCGCCTGGACCCTTATAGCGGCCTTCAGCAAGGTGGAAGTCATACTGACCGCCATGTTCCTCTCTGGCATCAGCTGCTCTGTGTTCCTGATAGTGCCAGTGTACGTCGGCGAGATATGCCAGGAGTCCATAAGAGGGGCCTTATGTGCTGGAGGTGCAATTTTGTATGGCTTTGGACTCTTGATGTCTTACCTACTGGGTGGATGCGTCAGCTACAAAGCTATGGTGTACATTTGTCTGACAGAATCCGCTGTGGGCACGGCGCTTGTGTCCTTCTTGAAGGAATCTCCGATGCTACTGATGAAGAAGGGATTGATTGAGGTAAGTGATACTCATCATCATCATTATAATCATATCAGCCGGAAGACGCGCACAGCTGTGAAAAGACCTCCATAAAAATAAAAGCCGGTGGAGTGCTTTCCGCATCTAGCTGGTACCTGCGGTATTTACCAGGTCGTCGGTCCACTTTAAAGAGGGAGGCCTACACACGCTGCGTCTTCCGGTACGTGGTCGCCACTCGAGAACTTTACTGCCTCATCGGAAATACGATCTGTGAGCTATGTGCTCGCCCACTGCCACTTAAGTTTGGCAATCCTTCGGACTGTCGCTGGGGTGTTTTTGCCGTAGGCGATGTTAATGGCGCGAAAACTTAAATGGATTTCTCCATACATGTCATACAAAACAAGTGTCCATTTGACTTGCGGTTGGTAAACTGCTTTTTTCGTACAATGTTTTGAGGAAAGTTAGTTTTTCAGGCATATCAGGTAATTACAGTGGAGCGAGTGCCATCTGACCTACGTGACGCTGTTACCTGGGGAACCTGACCAGATTGGATCATGGTTTCACATTCAGTCGCCTGAATGTGCAGGTTTCATCACGATATTTTCCCCCACAGTAAGAGCGTCGGTTAATGTTTAACTAATGTACATAACTCAAAAAAGAGTCTCCGACAGCGCGACCACCGTTTATTTCTCCTAAAAATAACTTTATGTGCATTTTAAATGGCGCTACCCAACCTTAACGTCACGGTTTTGTATTAACTGCTCTGCTATCACTTTTCGTGCAAAATATCAAATAATAGAATCATCACGACAATAATTATTGATGGGGTGTGTTTCAGGAAGCAGCGAAGTCACTGGCCTTCTACAGAAGGGTTAAAGTGGACTCTAAAGTGGTGGTTGAGGAAATGATCATTCTGAGGCGAGCGTTCAATCCTGACTTACAAGACACAGGTTTGTATTTTTAATCTCCGATGTAAAAAATGAGGTGTTATGTGTTTAATGTGTGTATCTGTCGCTTTGTGGCATTTTTATATTGGCGGAACGGAATTGATAGCCCGTTGTTAGGGTTCAGTAACAGAAGAGTAAAAATGAATCCTATTAATAAGTCCGTCCATTCGCCTGTCTGTCGCCTGAGTCTTTGCAATCGTAATAGATAGAAGACTATTTGAAAGAGATAAACATTCAACGCACAAAGACACCATGACATGTTAATAAGGCAAAACAAAAACTAAGAATTAAATAAGAACAAAAAGCAAATAAAATAGAAAAACAGAATGTTAAAAAATATAATAGAAAATGTAATTACTGATAAACTTATAGTTTATTTGTTACTATGGCCATTATAACAAATAAAAAAGGACGAAAATTAAATTTGATTTCCATACAAGGAACGTGGGTGCTTTATTTCACAGTTATTTTTATTATTTCGTTATCATAATAACGATAATGCATACTTGCATCAATCTTTGTGTGAATATAATATTGATAATACTAAAGTATAACAATGATTATGACGATATTAAAACAACAACAAATATTAAAAACCAGGTGCGAGTCTCGAGCCGATAGAAGGATTTGAAATTAAATAATTTTTCGAATTAGGTACTTACAATACAATACAAATACAAAACTCTTTATTGCACTAGATACAAAAAATATGGTAGGTAGTACAAAGGGCGGTCTTATCACTAATGTTAAATAATTAATTTTTAATATTAGTTTAATAAAAATTGTTTTCAATTATAACAGCAATTTAAGGAAAGATGCAACTGTTTCTGCAACTGTTTCTCGTAACACAGGTATGGTATGTACCTAGCTCGGGAAGCAGTGTGTAAAATGTAAGCAACAATTATGGAAATAAATAACTATTTTATTTATTTTATTTTTAATGTAATCTCCTCCAGACAAACATAACTTGTACTTGTTGTTTTCATATTAAAATATTTTTCCAATGCTAAGAATTACTAGTGTTAATGTTGTATAACACCGTTAAGAGCGACTTACACCAAATCCTTAAACGAATTTAAACAGATACCTTAACAAAAAACTTCATACGAAAAACGTTAAAGTTCACCCCTTGGATTTATTTTTATAGAGACAATTTGTTTACACTTTTGACATATTTCATCTCCGAAACTAGTATTTTTTTTCTTTGTGCTCATGGCTAGCAAGAGAAGTGCAGAGCTGCACGAGATTGTAAACGACTGTAATTGACTTATTAATTTCCTTTCTGAAAATATATTGCTAAAAATACTTACTGACAAATTGCCATAACGACGGCTTCATAATCTGCTTGTCATTCCTAACGTGTTTAAGATTTGGCTTAGCTTAGTTTCCAGCCTACTAAATATTACAAAAAAATAAAAATAATTTGGTTCCTAGATACCTATCTACGGAACACGTGCGAATTCGAGGCGCACTTGACCGACTTTTTATTTCATCTATTACACGTATGAGATAAAAGACATATAGGCCGTAAGTAATGGATTACTGGATTACAGAATAAGATGATTATGCACAATCTATTTACAGCCTCTTATGGGTGTGTGATAATGAGGATTTGAATGAGATACGACGATTATGTCTCTGCCGAGATACCAAGTGGATTCTGAAATCTACTGGATTTTTCTTCTAAATACAAAAAAATTAAGAAATGTTCACTTTTTCCATACTTCTTAATGCTTAATCCTTATAATAGAGACGAATACAAAATACTGAAAGACTAAAACTGATTCGGGACAATGTTTACAGATATAGTAACAATATACACTATTATCATCATCATCTTGGTGTTAAATTCCGATGGCGCTTACGTGCAACATGCGGGGGCCCGGGGTCCGCCTATATACACTAATCATCATCACAGCCCATAACAGTCCACTGCAGGACTTAGGGCCTCTCCCACGAAAGGGGATGTTATTACCATAATCTCCACGCTTGGCGGGCGGGTTGGAGATCGCAGTGTTTAAATATAACAATGGAAAATGCTGCTGCCCATTTTCCAGTCTACGGAGACTCTTGATCTTTTGCCTCGAAAACCTTAGTCGCCTTGTACGACACCCATGAGTGTAAGGGGTTGGTGCTATTCTGCTCTGCCGGACACCACACGGCCAACACTAATACTACATGTTAATACTAAAAACATACACTAATATTTTTAGTTAAACAGAAATACAACACAACTAAAACTAAACAACACTGCAACATTACTAACTATGTGTATAAAAGGAGTTTACTCAGGCGCACTCTGGAAGCAGCTGGAGTCGGTAACGTAGAGTCCTGGTGAACCACAAATTTTCAATCCCCACCCAAAACAAAAACAGGCAAAATCATCCCACGATCATGCGTTCCAGAAGGCCCTTATCAGGCCCAAAATTGCTCACAGAGTCTAAACGGTCATACTAAAAGCCCCGTTTCCTTGGTCGACTACTAGGCAAGCCAGATCTAAGGTTGACGGAAATTGACTCGTCGAAGAAGAAGAAGAACTATAACTTAGACAAAAACTAAAAATAAACAAAATCTAATATAATAAACCGCTACACTAATACATATAAAATACAAAGTATAGCTATTAAATAAAAATAATTTCGTACGATTTCAGATAAGATGTCGCCGGAAGAAGAAAAATTGCAGCCAAATGACAAGCAGATTATAAAGCCGTCGTTATGGCAATTTGTCAGTAAGTATTTCAAGCAATATATCTTCAGAAAGGAAATTAATAAGTCAATTACACTCGTTTGCTATCTCGTGCAATTCTGCACTTCTCCTGCTAGGCATGAGCACAAAGAAATAAATACTACTCTCGGAGATGAAAAATGTCAAAAGTGTAAACAAATTGCCCCTATAAAAATAAACCCAAGGGGTGAATTTAAAATAATGTTGAAAAGTTGACCAAAAACACTTTCTGCTGAGTAAGCCTTTCCATCTCTGCCATCTCCAACTTGAGTATTTTTTATGAAATACAGTAGAGAAACACGCAAGCGAACCGAGCAAGTGGGACTTTGCAGTTAATAGCAACATCTGGGATATCGCCAATGCGTTGCCCGCCTCTTAAATCCCAGGACACATGCTGTGGCAGCAAACAGACAATAAAAAAATTGTAGTAATATTAAGCTGTTATAACGTCAATTGAAATTATTACCGGCCATGATTACTTGATTGTACAAAGATTTACAAACCAAATAAATGGATCAAGACCTTCATCCGTCTCACCATGATTTGTGAAAAGGAGATGTTCGTAATTCTGATTCAACAACGGAACAGACTATAGGATGACGTAAGCTATGTTAACGATATCAGAGAGTATTTATTTTACTATTTTATCGCTGCCACTGCAAGGCCGGTGTTGTTGATATTTAATCTTTGACATGTTTTCTTCATTCTAATCTACATTTATATACGTATTTACATTCTCATGCCTCCGTCCCAAAGATAGAGTACGCAGAGATATACTTTCTATTTTCATATTGTTATTTATATTCACGAGCGGTTAGGATAACTGACTCTTAAGCGAGAGGTACGGGGTTCGAATCCCAACTGTTTTCTGAGTTATATACATTATATAGTATACATGAATGGTAACCAATGCTCTTATGGTGAGGAAAAACATCGTGATGAAACCTGCAAACTCAGGCAACTGAATTAGTAACCATGATCCAATCTGCTCAGGTTCCCCAGCACCAAGGATAGCAGTCCCTCCACTGTAATTACCTGGTCTTCCAAATTTTGGGTCATGGTTAAGGTGGACCCCGGGCTCTCATGCGCGAGAGCAAAACCGGGACATTAACGCCAACATGATGACTATTATTTATTTTCACATTCTTCAACGTCACGTTTTTCCTCAATTCCAGAGAAGTCCCGTTCCACGCAGCGAGCAACTCTAGTGACAATCACGCTGGCCACAGCTGCCATCTTCCAAGGCCTGATCGTGGTACAGGTGTTTGCCGAGCCCTTGTTCTCTGAGGCCGTTCCGAACGTATCTACGACCGTCTGCTGCGTACTTCTGGCCCTCGTGACTGTGCTATCTGGATTAGCTGCGGCGTACTTGACAGATATTGCTGGACGAAGGGTAAGGTTGACTAACACAATGTTTCAAACTATCGCGGTTATTATCACACATTTTAAAGGTATGTTCCGGGTGACTTACTGCGTACCTTTGTTGACGAGTAGCCCGATATTTCGACGCAGTTGCAAGCATCATGGTCACAGGGCGACTGTCCAGTCAATCAAAGGTACGCTGTAGGAAATCCGGACCATACCTTTGAAAAAAAGTTGACTAATATTCGCATTCAGGTACGTTACTGAAGTGTGCTATGGGGTCAGTGCGCGCGAACGTTAAAGGCTCCTGTTTGACAATACTTGAATTTCAATAGGCACTATGCATTCCAGTGTTAAACTTACAGATTCGTTTAACAGACGAGACCTGAGAGAACGCATTTCAAAGCTCACCTCAACATGTATTGTTTACTAGCGGCCCGCCCCGGCTTCGCACGGGTACCACTACGGGTACACGGGTTACACACGACCGCTGCGTAGGGAGCCGAGCGGCACTTTATTTCTTGACTACCACGGCGCTATGGCGGTTTTGTTTACTGTTTGAATTTTTTAATCCGTAATATCTTTTGAATGGAAAGTCTAATTTAAATAATTTAAAAACTATTTTATAGGTAGTTAAATGGTCTTGACCATAAAATAATTTATTTGGATAAGGATTAATATAAACACATAAATAGCATGGTTTGAATTTGGTTAGCATTTTCATTAATGTTTAAAATGAAAAAAGTTGTTGTAGTGACATAACTACAATAGTTGGACATATGCTACCGCGGAGTTTTTTGTAGACATTATGATGTTCTTCAATATTGTTCTACATTATTTTGTTCTATCGCTAATAGTTTCGGCAGCGCATTCGACGAAAGACATTTTAAAACTCATTTTTCTACACCTTCGGTTACATTGTTCAAATTTTACCAAGGATCCCTAATTTTTTTCAAAATGAAATGTGGCCTATGTCAAATTGGAAGAATGTAGCATTCTATTGGTGAAAGAATTTTTTAAATCGGCCCAGTACTTTTTGAGCCTATTCATTACAAACATACAAACATACAAAAATAGGTACAAATCTTTCCTCTTTATAATATAATTATTAATTATTAATTATTATTATTATAATTATATTATATTATATTGTTTGAAAGATTTCTATTCACGAGCCAAGCTCGGTTATTTTCTAAGCACCCGCCCCGAGACCCTCAGGGAAAAGGTTGCTCAGACTCCTCCTCATTATTAGATATCCCCCCTCGATTAACAAACACTGTATCTCCAAGTACCTTACTCATAATAGTGACTGTGTGAATAGCTGCTTGTTTTTGAATTATGTGTATGTTTATGTGTGAGTCCAATTTGTCGCAATACCTGTGTAAGCTTTTGGCAATCATTCCTGTGGCTCCGACTACAATAGGTATGACTTCGGTAGGTGTATTCCACAGCCGGGTTACCTCAGTTTTAAGTGCATGGTATTTGCTTAGCTTCTCTATTTCTTTTGCGCCTATATTGTAGTCGGACGGTACGGTGATATCTATTAGGTATGTTTTGTTTTCAAGTTTATTGGTATAAATTATATCTGGTCTATTGTGCACTATTGTTCTATCTGTTTGAACTGGTATTTCCCACATGAGTTTAGCTGTGTCATTCTCTTTAACTTGTGGTTGCTTTAATTCTTCTTTCCACCACAGATGCGACACATCAAACTTGTGTTTTTTCGCCAGCGTCCAGTAAACATATTGTACGATGTTATTATGTCGCTTTGTGTAGTATGTACCAGCCAATTTTTCACAGCCCGAGGCGATGTGTTGCGCGGTCTCATCTTTGGCCAGACATAATCTACATCTGCCATCTACTGCCCTTTTCAACACATCTCTCTCGTGCTGCTTTGTAACAACTGCCTGGTCCTGAATCGCGAATATGGATGATTCTAATCGTGCCGATATTGATTGCTTTTTTAGCCATTTGAATGAGTGATCTTTATCAATGTTTTCTTTTTCAATAACCTTCCTGTAGAATTGTCCGTGAAGCGGCTTTACTTTCCAGATATTTATTTTTGTTTTTATAACTGCATCTTTAATTTGTTTATCGGAATATTCGCCTTCACTTGTTAATCCTATCTCCTGCAAATTTGATTGTGATTCCTTGGATATTGAATATTTGTCTTTATTTATATCGTGTTTTACTATTGCTTTTATTATATGATCCTGCTCTATATCTAAGTATTTTTTGTATTTAATAATTTGTGTTTTGTGTAACATTTCAAGGTTCATTAATCCTCTTCCTCCTTCTTCTATTGGTAAGTATAACCTTTCTATGTCTGCTTTTTGCTAATGTGCTTTACTAATTGAGAGTAATTTCCTCGTTTTTATGTCAATTTTCTTTAAATCACTATTTTTGTAGTTTATGATTCCAAAAGTATAAAGGAGAACTGGTACTGCGTAGGTATTTATTGACTTAAGCATATTGCGCGCATTCAAATGTGAGTTTGTTAAACATTTAACTCTCCGGATGTATTCTTTTTGAACTTGTTGTCTGGCTTCGTTGTGGTCTATTTTGCCTGATTCATGTACGCCTAGGTATTTATACTTATCACCGATCTTTAATTGTTCAAACTCCTCTCCATTTAGCAGAATGTGTCCTCTTCCGTTGGTGTCTTGTCTTCTACCTTTTACCAAATGCAAGACGTTGCATTTGTCTAATCCGAATTTCATCCCGATGTCTTTAGTGAATATTTCTGTGCTATCAATTAAAACTTTTAGGTTATTCTTGTTATTTGCGTATAGTTTTAGATCGTCCATATATAATAGATGATTGATGTGACCATTATCTTTTAATTTGTATCCTTTTGTATTGTAGTTGTTTAATATTTGCGAGAGTGGGTTGAGACCTAGGCAGAACAGAAGAGGCGACAGAGAATCACCTTGAAATATTCCTCGGCGAATGTAGATGGGGTCTGTTGTGATGGAGTTGTTCGCGCCACATGCTGTCATAACAACTTTCCAGTAGGGCATAACTATTTTAAGAAAGCCTTTGATAGCAGGTGGGCATTGATATATATCTAGAACTTTGAGTAACCACTCATGCGATATGCTATCAAAGGCTTTTCGATAGTCTATCCATCCCATACTTAGGCTTTTCTGGTTTTGGTGTGCATCTTCAAGTATGGCTTTGTTAATCATGAGGTGGTCTTTACAGCCTCTCACGCGACGTCTGCAGCCCCTCTGTTCCGGAGCTAAAACGTTGTTTCTTTCGCAATGGATGTATAGTTCGTTAGCCAGTATAGAAGTCAGCAATTTGTACATGGTTGGAAGGCAAGCTATAGGACGCCAGTTTCGTGGGTCTCTCGTATTTTCATTTTTAGGTATCAGAACTACCATACCAGTTGTAAACCAATGGTCTACTTGTTCTGCTCCTTTCATTATCCTATCAAATAATTTAGCTATATAGGTATGCGTGCTTGTTAAATATTTAATATAGTAGTTTTGGATCTTATCTACCCCTGGCGCTTTCCAGTTGTGTGTCTTTTTTATTGCTACTTTCAACATTTCTACGTCTATTTCTGTAAATGTATGAGTATCTACTTGATCGACAGATTGTTCAACTTCAGAAATCCACTGAGCCCCGCTATTATATGATATTGGGTCTGATAAAATATGTGACCAGAAGTCTTGTACTGCATCTTTAGATGGAATTTCTGTAGGTGCTAGTTGCTCTCCATTCAAGCTTCTGTAGAATTTGTGCTGATTTTGATGAAATAATGTGTTTTGTGTTTTGCTTTCATTCATGTCATTATATCTCTTAATCCTACCTGCTAACGCTTTAACTTTTTGAGTATGCAATTCTATCGTGTAGTCTAAGTCTTGATCATTTATTATGCTGTATTTAGTAAATAACTCCTGTTTAATCCTATTCATAGCCCGACTATTGTTTCCTCTTTTGATTTCTATTAGTCGAGCAAGTTCTTTTCTGAAAACATCTACTTTCTTTCTCAGTCTTATTTTCCAGGGTGGGTCGCGTTTGGATTGCCGGTTGCTTGAAGGTGTGTATGGTTTTTGATTATTATTGATTATCAGGGTTTTAGCAGAAGCATATATTATATCATTTATTTCTCGTAAAGATGTATTGGTTTCTAGTAGTCTAGGTAAATACTTATTGATGCTATTTAAATTTTGAATGAATTGTTTTGTAAAATTTGGTTTCGGTAATGTTTTCCTGTATTCTATGGTTATTTCTTTAGTTTCTGCTAATATTTGGAGTAACTGCATTATAAGCGGATCTTGATTTTCATCTACTTCGATATCAGGAGTAAAAGTTGGCTGATCTGCGATAGCTTCCGGTATTGTATGTAAGTTAATCGATGTAACTGAATGTTGAGTGGGTGTGTTTGTTATGAGCGTTTCTAGACTTTGCGTGTTGATATCATTCGTGTGTTCTTCAGACATCGGTGTGTTTGTGATTGGGTGTGAAATGGGTGTTATTTGACTGACTGGTAATGATGGTATATGATATTCATGTCTCTCAAGTGCTATATTCTCCGCTTGTGATTTAATTTCATCGAGAACTTGGCTGGATAGAAATTTACGCGTTATTATGCTCCTAGCCTGATTTGATAAAGTGTTGCCGGTAAATTTGCGAACTTTCGGGTTACCTGGATTGCGCTCCTTAAATAACCGTTCAAACCGTTTAATATAGCCAGGCCCTTCGGCTTTGGCTTTGAAATAGCAGAACATAAGTTCATGTAGTTCAGGTTCTGACCACTTTCTTCTGGCATCGTCATTTAGATTTGAACTTCCTGTGGTCACTTCTGGCATACCGGCAGAGCTAATAGGAGATATGTCTCCACTCCGCAAAGTAACACCAGGGCATTGGGCGGACTCACGTTCTTCGTATTCCCCGACGGAGGGCCGTCCCCGACTCCCTCCGCCACCGACGGTTCGTAGGCTGTCACGTCCTGCATCGGCTCCAGACGTGCCCCGGCGATCACCCCCGGGCAGCGGCCACATATGTAAATTACTATTATTTACCTCCATAAAGGGTATCGCCGCTATATTACTGTCAGAGATGGGCACAAGGAAATCTTGTGCAACATCAGACGACATAGGTGACACTGTTGTAGACTTTGATGACGGTGGGTCTTGAAACCACTGTGGTGATGATGATGGTGAAGCAAACAGACTTTGTGTTGATGATATAGGCGATGATGATGAGTTTTCGGCAGAGCCGTTGCCTGCAGCAGTTGGAGACTGGGCAGTGCTTTTATGTTTAATTCTATTCGATCTCCTCATAAAATTCCCACGAGTAGCTAGGGACTACGGGCGTCCACCACGGCAGAGCCCTGCGTTCACCGTGGTAAGGGTGAGTTAAACTGGGTGTCCCCCGGTACCCAGAGTCCGTATACTAAAAACCAGGCTTCCCCCTGGCCATGCAGCCCTCGGCGTACACTGTTCCACCTTGGCTTGGGTTGTACCTCTCTTTGTCTGGGTCCTCGCCTTAGACCTGTCCGGCATGAGTGGCTCTACCGGCGTAGCTCTAAGGGTCATTGGATCACGCAAGCCCCGCCACGACGGCAACGTGGAGATACTGCGGCGGGGATATTATATATATATATATTATATTATATTATATTATATTATAAGTATAATTATAATTATATATTGTTTATAAATACAGGTGCCAAAACCTGGATGCAGCTTTTTCTGATTTATCATGGAAACAGTAATTGTATACTGCGGGTCTATAGGTCTGCCTTATATGCATAGCTTTCGGATAAGAGCCACCTGCATCGATTACCTAATAATTTCCTTTCTATGAAGAGCATAGGTACCTACTGTAAAACAGGAATTTCTTAGAAACTTCAGAAAACCTTGGCAAACTCGCTTCGCCAACAGTATTAGGAGGCATGCCTTACGAGAGGCGAGCTCGTTGCGGGGCTGAAGTTCGATTAGTCTAAAATTGCGAAACGATCACCCATCCAGTTCTCGGACACTGCGAGCGTTGATTTCTTGATTTGAGTTGACGCTTTTTTGGAGGGGGTATGTCTTGCACTGGACTGGTGTAGATTAGTGATGATTACAACGAGGGCCAATCTGTGAATAGAGGCATCTACTCCAGAAAACTCCAGTTTTCTCAGCAGTGACTCTCTTACCATATCTGTTGGAAACACAATTATACCGCCACGGGGAGCCATCTTCTGACACTGTCCAACCAGTCTTGGGGCTACAGAGTATCAGAGTTTATTTTTATTTTTATAATCAGTAACAAACAGTCTTATACAGAATAACATTTAAATATTTATAATAAATAAAGACCTATAGTTTCCTAAATTATAACATAAATACAACCGATACGTATAACCTTGGGGTCTTCAAATCAAGAGTGAATAGGTATCTTCTAGGCACGCATGCTACATCTTCGACCTCATCGTCGCTTTCCATCAGGTGAGTTGAGGTCAAATGCAAGCCTATTATTGATAAAAAAAAAAAAAAACCAAACGATCTACATTATACATACAAATATCATAAAAATAAATTACAACAATTAGATGAGTAATATAATACATAATTCCTTAAAGTCCTTTTAAACTTTGGTAAAGTATCCAAAAACATATCCACGTCAAGAAGATGCTCATTGTAATATTTACACGCACGACGAACAAAACCGTTTTCCACGTTACGCTTTCTGGTAGGGTTAACGTGAAAAAGTGGCTTTTTACGACAGTCCCTTTCGCGTCTGATTGGCACTCTTACTTGTTTAAGTAAATTAGGCGAGACTACTACCTAAGTTATTGATAATTTTATAAAGGAGCACTGCTCTATGTAATGAGGACGCTGTGCCAAATTTTCAATTCCATGCACTTGAGATGATGTTTTATAACTAAAACTGTGCTTTACAAAAGTCTCATATCATCTTTCTTCCTTCCAGCCCCTGATGATTTACTCATCAGTCGCCTGTGGAGCCTGCTGCGTGGCCCTCGGAACCCAGTTGCATATCAGCTGGGCCCCTCACTGGATGACTGCGGTGTTCATATACATGTTCACTATGGCATACACCTTTGGCGCTGGAACTGTGCCCTTCGTTTTGCTAGCAGAGGTGTTTCTGCCTGAGGTGGGTACTACGTACTACTAGCTACGAATTAGTAGCTATTTGTAACACTAGTCTTCTTCTTCTTATCGAGTCGATGGACTAAACTCTGACTTATACTTTATTCGCCCAGTATTCGGCGACGGATACAGCGTTTGAACTGGCCTCGAACAAGTCCTCCATGGTACAAGTTTTAGGGCACGCCGAGCATGAAACGAGGTGGTCCATAGTTTGCGGAGATATGCCACAGTCGCACTGAGAACTGTCATTTGTATATCCCCACTTAAGAGATTCTCTTTACATCGGCCCACCTGGGTTCGCAGCCTATTTAACGCCTTCCAGGTTGGCCACGGAAGTTTGTTTCCGGGTGGGAGCTTTTCAGTAGGAGGGATAAAGGCGGGATTGGAAAATTTAGTGATCCACAGGTTTCTTCCAGCTGTGACACTAGTCATAAAGGTTGAAATAAGTGGTTCTGCTGCATGTAGATTATAATGGTGGTGTTTTTTTTGCGACTTCCGCAAAGATTATAAGGGGACCTTCCGGACTATCGAGGGAAGGATGCAGATAACACTCATGCAGATAACACTAGCGCGAACGGTCGGCTGGTTATGCTGGACTCGCAAGAGATCTAGGCGCGTAGAGCTCGTCTAAGCTGAAATGACGCGCCCCACTATCGCATTAACGCACACAAGCAAATTAAAAAATATGGACGCAATACATATACAAATGCCGTTGTAATTGGTCATTCAGTTGCCGGTGAGACTCAAACGTAGGAGCACGCGTCGTTCGATTGGAGCAGTCGACGCTCCCACACAGATGAAGTGTCGTTATTAATATTTGTACTCACACATCGAAATCAACTAATTAAGTAGTGGGGCGCGTCTTTTCAGCTTAGACAAGCTCTACCAACTACACTCTGCCTTGGTAGTACCTATAGCCGGGAAGGCCTATTAAGTTCCATTGAATGCGACACCCTATAGGAAGGAGTGCGCACATAATGGTGTCTTGAGTAGAAGTATAGTGATAAGCGCGATCCTTTCTAGATTGGTTTAAAATCTCTATTTATAAACTTTCTTTATGCGAAGTTCTTATTTATTATTTGTGACACAGCCGTCGTAGTCCATAGTCAGTTAATTAGATCGTATTTGCCCTTTAACTCTACAGCCGCATACAAAAACATCAGAAAATAAAAATTCGTCTTCGCTTTGATCTACCGTTCTTTGACTTTGCCATTTAGCTATGTCAACAGTGTCAATGGCAAAAAACCGGCCAAGACGTGTCGGGCTACGGGCAGTGTAAGGTTGTATCGTATGAGGCGACTAATGTTTTCGAGGCAAAAGATCTAGAAAATAGGCAGCAGCGTTTTCCATTGTTATCTTTATATCACTGCCAACCTGCCTGCCAAGCTTGGAGGTTATGGCAATGACATCCCCTTTCGTGGGAGAGACTAAATCTGCTGTAATGATGCCTCCACGTGTTCTTGAGAAAAAGGGTATTGACAGACGGACAGACGGTTGAACGATCAACATAGTGATTCTTCTAAAATGTTTCGGCTCTTTTTTTGAGCTATGGAACCCTAAAAATATCGTAAATAATTTATTCAGATGTAAATAGCTGACTTTCCAACACCTCAGTCGGAGTTTCAAAGGTGACCTCACACGTTGAAAGAACGTTTTTTTACCTACTTACTAGGTAAGCATTTGACCGTCACCTCACCTGATGAGAAGAGACGATGCGTTAGACGATGAGGACACACAGAGCCACGAACGAACAGGGTTCCAAGTTCCAACTGACAATATTTGAGTTGCGATCAGCACTATGCGTCTGTCAAAATAAACTTTCTAAGTTAAATTAGGTTAAATATTGTAGTGTCATGCCAAACTAGAGATCAGCTCAGAATATGCTGTAGGGGAGGCCTGATTATAAACAAAACCCCAAGGTAGGGCATAGCGGGATATCTCGTTCGAATTAGAGCCGCCCGACTGGGGAAGTAACTCCACCTTACAGAATATCGCAGCTAAATAATACTCTTTTAAATAGTATTATGTCTCTGCCGGTGAGTAAGGTTTCCAGTGCTCCATGGGGTGGGGATTTGGGGAACCGTGGCTTTGGCAGTGAAGTGGCATTTGCCTTTTTGCTGCCAGAGCAACGTGTAATAAAGGTGGGAAACGCTTTGGCGATACTCTTGGTGTTGGTAATGTCAATAGGCAGTGGTGACCACTTTCCATCAGGTGGCCCGCTTGCCTGTTTGTCTACCGTATGAAAAAAATATATAATTATTATTATTACTGTTTATCAGGCAGGCAGTTGTAAACAACTGTTGGGTTGCCCTGCCGTACAAATTTAAAATGCAGTGTGTGCATTTTTTCACTTTTGGGTTTATTCTATTTTCGGAATCCAGGAAACGAAATCTACTCGAATCAGAGACACGTTTTTTGATACCTACTCTGTTCTTATTGTCAAAACAAAATTTGTTACAAAAAAATAAAAACCTGTACTGCCAACTCGTTTTTCTCAAAACTAGATAAATGCACTCACTGCATTTTAATTTTGTACGGCAGTGCCTGTATCCGGCTTTCCTCTAACCGACAGTTAGTGCGTGCTTTACTCGCCAATTGGTCAGACAGATAACGTATAAATAAATTACTTCAAATTTCAGGTGAAAAGCTTAATGTCGATGCTGGTTTTCGAGTGGGCCTGGCTCTGCAACTTCGTCATCCTGTTCATCTTCAACCCTTTGGTCGACGCCATGGGCCTTGGGCCCGTCTTCTACATCTTCGCTGTGTGCTGCTTCCTCACTGCCGTGTTCGCGTACACTTACCAGCCAGAGACCAAAGGCTTGACTGTGGACGCGATTCAGCAGACGTTTCTGGGGAAAGCGAGTGCAAGAGACGTTTTGCAAAAGAACGAGATTGTGTTGACTAATGTTTAGGCAGTTGGGGAAGAAACCTCTTACTTCGTAATAGACTGTGAGGGTGACGTTGATCATCTATAAAATGGCCGACAGATGTGTTCAAATAGAACTCAAGTACGCAAGTTGGCGAATCGGCAATTTCATGGCCTGTCATCGCCATAGAGCCTTCCTCCTTTTATACTTTGAGGCTGACATAGGTTATCCTATGACATATCATCGCGTACAAGAAAAATCGACTTTGTAGCGATAATAGACGTTAAGGAGACACAAAACGTTGGTCTGCTCGGGGACAATCTGGCACAAAAGCAAACATTTTTTAGTGACCCAAACTTTGACTTTTCGCAGCGGTAGAACTTATATATCCTGTTGTGTAGGTTCTTGGCAGTTTCGCTTTTCAACCACAGTATAGTCACCAAAAAGGAAAATGATTTTAGTGTAGCTGAAAAACCGGGTTTTTACTTATAGAACCCACACAAGAGGATATGTTAGTACTATAGCTATGAAAAGTCAAAGTTTGGATCCCAAAATATTTTTTTTTTTGCCAGTTTGTGCACGGACAGACCAACCTATTGTGGGTCTTCTAAACGTCTACTATCACTACAAAAGTGAAATTTTTCTTGAACTCGGTAATGTACGATAACCAGCGTCACCATCACACTCGGATGAGTGGGAGTACTGTTATCTTTGTTCCCTTTGTGTAACACTGTAACCCATCATCATCATCATCCCGGCGTTATGTCCCGGTTGCGCTCCCGCGCGGCACGTGAGGGCCCAAGGTTCGTAACACTGTTACCCAACGGGAATAAAATTCCCCATGTGTCACACTGTTACCTAATGAAATAAAAATTCCCGATAGGTCACATGCCTACCCGTATGGATTCTTGCATTTTTGTTAGTGTGTATATACAAAAATGCAAGAATCTTTTGTTATTTGCTTTCTGATGTAAAAGTTATAAGAGCTGTTGTATCTATGACAAATTAAAAAAATACTGATGTGTCACACATCTGTAACACTCTTACCCAACGGGAATGAAATTCTGTATGTGTCACACTTCTGTCACACTGTTACACAAATGGAATAAAAATTCCCGATAGGTCACATGCCTACCCTTATGGGAAAAGTGCGTGAGCATGTATGTACGAGTATGTACAAAAATGCAAGGGTAATTATTACCCTGTATACGATGAAGAATTCCGCTGTAAATAAGTATGAATTTAGTTGTAATGTATTCTAGTAATTAAGTATAATTGTTATGTATATCTATTAAACCGTATCAAATACATCGATTAACAACAAAACCGTTTGTATTTTTAATGTGTTTTTATATATCGAAAAGCAAGTAAGTTAAGACTCTTTATTGCACACACAAATGCCAAATATACATAACAGAAAAAAAATTATATGGGCGCAGAGGCGGCCTTATCGCTTTAAGCGATCTCTTCCAGACAACCGACACAGTGCTGCCATGAATATCACAATAATGTTATTATAGTTCTTCAGTTAAAGAAATAAGTGGACGTGGCTAACCTGTATTTAAAACCGTCATTATGAGGTCCCATAGTGCGCGTGGACGCACAGGGGACTACCTGAGTGGCTCTGTGGTCAACATGCCGGTCTGCCACGCAGAGGAACCGAGTTTGATTCTCGGCCGGACAGAAACTGAAATGATGAAATTCAATTTCTGTTGCGGGTTTGGTGTTATATGTATAATAAGTGTGTATTTAAAAAGGTATATAAATAGTTTATCAGTTGTCTATTGCACCCATAACACAAGCTTTGCTACACTCATAGAGCCTCGGTGGTTCGGTTGCGTCTGCTTGTCAAAGAGCTACTGTCGGAGGTGCCTTACTGCGCCAAAGCTACTTTACTTAGGACCGATTTTACAAATCACATATTAAATTTCATAGCCAGTGTAAATAAAATAAAATCAATTTGTTTCAGTGAATGTCCATATTAGTGTTAGTAAAACATTACGTGACTAAAAATCTATATTAGTGAATCCAATTTATTATAAAATGTCAAAATTTAAAAGTTTTGCTTGTCAAAATCACTTTTTCAGATGAAGGTCATCTTAGAGATAATGTCTCGGCTGTGCTCTCGCGCGAATTCATAACTCAGAAAAGAGTACAAAGTAGCATTGGTGTTAGAACCCAGTACCTTTATTTATATTAGACTAGCCAGGCATTTGACCGCCATCTCACCTGGTGGTAAGTGACGATGCGGCCGAAAATGGAGCATGCCTGTCTAAGAACAGCCTATTCATTCTAGCCTTGACGGCACCCAAATAATAATTATCAGGGGTACACACTCGCAGGCAACATGTTCCATTACTTAGCCGTACGCATTATAAAGGTTAAACCAAAGCGGTTCGTGCTGATAACTGGAAGATCCACGACATAAGGATGAAGGCCTCGCCCGGATCGCGTTTCCAGAGTGCGGAAAGAGGCCAGCGGAATGCGGTCGTGCAACTGCTTCGCACACTCTTCGAAATGCAACCAATAGAACACTGACAGACGTGCAACCCTACGTAGATGCTCGAGGCTCTGCAGCTTAGCATCAATCACAATCGTGGTACCAGTCGGACCACTTAATAATTAGACAACCGACGCTCCAGAAGTTAAAGTAATACAATTCTAAAGTAAAGTAATTCCTCACTTTACATGAAGTAATAATACGATTTCAATTTATTAACAGGATAACTTATCAGACTGATATGTCTTATCTGAGGATGGAAAAATCGCCCCCCCTGAAAGACGAGTAATGTTTGTGATAACGGGTTATCATTATTTCATAGTGTAGGTATTAGGATATCAGAATTTTGATTTTGAGGAAACCCCTCACCCCACGACATTTTAGTAGGGGCACCTTTTAGACCATGTTGCGATGGTCACTTACGCCGAGAAAGTGTAAATACACGCTGAATTCAGGACCTCGAGTACCCTAATTTACTAATAATGCGATCGAATTGTAATTGGATCGCAATTGCCAGCCAGCGTGTTTGTATCATAAAAATGTATGATCAGCGCTATTTAGTGCGGGCGCGTGCGGCGGGTTTTGACAAGCGTGGCGGGGGGCGGGCGCGGTCGTTTTTTTGTCAAATAATAAATTAGTAATAATCCAATTCGTATCGGAACAACTGTAGTCTGTACATCATGAGGCCAAAATTGTACTAACCAGCCGGAGCCACGCAGCCGGAGCCCGCAGCGTGCCGCAGGCCCGCGGCGGACGTCCGGAGCGAACGCCCGTTCCGTGCACCCGCGCGAGTTTTAGCGTTGGCCCTTAAACGTTTTTGGTATTCTTCTACTGTTACTAATGGCTGGATTAAATTGTAATCGGATTCTATTAAAATTACACTCAGGCTTAGGTTTATTTTTTAATTGCCTGGGCAGCATTGGCGTATCTAGGGCTATTTTCCAGGAGGGGCCTGGCCCCTGACGGTGGCCTTTGAAGCCAAGTCGATCGATAATGTACAGTCAGTGAACACGATCAGCCGGAATTAATCGGTACATCCTGGGGTGGCCACCAGACCATTCTGGGGTGGGCACCCGGCCCCCCTCTTCCTACGCCTATGCTATTTTTTTTTATTTTTTTTTATGTCATACGTTAGGCAAACAGGCAAGCAGCGGTGTTGCTAATGTCTATAGGCACCACTGCCTATATACATTAGCAACACCGAGGCAGGCACACGGTCAGACGATCCACCTAATGAGTAGAGGTCCTGTCGGTGGCGGCTTATGAGAAAACTGTAGACATGCTTTCTGATGAATCCCAAATTGTACTGCAGACGAAGGAGATTTTAACACTTCTTGGAGGTGCGCGGTTGAACTGAACTTTGTGGTATACCACTGACCACCTCATATTCTCTGGAAAATGTCCACGAAACTTTGCACTGTAGAATTTGGGCTCTTCTTGGGTTTCAATAAAAGTATGGTACAAATTATATATCTGCCAAAACGAACTAGTAAATCGGACTGAAATGTTTTGATCCTTACTCGTATCTTTCTATAAATAAACATATGTTGTCATTTTTACGTTAAGTATTTTTTTTAAGATTTTGAAAAAAATGAATTTAGTCCCCAATCATTGCATAATGTAGGTTTTCTATAATTACAATAAAATTCTAGATTTTCAAGCTTCATTAATAATTCTAGTAATTGCCATTTAGCGTGGTTGAGGTAATACAAATGTTCAGAATGAGACGCTTCCTATCAAACCAATTACAAAATTTTGAGTTTCTTGCCGGCACTCTCTATAGGTTTTGGTACTTTTTGAATTATGTTCTTTGTATTGTAAATTTACGGTAGGAATGCACTTTCAATCAATATGAAACAGCTTTACACATTAAGCTTTCAGAGCCGACCTTACAGAAGCCGAGAGTAGCTACGATGATGATGACAATGTAACTCTAATCTGTCCAAACTGACTTAACATATTTGGTTAAGAAAATTAAATATTTAAATGGATAATGTGCAACAGTATTAGTTGAAATTAGCCTTTATCCCTTCTACTGAAAAGCTCCCACCCGGAAACAAACCGTGGCTAACCTGGAAGGCATTAAATAGGCTGCGAACCCAGGTGGGCCGATGTAAAGAGAATCTCTTTAAGTGGGGATATACAAATGACAGTTCTCAGTGCGACTGTGGCATATCTCCGCAAACGATGGAACACCTCGTTTCATGCTCGGCGTGCCCTAAAACATGTACCATGGAGGACTTGTTCGAGACCAGTTCAAACGCTGTATCCGTCGCCGAATACTGGGCGAATAAAGTATAAGTGAGAGTTTAGTCCATCAACTCGATAAGAAGAAGAAGTTGAAATTAAAATTCTATGTGTTTCTTATATAATTCTCGACATCTATACACAATATACGTAGCGTGATTGATACGGCAAGTCGTGTTTTTGGGTATTGTTTGTTCACCAAATAAGACAAGTCAGTTTAAACAGATCATATGTACTAAATTAAACAATAATGTTCAAATAATTAGTTGTAGATTTAAATATAATTCAATTTAAGACCTCAATATTACCTCCACCGCTTCTTAGATGCCCTTTCAGACTGTTTAACGTTGGCTGGAAGAAATCCCATAGTGGGATAAGCATTTGCTTTGTAAATTTATTTTTGTATCCTGTATTTATTAACTAATAAAGAGTTTACATACATACATACTATGAAGAAAATAGACAACATTCAATTCTTATCTTGGGCGTAACGACCTAATGTCCTCCAACAATACCAATACAATTCAAACAAACTAAAGGGCAAAGGAAATTATCAGCTGTCTCTTGTCTTCTTATCGTGTCAATTATTATTTATTTATAAATGTCAATAATAAATAGGTTAAGTATAAAAATTTATTTGTTACTTACATTTTTAGGGCTCCTTATATCAAAGGGAAATAAGATACAGAAACCGTTATAGCATCACTTTGTTCTCTGTATGTTCGTCTCTCAAGCACAGTATAAACGACTAGCAAGACTGAAGTTTCTTAAGTACAATCAGCTGCAGACTATGAGTAAAGCCATATCCCAAACACTCTATTCTGAGTTATGTACATTAGTTGAACACTAACCGATGCTCTTACGGTGAGGGAACACATAGTGATGAAACCTGCACATTCAGGTAGGATTTGGTTCCCCTGGTAATTAATTGACCAGTCAAATCCTGGATCATGGTCAAGGCGGATGCCGGGCCCACGTGCGCTTGAGTACAACCGGGGCATTTACGCCAAAATGGACCACCATTTTGGCGTAAATTACCAAATGATGAGTCAACTGAAGAGTGAAAACTTTAATTCCGACCTGAGTGGTTCAGTGGTCAACGCCGGTCTGCCACGCAAGAGGTCCCGGGTTCGATTCCCGGCCGGGCAGAAATTGAAATGATGCGGCTAGATGGCGCTGTGTGAATTTGTCCACGATTATTTATTATTATTATTATTTATTTTTCCATGCTGAAGGGTTCCGTCTATCTAACGGCGGGTTTGTGTATATACCAGACAAACATAGAGAAAGAATAAAAATCTACATTTTAAGGGTATGTACCTGGTTTCCTACCGCGTACCTTTGTTGACGAGTAGCCCAATATTTCGACACAGTTGCATGCATCATCGTCACGGGACGAAGATACGCGATAGGAAACACGGAACATAACCCTAAAATGTGTAATAATCACCGCGATAGTTTAAAAAATTGTATAATAAAAATCTATTTATCGCATTTACGATATAAATTTTTATTTCTTCTATCCTGGGACGAGGGTTTTTGGCAAAAGGAACAGCTAATGAGCCGCTGCTTTAAGCAAAATATTCTTAATTTTTTCACCATGCGTAATTATATTTATTAATACCTCGAGTCTAAGCATGTATCCAAGAACTGTATAAGCTAAATGGTATATGAACATAACAGCCCAAATAGGCTAGGGCCAGTGCTAGGGCTAACTATTCCATTAAGACATAATTAGATGTCAGTTGGTCCACACGTCGCTGATTGCGTCTGAGTTATCTGTGTATGCATAGGCATTTACTATTTAGTTAAAGATAAGGTAACTTACTGACAAAGTTAATATATAACACACATGTATTTAAATATAACCGAAAAACAGACTAATGGAAACCTTTTATTATTTTTAATAAACAAAAACAATGAAAATACTATTTCTATGTTTAGGTATATGTATTTAATTATATATTATGAAGCTAACATGCTTATAAAATAGGGCCCACAGAAAACCAGCGCTGTGACATCTCGCGGTTCAAAGCACAAGCTGAGTGGGACTCTATGCACTGGCCACCGTGATTTTGGCTAAAGATGCATCAAATACCAATTCAAGTGGCAGTGCACTGCTCTTGTACTGTATGTGTGTAATGTTTACACTGGCAGATCTAGGACACGTTGTCTGGTGTGTCTGCAACACTGTGATCCCCAAACCGCCTGCCAAACGTGGAGACTACACCTACATACTACACACACATCCTACACACTCACAAATTAAAATATCTTAATAATATCACTGTCTTTAGTGCTCTAGGTTTTGTCTTTATCTGTTGAATCATATAGATTTTATTAAGCTCAATTATTACATAAGCCGAGCGGTTGAGTATTCGACTCGTACGCGAGAGGTACCTGGTTCGAATCCCGCTGCGGCCATGTACCAATGACTCTTTTCTGAGTTATGTACATTAGTTGAATACTAACCGATGCTCTTACGGTAAGGGAAAACATTGTGATGCAACCTGCAAATTCAGGCAACTAAATAAAATCAATCATAAAAAAAAAAAAAAACTGGTCAGGTTCCTCTGGTAACAGGGTCACAGAGGTCAAATGGTAGTCGCTCCACTGTAATTACCTGATCGCCAAATCCTGGATCATGGTCAAGGACCCCGGA
Source organism: Blastobasis lacticolella (assembly GCA_905147135.1). Classification (NCBI taxonomy): domain Eukaryota; kingdom Metazoa; phylum Arthropoda; class Insecta; order Lepidoptera; family Blastobasidae; genus Blastobasis; species Blastobasis lacticolella. The sequence goes on from LR990063.1 coordinate 12,875,713, forward strand.
CTCTCGTGCTCGAGAGAACAACCGGGACATTAACGCCAAGATAATTGTTTTTAATTATTTATTGATTGTTTGGTCATAATTTTAACACTTACGATATCGATAATTCATTATTATTTACCGATTGTGTAATTGTTATCATGCTTGATCAAATTTACAAACTGCTCTAAGTAACTGTTATTCATGATAGGAATGTAGAGCTATGCATTTATTATGATAACTTACATAGTCATTTTTATCAGTGATTAGTGAAAATAATAAGTATAAACAAAACAACGTGCTTGTCAAACGAAAAAGGACCTTATCTTTTAAGGAATTAAGGTTATTTGTTTGATATGCGCATACGCAACAGTCCGGTGCCGTTGTCCTAACGATAACTGGTAGTGGGAGGGATTCCTTTTGATTACGAGCTCTAGTGATGGGCACGTATCGACAAAAATATCGACAAATTAAATACCATAGCGACCAGTCTTTTGGGAACAATTCCTTCAACAAGGGATTTGGGGCAAGTTTTTTATTTTTAAATATTATTTTATAATGTAGTATTAGCATTAATTTATTTCTATCATGTAAATATTTCTTTAAATAAATCTATCTATGGCCTAAAAATACAATAAAAATACCACATATTTTAATTTATTGTTGAACAATACAATACAGCATCGTAACACTATATCGTAAATAATACCTAAAAATAATATTAGTTATATTATAACCAAATTATTCTAAATGGTATAAATAGTATGGAGCCATGGAGTTAGGTCTCCAGTGATCCATGTGAAGTTGCACCGTGTAACTGGCTTTGGCAGTGGAGGGCCTAGGGGAGCAACGTGTCCTGGAGTTTTTAGAAGTGAACGATGCATTGGTTGCTAACATCCATATGTAGTGCTCACCACTTTCTATCAGGTAGGTGGCCCGCTCGTCTGTTTATCTACCGACATAAGAAATTTGAAACCCTGAAAAAGGTAGGTAGTATAAGTATTTGTATCTATGTTATGTTATGTATGCAGAATAATTACGTTTCATTGTCATTTTGGTGGTTATAACTTATGTTCTGTACAATGATGACTACGGACGATGTGAAATTGACGAAATGTATTTAGCAGCATCAAATATATTTGTTAGTAAGTTATAACTTTCTTGTTCAACTAGACCGAAAATAGCGCACAGATAAAAATAACTACTTGCAACTTAACACTGACCACTGCTGAAAATCAACAAAGCTTTTCATACTTAATTTAGAAACTACTCAATGCAAGAACTATCTCGTAACTTTGTAACATACTCATCATCATTATAAATCAGCTGCAGGACGCATACCTTCCCTATTAGACATTATATTACTATTTACAGTTTTCACCAAACTATAATGACGTTTAAAAATTTAAAGGGAGATAAAGAGAAAGATGGAGATTAATTACAGGTAATTTTAAAAATATTAGGTTATGAGAGGTTTTTCGTGGAGAGTACAACATGGAGTTATTCAAAAAATGGATGAAAAGGTTTTAACGGTGTAGACAACGCGTGGGTGAAGCCAATCATATTGCAAACGTCCATAGGCTGAGGTGACTGTTTCCTATCAGGTAGGACGTAAGCTTGTTTGCCACCTTAGTGGTATTTATTTATTTATTGGAATAACAACAGCCAACTTAATCATAAATACTTATCTCAAATATAATTAAAAACTGGGCCAATAACAGTTATCCACAAATTACATGTTAATGTGTGCAGTAATGTTAAAAAACCTTATTAATAAACAAAAATTTTTATAAAACCTTAAATAATAAAAATGTTAAACTTTTAATTTAACATAATATACGTTAGGCTACAAAACATGTATGTATTATGGGAGAAGATGGCTGAACAAGAAGCAATCAAGGGGGTTCGTTCGAAAGTATCGACTTCACGTTAGTTTTAAATTAGAGTTAGAGAAAGGATCCACTAAAGAAAAAGATTTATTATAAATATCAAATATTCTCGTCAGTACTGAACTTCTACCGTAATTGGTTGCGTGGAATGGAACGTGAAACAGGGCGGTATTTCTAGTCCAGCGTGAGGGCAGTGAGACATGTGACAGAAGCTCTGGACAATCGAGACGTCTACTTACAATGTCGTGGAGAAATCCCACGTCCAGAACATTACGGCGCTCCTCAAGAGTCAAGAAGTGGTGCATATTTTTTTGTTTTTATACCACTAAGGTGGCAAACAAGCTTGCGGCCTGCCTGATATTGCAGCTACCCTCATACGAGATATGCCCAATTTGTCCCAATTTGAAATTCAGGTGCTTTAGGAACTTTTTCTGTATTCGTTCAATTGTATCCTTGTGGATTGCGTACACAGGAGACCAAATAGAGCTGGCATACCCCAAAATGCTTCTCACGTAAGCGAAATACACAATTTTTAGACTCTCTGTGACTTTGAATGCTTTACATGTGCGCAATACAAACCCGAGATTACGAAATGATTTTTCCGTTATATAATTAATGTGCGCATGGAAAGACATTTTGCAATCTAGCCAGACACCCAGGTCTCGCACCAAATCAAACATTTCCAATGTGACGTCGTTCAGTGAGTAATAATATTAAATTGATTTCGATTTCCGAGTAAAACTTATACATTTGCTTATGCTGACAGTTATGTTGTTATTTTTGTAGTAATTCTTTAAACTGTTAGATCTTCCTGTAATCGCTCGCAATCAAAAAATGATTGCATGAAAAGGAAGACTTTTTTGTACGTGCGAAATTGAGAACCTATATCATATATGTAACTGTACGCATTATAGAAAAGAGGACCCAAATGAGATTGTATAAAACAATACTAAATATAAACCACATGGGCTAGTTCCGCTTCTTAGAGAATCGTCTCTATCGCATGCGTGTGAGTAAATATGAAGCAGCAACAATCCAATGTGCACGATTTACCGATGACATTTATGTAAGTGTACTCATTAATGTACTGAAGCAACAGTGTTGTGGTTTGACCTGATTTTAGACCGCATTTGATCATAAACCGCAAGGTGATACTGAAACGGGATGAATGACATAAACGTATTAAGTTTCAAGGTTCATGTTTGAAAATTGCGTCAGTCAATGTTTTTGCCCCTGTATAGTGTAAAAAACTTTGCATTATTTTTCCTCTAATCTCATGTCCTTCAAACCAGAACACAACAATGCAAGCATTGTTGCTTGGCGGCAGAAATATATAGGGTGGTGCTCACTCAGGCGGACTCATCAGGCTTGAAGGAGTCCTACTACCTGATAGTTGAATGTTTACCTCATATTGACCTGAATGAATGAATGTTGGCCTCAGTCTCCAGATAAAATATAATAAACCAGTCGGAGAATCTTCATACCTCCTCATTAGCTTCGTTGCCCGAGCTCTGACAACCTTATTTATCACAACTATAAATAGTGTAGAAGACCTCATTAGTTGCTAATGCCGAATTCATAGTTCATTCATTGTATTATCAAAGTAACAAAATATACAATACTAATAATTATACACGTATACAGGGTGTTTCATAATACATGTATAAAGCCGAAAGGGTGTTAAAGTAGAGCTTTCAAAGAGTGCACTGGCGACTTCATTTTATCCGGACATTGAATTTTAATTTTAATAAAAAATATTAATTTTTAAAGATAAATAACCATATCGACTACGTTGAAGCGCAGCTCTATTTCAAGTTGATGATCATATAAAAAACAGGTTAACAACCTCGTGCGACCCCTATCGAAACAAAGCAACCTCCTCAAGCCTACTACCAGGAGCCTAATGCTGCGTACACACCGGGCGATGTGTGACGCGCACCCGTTTCGGCCAACGATTGTCCCGTTGGCGTGTGCCGGCCGGCAATCCGCAGTGCAGCGTGGCGGTAACATCAAACGGATAGAAGTAATCATCCAATCGCAGTTTGGGCGGATACCGAAGGCCAACAAACAAACGTGCAAATACGAGCCCGAATCGGTTCCCAAAACTCCCAAAGATCGTTTGCTTGACCACGAAATCCAAGTATTAGACCTTAGAAGTCCAAATAATTCGGCCGACAGCCCTTCGTTGGCGTACGTTGAGTGTGTACACACCATAAGGACGAGTAATAACCTCGTGCCATTCATATCAAAACAAACCAACCTCCTACATCTTACTACCAGGCGTCGAACTAAATGTTACCTACTTATCTACATGAATAGGCTCTACCAAATTAACTAGGAACTTGCCTACACTAATTATTTTCAATAGGTAGGTATGCTTAAATAGTCAGAGCGTCGGTGGCCTAAGGTTGCGGTATCCGACTCGTACACGAGAGGTACCGGGTTCGAATCCCACTCCCGCCATGTACCAATAACTCTTTTTTAAGTTATGCACATTAGCTGAATACTAACCGATGCTTTTACGGTAAGGGAAATTATCGTGATGAAACTTACACATTCAGTTCAGAGGACTGAATGTGTAAGTAACCATGATTAAATCTGGTCAGGTTCCCTTGGTAGCAGGGTTAGGAGCCAGGAATGTCAGATGGCAGTCGCTCCACTGCAATTAATTACCTAATCTGCCAAATCCTAGATCATGGACCATAGTCAAAGCGGACCACAGGCACGGAAAATAATTTTGTGGAGAGAAAATAATTTGTTACAGTGGAGCGACTACCATCTGACCTCCATGACCCTGCTACCAGGGGAACCTGACTAGATTGGATCATGTTTGGATCATGGAATTTCAGTTGCCAGAATTTGCAGATTTCATCATGATGTTTCCCTCACCATAGGAGCATCCGTTAATTTCAACTAATGTACATAACTCAGAAAATAGTCATTGGTACATTGCCACAGCGGGATTCGAACCCGGCACCTCTCTCGCTTACGAGTCGGATACTCAACCGCCCAGCCACCTACGTTCTTGAAAAACATACTTAAGATAGCTACATAACTAAAACAGAATTCGTTCAATTGATAAATCGTTCTACACAGATAAGTAGGTACTATGTCCTACTAAAATGGTTCACTCATCTAGGGACCTACGTAGCGTAGGGAACCACTTATGAGACTAGTTTTGTTGAAACAGATTACAGACAGGTTTTACTAAATACCTACATGTTTTCATGAACAGATAAAAGCGTTGTCTTTTCTACCTATTTCCCGTCGGAAAAGAAACCTCCTAACGTTACGATTAGGTTCTAGCTAGGTAGCATATCTTAAAGTCTAGCTAGAACCTAGACCTTTAAAGCATGTAGGTACGTACCTTTTTAAAGTTATTTTATGAAAACATACAACGTCAGGTGCCATACTTTCTTGCTTTCTTGTGGCTCGGATGACTGATAGGTATTAACTATCAAGTAAGCTTGCACTCGTATCGTAGCGTAGCTAGGTAGGTACACTCCATACACACAGATACACAGGCTCTGGTTGCTATGCAATACGTAAGTAGGTAGGTACCATGGTGTTTGGCCTACTGCTAGCTTGCATTCATGCACAGAATAATGATTATCACAATACTTAAACGTTGAACGCTGAACACAGACAAGACTACGTTAATACTGGTACCTGAAGCTATAAATCATTCGTTCACATCGTTAACACTCTTATCACAGTTATCTTCACAATAGGTACTTAGGTATCCTACAACTACAACGCAACAATCATTTCGGTCACGCGAAAAGCTAAAAACTGAATGAGAACCGTGGGTCAAACAACAAAATAAAGAACGGCCCGCCAAAGTATTCTATTTTTAGATTTCTTAGTTTTCAGTTTCTATTTTGATGTCAAAGGCGCCGCCACAGCTCCGGCGCCGGCCTTGACCTTGATGGCACGTGCAAAAGGATTCCTACTTAGGGATCTGTGTTTTAGGGGTCTTACTTATTTCGCCTTTTATGTTCTCCTGGTAGTTGCACTATAATGTTAATTTTTTATTTATTTGATAAAGTGAGTCCAACTGTGGGCTTAATAATAATCCTTATGATGACGGTGATGGCCTACATTTGCTTATCACTATTTTATCGGGTAGTTTGGTACAATGACAGTAACTTAGACAGTAATTTCTAAAATTGTGTTTGGGTCCGTGCTCCACCTAGGTGACCTAGGTTCTCCAATTGGGTGAAGCATGGGATATTTACAGGTATAGCTCCATCAACTAAGAATCATTTAGTTAATTTTAGTTGATGAGAAATGTTCGTGAAAACGATAGGTACGATTACCTACGCGACACTGAATCATGACTGACAGACATGACATGAGAAAGCAAACTCGTAAAAAGACAAAGATGTTACATTAATTAGAGTTTGCTACATTAATATGCTACAGTAATTTGAATAAGACTACTTTGCTATTAGTTAGGTGGTGGTGCACTTTCGTAAAAACTATGAGTGAACCTTTTGAATTAAAATCATAATTGATTACAATATTTTTTTGTACAGAACCCTCAAACCAAAAAATACAAAACGGATAATTTAGACCTCCTTAATATTGCGCCTAGTACGTGGGGTGTCCATAAAATAAGCCAGTGGAAATACAGGCATAACGCATTTCATCTTAGTCCTCACAGTGACAACGCATCTGCTGTTCTGCATTTTTGTTGCCTGCAACCTAAATGCTTAAATCGTAGATATAATGGGCGACGGTTACCGCTTGCCTTCAGGTGGACTATCACTGCGTAGCATAAAACAAGTAATTGTACTGCCACTAGGCCAATAGGTACATATTTGTTTCTTAAGCGTTGTTGACACTAAAAACTAGTAACAGACGTTCCCCTTTTTCTGGAGCCAACCAACCGTTAGTTGCAGTTGATACTAATCCTTACGCAGGATAAAATAGTCGCATTTGAGTGCGGAATACGTGGTCGGACGTCCGACCAAGGACGGCATTCCCGGGCATCCGTATTAACCCAAAAGCTGCTTTATTTTGTACTTCGTAAGGATTAGTATCGACTACAACTGATGATTGGGCGGCTCAAGGCAAATCGTAGCGTCTGTTACTAGTAAATTGACGAAATGGTAAAACCGGGTCTCCTGACCGTACCTAGTACGTAAATAGTGTTGCTAGATATTTTTTCAGCTTTTCAAATTAAATATTCACCTTCTTGGATTCATACATGAGTAGAATTTAATCATTACTATTAGATATGTACTGAAATGACGTCTTTCCTTATTTCGGAGCTGGCGGAAAAGTTCAACGAGAAATGCATAAACTTGTGCCAAGGCTCACCACATGCATTCAACAGGATGTAGACTGAGTGAAAAAATAGACAATAAAGTATAACAACAATATCGTGTAGTTTTGCTGCACTTTCCAAAAATATTAAAATCTAGTGAATGTACTTTATGGACACCCTGTGATATCAGTATCCCGTGCATAGTCCACCTGCTTCAGTCATGACTGCCTAGTACAATAGAAGATATGGCGCAGACGCGAAATCAAGCTGTAACTTTTTTGCCTATTAATGTTTATTGTGTTTTCGCAATTAGTTTGAAGACTATGTACCTAGGTGCAACATTGTGTTGAAGGCAAAAAAAAACAAATAAATTAAAGTAGAAACAAACATCGAAATGTCTTGTTTTTGTGCCGGACTGCTCACGAGCTGCTTGTAATATTTTATTAACCAGCCACTTGACGTATTGATCATAGTGATCTTTAGATTGAATTTTAAAACTCATATGAAACGGTAGGTAGAAAAGACTTAAAGGGACAAAACCTATATCCTATCTGTAACTGGTAAAATTGTATTATTCAGTTGATTGACCTGATTATGAACTTGAGTGATCTATTACAACTGATTTCTAGAGATGCGGTCTTTCGTTTTCAAAATGTGATTATCGACATTGAAAAAGAAAAAGTTCGATAGTCATTTTCTCGGTAACTATTCCACGCACGAAAAAAAGAATTGTACCTATCGTTTTAATTATTTTAATTATTTTAATTTTATCGTTTAGCACTCCATCCAGTTCACGGCTTTATACATGTATTATGAAACACCCTGTATACTACTATCGTTACTTTAAGCTTTTAAACTGTTACTAACATTGTATAGACTATATTGTCTAAAATTAATATTTTTTAGTTAATAATTTTTTTAATACAATAAAAAATAAAGGAGTCAAAACTCTCAGAGATTTGTTAAGCTGAAATCCTTAAAATGAAGCCATAATTTTTTTTACTCATCGTCCCTATAGTCTAATCCATCGATACCTACAACAAACCGGTTTCCCCACACTATTCGCGTACAGCCGGCAGTCATGTCATATGACCTTGTAGCGGTGTAGCTCTCAGTTGTAGTCAGACGCTCAGACACAGTTCAGGCTCGGGTTTTGACCCTGCTGTGCGTTGGTACGAGGTTACACAGTTCCATATCAAGTGAACCATATTGATATTTGAGTGTTTTGTAATTTGTATGTCGAATGTGGTCAAAGGCTAGCTGAGTGTAAGTTGAGTGAGCATTTTGTTTAGTTTAAGTTACAAGTCGTGTTTAAACAGTGGCAGCTTCCGTGACTTGTTATTAATGAATGAAATGGACTCGGTGGCAGGAAATTAGTCTTCTGTAGTGTATGTTTATGTTACGGTTGCATGTTGAATGCTGTTGTCGATGTAATTTCGTGCAATTGGTATTGGATTGTAGGTGCATTTGTTAATCTGCTTCTATCTACAACAAAAAAATACATGTGCAAGCCTTGTCTAACGCAAAAATTATGCAGTGGTTATTTACATAGGTACCTACGTATGTTTGTTTCTTGTTTTTATAATTTTTTGATTTGATAGGTAATCATAAATTTTATGTAAACATTCGATCGAAACTAGAGAAAAACAATAGACGAGTGTTTATTTCAATAAAAATTTGGAAGAATTACCTATATTAATTTTTTTAATAGATAGACAAGGTTTTCACAAATAAACGTTAAAATAAATCTGGACGATAGCCAACCAACCATCATATAGGAACCAAAAATAAACCTAAATTAAAACCCGTATTCAGAAACTTGACTACGAGATCTCACAGTGCGCGCGGACACACAGGGTTCCAACTGACAAAACTTGAATGGCGATCAGGACTATGAGTCCGTCAAAATAGACGCATTTGACCAGCATAAACCTGTATTGAACGCACTGCCTTCACCTAACAAACATCCGCTGTCCGCAATTCTAACATCCACGAGATGACATTACTGCGACGCTCTGCTGTCTGCTGTCAGAATAAAACCCTGTCATTGTCTGGAATAGATTCGTCATTTTTCAGTAGTTGTTTCTATCCAATCATCATCACAGCCCATAACAGTCCACTGCAGGACTTAGGGCCTCTCCCTTGAAAGGTTACTGCCACAATCTCCACGCTTGGCAGGCAGGTTGGGGACCACAGTGTTTTAAATAAAACAATGGAAAAAACTGCTGTCCACTTTCCAGCTTAAGGCGACTCTTGATATCTTTAGATAGACACACTTTAGACGATACCCAAAAGTGTAAGGGGTTTGTGCATTTCTACTCTGCCCGACACCACGCGGCTATCCCAATACCACGGTAGTATTTTGACTACAGACCTTACGCCTCACTAGCGCCATCTGGATTCGTTAAAACCCTTGCTATTTTACTTACGGCCAGTTTCTCGTACGTTAATCTATTGTTAATCATCAATTAAAACTCGCCATCTTTATTTAAACGATGAATAACAGTGACAAGCGTTTCAGACACTGGACGAAGTATTGTTTGTATCTATGGCTGTCGACGACCATTTGATTGTCTTACGTGTGTACGAGGCGCAAAGCCTTTAGGTTCATATGGCCCACTAAGCAGAAAACTATAATATTCGACTACGTAACTAGATTAGGTAACGCGTACCGAAATTATCGGGATTCATAAAGAAAATATCGGCCAAGACGTGTTGGGCCACGTACAGTGTAGGATTTCGTAGTTGTCTGTCAATATGCATGCTTAAAATATAGCTTTTTAATACTAAAAACACATTACAAAGTTACAATTGAACCTAGCGCCTGTACAACTTGTATGTGCAGGAGCTTGTATTCATATATGATATTTTTGGCTAATAAAAATAAATTATAGTAAATAATCATCTTGGCGTCAATATCTCGATTGAACTCCCACGCGCGTGGGCCCAGTGTCCGCCTTGACCCATGATCCCCGAATTTAGAAGATCAGGCAATTACTTACTACGAATAATCTTACTAACATAACATACAAGTACAATTGTTAAAGTAAACTAACTGATAATTCTAACAAATTATGGATCTATGGTCTGAAATAAATATATTTTAATTTAATTTTAATTATTGTGCTCCGTGACCCTGTTTTCACAGGGATTCAGTCGCTTGAATATGCTGGTTTCATCACGATGTTTTCTCTCACCCTAAGAGCATCGGTTAGCATTCAACCAATGCACATAACTCATGTGGAGTGGAGTGGCATTTGCCTTTTTGCTGCCAGAGCAACGTGTTATAGAGGTGGGCAACGCATTGGCGATACTCTTGGTGTTGCTAATGTCTATAGGCTGTGGTAACCATTCTCCATCAGGTGGCCCGCTTGCCTGTTTGCCTACCGTATGACATAAAAAAAAACTCAGAAAATAGTCCTTGGTACATGGTGGCACTGGGTTTCCAACCAAGTACCTCTCGCTTACGAGCTATAGCTATTCATGCTATTATATCTACTGTACCGAGTACCACAAGGCCACAATGATCCAGTCAGACATTATAAACACAATTATTATGAGTTTGTTTTTCGACGCCAGGATGCCCATGTCATGGCGAAATTGAGGAAAATGAGTCGGAAATCGGATTCAGACAGTAGCCAGGACTGACCGTTCGGATGGTGAAGATGATGATGATGATTTGTTTTTTGTTATTTGCAGTCCAAAAACTATGAGTCAGCGCTAAAAGTACTAGGATGACAGAAAAGGCAGAAGCACGCTTCGAAGAGGCCGAGCGGAAGAAGGGCACAGTACTGGTGTCTATCGGGGCCACATGTGCAGCCCTGGGATGGCTCACGAGGGGCTCTCCGACGATCCTGGGAGCTGTAGCCCTCCTGGGGGCCTACCTCATGACTGGTGATCGGTACCAGTGGGTCTACATTTGGAAGAAGACCTTCAGACGGGATATGTTGTGAGTTTTTTGTTTATTATTCTCAGCTTTATACGTATCAATAACAATCACCTTGGCATTAATATCCCGGTTGTGCTCCTGCGCGCGAGGGCCCCGGGGTCCTTTTTTTTAAACCGCTCGCAACGATGTGTTTGTGTGTGTGTGTGCGCTGTGCGTGTTAGTGTATGTGTCCCCCACACATCCCTTTATAAATTGTGCTCGGCTAGGTGGAAAACCTCAGCAATGTCCGAGAGGCGCTTCTACCGAGCCTAGGGTGTAAACGCTGCGCGCGCGGCGGTGGTCCAGTAGCCGAGGCCAGCGGCGACTGCAACGGCGCCGGCGGTTCAGTACGATATTTAGAACAAAACTGTAAAGCAAAGTGGTGTGTCGTCTCTTCCCGTGGGTGTCGTAAGAGGCGACTAAGAGACAAATCCGAAAGGTGGGCAGCAGCATCTTTCTGGGTAGATTTACATCAACTGCACTGCGATCTCCAACCCGCCTGCCAAGCGTGGAGATTATGGCAATGACCTCCCCTTTCGTGGGGAGATCTCCCTGCTCGGCCGGGAATCGACGATGAATTTTTATTTCTGATACACCAGTAACACCCGGACCACCGGGTGTAGTATGTAAATAAGTATATATTTTAAAAAAGTATACAAGTAGTTAATCAGTTATCTAACACCCCTGGATGGAGCTGTGTGACTTTGTCCTAGCATATTTTTAAATAATTTTGATTATTTGTCCAGAGGCTAAGGGCAGCCTGAAAATTATTATACGAACGGTTAAAAATATATAGGTATTTAGGTACATAGAGTGTATATAACTTCTGTAAAAAGTAGCAATCAAACAACACTTTTTTTAACAATTGAAAGGAAACACGCAATGTGTTTCGTAAATAGAGTTAGCAGACCGCGACAATAATACAACTGCGTGCAAAAAAAACGACTCACATCAATATCAGATATTAATTACCATGTCTTTATTGACACATTCAATACAGTACCTAATGAAATAAACATACATTCTTATCGTAAAAGTCTGGCATCTATTTGTTAATTATACCTATTGCTTTAAATATGAAACAAATATAATTTATACAATCCGTGAGTAAACTGTTTGCCGCCGCCATATTTTGTTTAGCACATCTGTTAATTTTTAAATGAAAGTGTTTATTTTTCAAAGCAAATGTGTTAATTTTTATAGTTTTAAACATACATACAAAACAAACATAAAAAATAAAGTATATATAATAATTTATCCCAGGTTTATTTATTATTACAGGTTAAACATGTAAAAATTCTTTTCTATATTTTGTATTATATATATTGGTATTAATAATTTCTGTGTTAGCACGTCGTTCGCGTAGTGCGCGCATTGAGCTCAATGGAGCCACATACCCCACCCATAATGATGGGTCTGTCTGAAAACCAGCGCTGTGTTTGGCTGCTGCCATTCATAGCATTAAGCTGAGGCTGGTCCAATTTGGTCCGAGGACGCAGCGCCCTGCTTTCTTAATATGTACTTACCCTGTTAGTTTTAACTTTTTTGAATGTGTTATTGGACCAAATAAAGATACGTCTGTGTCTATAACATCACGCTTTTTTCACATGTAAAGCTAGTTTCTATGGTAGGCAGACACCATATCGTTCTATTTGCTTTAAACCTTTCCACTCTGTACATAGTATACAACAAGGTTGCTTCCCGCCGTCTGCCCCTATGTATCTTTTATAAAATGTCGAATTTAAGATGTCGCAGCGCGTAAAACTCTTTCCGTCTCTGTCTACAACTCACTGTGGATAAGATTGACGAATTTTAATAGACGATTAACAACAGATTAACCTATAAGAAACTGGCCATAAATTACATATTATTGACAGTGCTAAAGTACTAGTGTGAAAATAAGTATAGTAATTGTACGCACAAAACAAAATCTCCGAGATCGTATAGAACCCGTGGGGCTACTTTTTCTCATCCAGGCTCAAGTCCAAAAGGGGACAAAAAGCCTTTTTTTTTTCTCGTAAGTGTATAACATCGTAGGCATATAATCCTTCACTATTGGACCCAGCGCGACTTCGTTCGCGTACACCTACTTTACCCCTACCTACTATTATTTTTTTTACTTATAAACCTTCCCCTTGAATCACTCTATCTATTGTTGAAAACCGCATTAAAATCCGTTGCGTAGTTTAAAAGATCTAAGCGTACATATACACATAGGGACAGACGGCGGGAAGCTACTGTTTTATACTATGTTTAGATACAACATCAGCATCATTATATTATTGAACAACTACACATCTGTCAGACTTGTCATTAAAATAAATGTTCGCAACATGTCATTTTACATCAACAATAGCTTTTATAGTCATATTATAATAATAAATACCGGAAATGAAATCGCTGTGTGGAAAATAAACAACAAAAAAACACGGCTGCCTATTTTCAGTTTTATAAAGGTCTGAATTAGAATCTATCTCATCTATGTATAATGAAAACACTTTATTGCAATATTAAATGCAATACAGAAGAAAATACGGATTTATAATGCAAAGACGAGCTTATCCCACAACAGGATTTCTTCCAGATTAGATTGTCCGAGAAGAGCTTTATCGGGCGGCTGAGGCAATAACGCGTCACTAATCAACTAAGATCTTAATTAATTTTGTTAATAATATAAAACATAATACTTACATAATTAATCATTAGACTAAATTGCTCTAATTATTCCTTGCATTGCCTTACTCTAAACATAAATGGAAGTCGATAACCTTTTAGCCCATGGCCTAACACAAACAATCTCGGGCCCAAAGAATCACATAGCGAGCTTGCATGGAACTTATATAATGAATAGACTATGAGGGCACCGTAGGCTATCGTACGTCACCGAGTACAAAAAAAATTCCACTTTGTAGCGGTGGACGCTTCTTCATCCTACTTTTTTCTTTTTTTATCGTGGACATATTCACACAGCGCCATCTAGCCTTAAAGTAAGCAAAGCTTGTGTTGTAATAACTGATAAACTTATACAGGGTGTTACATAATATATGTATGAAGCCGTGTACCGGATGGAGTGCTAAATGTATGAAAACGATAGGTACAAAAATTCCACGTACGACAGAAATAATTGTACCTATCGTTTTAATCTGTTAGCACTCCATCCAGTTCACAGCTTCGTACATACATATATTATGTAACACCCTATATACTTTTTAAATACATACTTATTATACATAGAACACCCAGACCCGTAACAGAAATTTAAATTCATCATTTCAATTTCTGCCCGGCCGGAATTTTCAATTTATCTTGCGTGGCAGACATGTTGACCACTGAACCACTTGCGCCGTATCTCCTCAATGCTGAGGGTCGTGACCTCGCTGAGGCACTTTATCGTGGACTATTCGGCGCCATCTCGTCCAGTCCTCGGCGATGTGGATAGCATCACAGACCGAGGTGTTTAGTGTTGACCGAATTTGATTCGACCAGCGCATAGAACTTTGGCCTCTCGACCGTGATCCCTCCACTTTGCCCTTCAGACATAGCTTTTTCAGGTTGTCGCCGCTTTTTCTGGATATTGCGCTTATTACACATTCCTAAATTCAGTGACTGAATTCAGAAACAAAAAGCGTGAGAGCAAATCAAAGTGGAACGTATTGCTCATAAAATAAGGTACATTTTTGTATCACTTATATTAAGTCACGCGTCGCTCCGCTTTTTAAAAATCCGAGATACAAAAATGGACCTTATTCTATGAGCAATACATTCCACTTTGATTTGCTCTCACGCTTTTTGTTTCTGAATTCAGTCACATAAGTGACCAAAGAAAAAGTAGACGTTAACGAGACCCAAAAAACCAAAAAGTTACTTTAATATGGCTGAAAAGCGAAAATGCCAAGGGGAAGTGAGGCGGACCGGTTTTTTTAAATTATAGAACTTTCACAAGAGGACATGCATGTACTATCGCTACGAAAAGTCAAAGTTAGGGTCACTAAAAGAAATAATTGGTGCAGGTTGTGCCGTAGGCCGTGTGGTGTCCGGCAGAGTAGAATAGCACCAACCCCTTACACTCGTGGGTGTCGTACGAGGCGACTAATGTTTTCGAGGCAAAAGATCAAGAGTCTCCGTAGTCTGGAAAATGGACAGCAGCGTTTTCCATTGTTATATTTATAATACTGCGATCTCCACCCCGCCTGCCAAGCGTGGAGATTACGGCAATAACCTCGCCTTTCGTGGGAGAGGCCCTTAGTCCTGCAGTGGACTGTTTATGGGCTGTGATGATGATGAGGTTGTGCACGAGCAGACAACGTTTTGTGGGTCTCCTTAATGTCTACTATCACTACAATTATTCTTGTAGTTGATGACGTAGCCGTACGATAACCTAAGTCACTCACACTCTAGAAATATAGAAGTATATCATGACTATACAGGGTGTCCCAAAAAAGAGTGTCAAGCGAAAGTCCAGAGATAGAGCACCCCTTGAGGTATCCGAATCACCCCCATGTATGTTCCGCGATTTTTCATACTTTTCGAGTTATGACGTTTTTCTGAATTTTTGAGAATTTTCGACTTACAAACATAAAAAAAAATACACTATCTTTCAAAATATTTCTGTTTGCAACTGAATCATCTTGAATTGTTCTTTTATGCTTAAAATAATCAGCTTCATAACTTTGATAAAAATCATGAAAATATTGGTTTAAAGTGAAGTATAGTATGGATACCTTTCGTGGGAGAGGCCCGAAGTCCTGCAGTAGATTGTTATGGGCTGTGATGATGATGATGATGATAGTATGGATAGGGAGGCCTTTGCCCTGCAGTGGGACAGAAGTGGCTACAATAAATAAATAATTGTATGTAATATTTGCTTACAATCCGAAATCCGGGTTAAATCAGGTAATATTTATGTTGCTGGAGGTGTCGTGGATGACAAGGTTTCGGCTACTCCCATGACACCTCCATTAAGGCGATGCAGGAGCGCCGCGGGGTTTAGTGGGTACACCGGCGACTGTCGGGAGTCCCACACAGGCCTTCCGTCCCCCCTACGGAGGGTATCGTGCGTAATGCATTCCCCGCGTAAAAAAAAAAAAAGATCATATTTATGTTGGTACGTTGGGCGCACGCTTAATCCTTATGTCGTAGATCTTCGCTATCCGTACGAGACGCTTTGGTTAAACCTTTATTATAGATTTCATGCTTACGGCTAAGGAATGGAACACGTTGCCTGCGTGTGTATTCCCTGACCATTATAATTAGGACGTCGTCAAGGTACTAGTGAATATAAGCTGTTCCTAGACAGACATGCTCCATCTTCAGCGGCATCGTCACTAACCACCAGGTGTCAAGGTGGTCAAATTCCTAAGCCAAAAGGCCAGAAAGGCCAATAATTCAATATTCCACTACTCCAGCTTTTAGGAACCGAAATGCCAAAAAATTCGTGTGCGCTCTGATTGGTCATTTATTAATTTAATTTACTTTTATTGTCTTTTATTACGATCACACATTTATTTATTTACTTATTTCCGCATATAAATTATTATTAAAAAGGTTACATTATTAAGTTGTAATGCCAATTACAAAAATGCAATTTATAATTTTGGTAATTAATATAGCCAGTACACCATATAAAATACAAATAGAAAAAAAGCAACAATCAAAATTAAAACTAAAACTAAATATAAACTTCTCTCTCTAAAACATAATATAAGATTCCCTCTCTGTATGTGTGTGTGTATGTGTGTTTGTGTGTGTGTTCGTGTGTTTGTTTAATATATGTGTGTTATCCTTCACGCGACTGGAGGTACTGGATAACCCTTATTGTAAATTGTGCTCGGCTAAGATGGAAGACATCAGCACTGTCGGAGAGGCACCTCTCATATCCGTCTATAGCCCTACTGAGCGGAGAGCCCAGGGCGTAGCTGCTGCGCGCGCGTCATGATGTGTCTAAGCCAAAATCTCAAAAATTATTGATCATCTCAGCTTTTAACATCATTCCGACATTTTCGAACACGTTTCGCTTGCTCATTCATCGATTGATCACCCCACTCAATAGGATAAAATGTTTCTAGCCCAGGGCACTCGCTCATTGATTGATACCTATACGTATAATTTTTACTTTTGCCCTCTCTCTGAACCAAATCGCGTATCAGCGCCAGCACGTACTTGTCTTAGGCACACAAACATATCGTAAGTGTCGTGTATCATCCTTCACCAACACAACACAGCACGACGAGCACTCAACGAGGTTGGTTTTATAAACAGGTCAAAGTTCAACTCTTTTATCTGTGAGCGAGTGAAGTTAGATAGATCTATTGACCGATTTTACTCAATTGGGTTGAAGATTTGATTTTCTAGTGTTTTTTTTTTGTAAAGGAAGCGAAATTCACTGAGACCTTGGTAGCTTGCCGTGAGATCTAGCGAGATCGATGAGTGTAATCCTTGATTATTTTGATTATTTTGTGATCGCATTCGACGGATAGACACCACAATAACATTTTGCAAATGATTCAACCCATGGGATTTCTGTCTATTATTTAAACAAGATTCCAAAGCAAATATTTTCCCTATGACCCATACTGTCAACTTCTATATAAAACAACTTGGACTTGCAATTTATTTAGTAGCGACCCTGATTTACTATTCTCCATTCTCTGGTAAAGTTTCAGATTTTTATCATTTAGGTAGGAATGTAGAAAAGTTCTTAACCTAACTCTCCTTACAATAACGCTGTACAGTAAGTACATATTTAAAGTCTGGTTATTTGGACCGATATCTGGGCAGCAGTGAATGGAATGGTCGGAGAGGAAACACTGAGACGTCTGTATCATAATCAAATCGATGATATCTTGCAGAATGGTCGGGTTAAGAGGATCATAAACCGACGTTAATGTATTAAAAGTTGAATAACTGTAGAATAAGCGGCAGAGATTTGTCAGAACCGTAGCCATCGATTGATCGATATTGTGGTCAATAGTTGAACACTAATCGATGAGGTAAAACATCGTGAGGAAATCTGCACATTCAGGCGACTGATTGTGTAACCATGATCCAATCTGGTCAGGTTCCCCTGGAGGTCAGATGGCAGTCGCTCTACTGTAATTACCTGATCTGCCAAATCCTTTATCATAATCGCACGATTGCACAATCGATATACCTATTGACGCCGAGATTATTTTTTTGCTGTTACTCCAGCGTAGAGCCAAGATGATTGCCGTAATCCCCATACCCGACAACCATGAACATCCGCTCATTGCCATACTAAACTCAGTCGAGTTCCGTACGTCACACTGCAATATATCATCTCGTATCCGACCCGACACCTGCAAATTTGAAGCCGTCATTTGGAACACAATGACGCGCATCACCCCATGCGGGTGCCAATCATCCAATCAGAAGACGCGGTATCTCTTGCGATCTCCAGTAATGGACAGTATCCTGTCCAGTTGTATCACGCGGCAGCGTAAATATAGAAAGGGGCCTAGTTGGTGAGGTGAATAATATAAATAAATATGCTTGGACAAATTCACACAGCGCCATCTAGCCTCAAAGTAAGCAAAGCTTGTCTTGTGGGTGTAGGTGGATGTTTGAAAGCCCCGAAGAAAAAAGAGGGCATCCACTATCGCTACAAGGAGGAATTTTTCTTGTACTTGATTATGTAGGATAACCTACTACACCCTTGTAGTCTAATACTTGGTCAGAGGTATGTATGTAATATCTTTATTACATCAATTTATAACATTACACGAAATAATAGTAGTTTATGCAACTGTCATATAAAAGGGGGTATTAAAACATGATAAAATAGTTTATGATGCAAAGGCGAGCTTATCTCACAACGGGATTTCTTCCAGCTAACCTTTGATAAGCCGAGAAGACCTTTGATGAGCGGTGAAGGCAATTTAGAGTATAACTATAAAGAATATAACCCCATATATACATATGAGGATGTAAATATAGGCAGACTAAATACAAATCAAATACTAATCAGTACATAAATTAACAATTACTAACATACATAAATATTCAAGGTTTTGGGATGCTTTTTAAGACCCGAAGAAAAAAGAGGGCTGTTAACTTTGTCATTTAATTTATTGCGTATCACAGTAATGCGTTTGTAATGGTGTATCGTGTGATGGTCGGGAACGAATGGACCGATTTTTGTGGAGTTTTCTTTATTTTAAAGCGAGTTTAATCGAGCTAGTTCTCAGCTTTGTTTCATTAAAATCGGATTTATACTTTAGGATATATTTGAGTATATGTGTACTTGGCCGTAGGTTTCGCGATGTTTTTCTATCAGTTACATTATTGTAATAATCATGTGATCCGGCCTATGGTGGTCGTGGCCGGGGACACGAAACTGCGTTCTAGTTAATTTAAAAATTTCTATAGAACACAAAATAAATTTCGGGGTGGCAATGGACGTGTGGAAAGAAAAGTTGTGGAAAGTGAACAAGTTAGGAAGTGGGCAAGTTAGAAATATGGGTACAAAGTGGATACGCTACAATTCCTAACTGGTCCACATTTTATAATTATTATAAGTTTCTGAAGACGAGTAAGGAAGTGGTCAGGTTAGAAATATGGGGAGTTAGAAAGTGGACAAGCTAGGAATATAGACGAGGAATTGTATAAGAATTGTAGGTCGAAGAGTTATTAAAATGGACCAGTTAGGAAGTGGATGAGTTGGGCAAATGGTCGAAGTCGTCCGAATGGATGTCAAGAACTTGCATAATATGTTTCCAGCTAAACCCAATTTCAAGTCAAAGTGTTTAATGACCTGAGTTGGTATGTCACGCAGAGGCCCTGCGTTCGATTCTCGGCCGAGCAGAAATTGAAATGATGAATTTTAATTTCTGTTACGGATCTGGGTATACTACACCCATACTATAAAAAATAATATGTAGTTTATTAGTTATCTAACACCTATAGCACAAGCGTTGCTTATTTTGGGGCTAGAAGGCGCTGTGTGAATTTGTCCAAGTATGCAAGCAAGCCTAAATGCCGAACTGATTTTGAATTATCAAAACAATAAATGAATAATCTAAGTTTCAGTTGGGTTAGGTTAGTGTCGTGACAAAGCAATTAGAATATGAGAGTCATAATCTTAGTACGATTGATAACATTGTATGAGTTGCTGACTTATGTAATTCAGTACCGGGTGGCGATGGCGGCGGCGTTTGGCTTGCGTATGCCATTACTGCAGACGCTGCAATAGACGCGCCTGATATACTTATAAAGTAAAATAATTCCTGAAAAATCTTCTCTTTAGGGACAAAAGCCTATTGTAATATTCTTATTCATAATATTTTTGTCAGTGTAAGTTGTACATAGTCTAAAATACATCCAAATGTTTTTACAGTTTTCATTAGGATTACCCAAAATACATTTAAATGTTTTACATATATTCTCAATAATAATAATCACCATGGCCTTAATGTCCCGGTTGTGCTCTCGCACACGAGAGTCCGCCCTGATCATGATGCAGGATTTGGCAGATCATATCATTACAGTAGACCAACTGCCATCTGCCCTCCGTGACCCTAATACTAGGGGAACCGGAGCAGATTTTTATTTATTAGGTATTTATTTTTCTCCCAAAAAAGTTTACAAAGACATTAAAAATATCAAATAGTTGATTGGGAGACAGGAGTCCAAACTAGGTTAACCTGTGTTATGGATCTCCTGCCCCCCCCTCTAAGATAAGTGTACAACTTAAAATAACAAAAAAATAAAAAGCATGGTTACACATGGTCACACATTCAGTTGCCTGAATGTGCAGGTTTCATCACGATGTGTTTCCTCACCGTAAGAGCATCGGTTTGCATTAACCTTAGCTCGGCTTCACACATTATTATTTTTTCTGTTATAAAATTATATTAAGCAATTATCATCTCATCTGTGGGGGGTCTAGAGATCTGTAGTACAGGTGTTCAGTTTTTCAGACTCCAGGTTCTCACGAAGGCTGTTTATGTTAGTACCTTTGTAATTGATTAATCACGAAATTATGTGACCTTCGTGTGAACAATTTAAGCAAATATTTATTTGTATTTATATCTCCGTCTCTGCCTACCCCTGTTGGATACTTGCGTAAGTGTGTATGTATGTATGTAACTAGATTTCCGCGAACGATCTCCGCGATTCCTTGAGCGCAGGAAGTGGGGCATTATGCCATTGTGGGTCCCGCGCCGTGAGTGTGATCGTGGACCTTGGCCTCGCTGTTACTGGGTACGCAGTTTCGCACTATTATACGGGTACCTACTGCGTGCACGCATGCTGTGCTTGGTACAGAGTGATATCAATACCGAGAGGACAACATATATTTTTATTACATTTTAACATTGATATGAACAATTAGAATAAAATAAGAATAAGAATAAAAATGTCTATTACCACAAGATACCACAATGAACGATCTATAACAGAGCCCGAGATCTGAGTGTAAGTTTGCTTCGATTTTACTTTACTATCGCGTTTGCGTTTACATGGAAATGATTATGAAGAAACTTTTCGTACCATTTTTTCATACAATTTTCCAAGTAAACGCCAACGCAAAAGTAAAGTAAAATCGAAGCAAAACTTACACTCAGCCCTCAGATGCAGTGACGGAGGTGCTTATTGTTATTGTCAAAATTGTCAAGTTTAAAAATTAACGTTAAGGTCTTAAAATGTCAGTTACATTAATTAGGGAGACCTAAACATCAACTCGCAATATAGGCTTGTGTTAGCAGTATGGTATCAAACCATCATAGTTCGGTTCAAACGACACAGATGACGCTATCTTGTGAAACGGACTCACGTAGAAGTCACGTGGTCGCGGGCCGGCCGGGCCCTGCGCTGAAAAGCAAGGGCGACACATTCGAACGTTAGCTGTCAGTGAACCGAGGGGTTGTATCACCAGACAACCAATTCTTATTAGCCTTACTATTTCTTACGTTAATTGTTTTATCATAAGTTTATTATCATTAAGTTTGCCAAAGCCCATACTCTTAATAAGTAATATACCGATTTAAGTAACACATGGTTTGTATATATTTCTGATCCTAACATATCAGAAGTGACAAGTGACCCAAATCAAGCGCCCATCGGTAAGTTTCTGCTCTTTACTTTGAACGCTCGCAATGGAAGTCTCATATACGCAATATAAGGTATGCTACTGAACCGACTGAATATTGCGTAATTATGTTACACGCAGAAAAATACGGCTTCATACAGTCTATGAACCGAAATATAGCCGATCCATGACCCGCCAGGGGAAAACCCTAAGGTACACAACTGTTAGGTATATCTACGCAAGAGCGTTTCTCGTCTTAAACTAAACCTTACGTATATAAGAGTGAAACTCTAATTTCTCTCGCATGCATAAAGAAAGTGATACTAAAGAAATTCCCATGTTTGTGTGTAGTGACTATTTCTAACAAAAATTATTTTACTTTACCTGCCTGTGTGATATACTACTACTAGTATCCTAGCCGGTTACGGCCAACGACTGTCTAGGTGAAGCAGTCCGATCCCCGTGTGATATACTTACACAGGTGTCGATTCCCGTCCAACAAAGAATGAATTTCTAATGTTTCCGGTCTGGCCGTATGAGCCTAGACTAAAGTTGTATTTTGCCTCGTTGTGGGTCTAACCATAACACAATTATGTAGTTGCGACTGTTATGTATAATGAATGGTCTGTGAAAAAGTAAAATATTAATTTAATGCTCTCCTCTCCTTAGCCTAACCCTACCTACCCTAAGCTTACATTCGTGTACCCTGACATATTCGACTTAAAATAGTATAAAAGTATTAACACTATTACATAGTCGACGAAATGATGTCGGAATCCCAAACTCTTCCGATACATTCCCAGAACGACGACAACGTAGAGAATGCGGCAAAAAAAAACCATCCACTTAAAAACAAAACACAAAAAAAGGGCGCGCTCGCTCACGCTCTACCACACGTTCGCGCCGTAGCTCGCGATTTCTTGTAAACAGATTGCATCGCAGTGATCACAGCTATCAGTTTGATACCTCTGAATCCGACGATTAGTCAACCTGCCGGGGCTCGATGCAGCCCCTGGAACGCGCCTGGGACGCGCACGCGTTGTCGTACATATAGACTTTATCGAAGCAGAAGTTGACGCCTACATTGTACCAGACGAATTCCTAAACTATGACATACTTATAGGACAGAACTTGACAGAGCGGCCTGACGTAGTAGTACATAAGGATAGCACTAGTCTGATACTATACTATTCAAATACACAAGATCTACTTAAAATCCAGTTGTACAACACTAATGACGTGGACATTCAGGGCGTATGCAGCATCGACTATACCTGTAGTGATACTCTCACTGGACATGTCTATATCTCCGGGAACTCATGTTTCAAAAAGGGAGAAGAGTTTATGATATTACTAATTACAGTTGGCACAGGACAAATAATAGTAGTCACTTTTTCGGATACTTTAGTTCGCTTAGGCAAGGGTAGGTTACTAACTCGCGCACATATGTTGCCGATTAACGTGTCACAAACAACTCTGCCAACCGAAGTCACAGTGAACAGAGTCGACACCACTTACCTTCCACATACTGAAACTAATAAAATCAAACAAATAACCGAGGACATGCTCAATATTGGACCAGATGTGTCAGACACAGAAAAGGGTGAACTTCTCAAGCTATTAAACGAGTATCGAGACAGTTTTGCGCTCACGATAGACGAACTAGGTAAAACGACTATGCGAGATGCATATCAAACTGTCAAATAACTTGCGAGTAATATACAAACCTTATCGTTTACCGTACAGTGAGCGACTAGTCGTAAGAGACCTGGTAAACCAACTTCTGGAAAATGATATTATTAGGGAGTCAAATTCACCGTACGCGAGCCCCATAGTACTAGTGAGAAAGAAAAATGGCGAACCACGCTTGTGCGTTGATTACAGGGCTCTTAATAAAAAGACAGTAAAAGATTCTTACCCCATGCTCGTCATAGACGATCAATTAGATCGCCTAAGTGGGAAACGGTATTTTACGAGCCTAGATCATAAGTCCGGATACTATCAAATTCCGCTAAGCCAAGAATCAAGACACCTCATCGCGTTTATCACCGACCTGCGGTATTTCAGCATATGATAAATAAAGCGCTCGATGACTATCTGCGGCAACCACGGTAAGCAAAGGCCTAAGAAAGCTCAGAAAAATATTAAGTTCCCAACGTGAGGCCGGCCTCACGCTGAATCTTGACAAATGTTTCTTTTTCCAACGCTCCCTAGATTATTTGGGCTTTGAGATAGGCCATGAGGGACTGAGACCAGGCAAAAAGAAAATCGAAGCGATAGCCTCATTCCCAGCACCTGTTAGTGTACATCAGATCAAGCAGTTTATGTGCTTAACAAGCTTCTTTAGAAGGCTTATACCTAACTTTGCAAATACATCTAAACCATTAACGACTCTTACAAAAGCTAACACACCATGGTGCTGGAGGGATGCGCAACAACACGCGTTCGATACCCTTAAAGAAAAATTAATACGAAGACCAATACTGGCTCTATATGACCCGAAACATATAACGGAGGTCAACTGTGATGCGAGTAAAATAGGTATTGGTGGTATCCTTTTACAGAAGGCAGATGAAAAGTCTCTTCTCAGACCGGTCGCCTATTACAGTAAACAAACAACCAAAGAGGAAGAATATTTACATGAATTGGAAACACTAGCCGTCGTTCAGTCTCTTAAAAAATTCCGCACGTACCTTATCGGCTTATACTTTAGGGTATATACAGACTGCAATGCTTTAAAATCAACTCTAACGAAGCGTGACCTCGTACCAAGGATCGCAAGATGGTGGCTCCTATTACTGGAATATAACTTTACAGTGGACTATAGACCAGGAGAGAAAAAAGACGCATGCTGGCGCACTAAGTAGGAACCCAATACCGAACACGAGATATGACCAAGACGGTCTTGCAGATATTAGGGAGTTTGACATACTCAAAATAGATACGCTGGATACATCCCAATGGCTGCAAAATATACAAATGACCGATCCAAAATTGAAGCATATAAAAACTATTCTATGTCAAAATTGTACTGACATTAAGGATATATTAAATAACTATACCAAAAGGAAACATACCTTTCCATACCCTACACATGGACCACTTAGGTCCTTTCGTAAGAAGCAAGACAGGTAATACGTACATATTCGCAATAGTAGATGGCTTCAGCAAGTTCATTTTTATTAGACCGGTGAAAAACCTTAAGAGTATGAATACTATAAAAATCTTACAGGATATATTCGATACCACTGGACAAGCTTTACCTCAGGAGTATTCAAAAATTACATTAATTTCATAGGCGTGAAACATGTGCTAAACGCAGTAGCAACACCACGTGCTAATGGGCAGATTGAGAGGTATAACAGAACAATATTAGATTCCATAGCAGCGACGAATCATGGCTCAGACAAAAGAGACTGGGACACACAGATTGGAAAGGTACAGTGGAGCCTTAACAAAGGCACGGGCACCTCACCATCTGAAATAGTTTGTGGGCGAAGAACAGTAAATACGAGCGAAGGGGCTATTCAAAATGCCCTCCAAAACGAAAAGGATAAAGATGTAGCTGACGTCGATAAAATTCGTAATGAAGCAAAAGAACATACAGAACGATCCCAAGCCTACATGAAAGAGCACTACTATCAAAACAAAGCTCCTACAAAGCTTTTCAATGAGGGAGATTTAGTCATTGTCTTCCCGCTGACGGAAAAAGCAAGACACTTATCTAAAAGTTTCAAGGCCCATTCAAGATTACAGCTGTACTGAAGAATGATAGGTATGAAGTATCAAATATACCTGGTATTAGCAAACGAGCCTATAAGAGTATATATCCAGCTGATCACTTAAAAAAAAATGGATAACATTTGACGATGACGATACTGTGTGACGGTGCAGACGAGGATACTAATAGCGATAACTACGACAGAGATCATCATCATCATCATCACAGCCCATAACAGTCCACTGCAGGACTTCGGGCCTCTCCCACGAAAGGGGAGGTCATTGCCATAATCTCCACGCTTGGCAGGCGGGTTGGAGATCGCAGTGCAGTTGATGTAAATCTACCAAGAAAGATGCTGCTGCCCACCTTTCGGATTTGTCCCTTAGTCGCCTCTTACGACACCCACGGGAAAAGATGGGGTGGTGGTATTCTTTGAGGTGGCGGCACCACACACCACAATAACGACAGAGATGACACAGAATAATAACGTATACATATATATTACTGATGACGATATCGACATGCGGGTGTATTATAAATGGTCGCCGCTTAACACGTATAGTCTAGCTCAATATATTGAATGCAGGGCTGACTCCATGGAAGTTATAGTTAACTAATCGTATATAAATTTAGATTACCAGGACCACCCTCAGACTTGCTTCCTCTCCTTCCCCATTACCCCCTCTCCATCCACACCTACATATTATGTTACAGGGTAAAATACTACATGGTGCTACCACTGATAGAAAATAAATATCAAACCAGCCTCAAATAGCAAAGCCTGAACCGACAACAATGCTATGATATCCATTCACACAAGAAACGATAAACATACGTACCCAGTCCTAGCTACAAATGTTGAAGAAGAGATGTATACTGAAATGAAGATGTCATTCACCCATAAGTAAATCAGATGATGAAACAGTTGGACTGCTAATGATGCTCACAGTACTTGTGCTTGGCGAGGCCGGAGTGCGACGGCACATACGGTATCCACAATACATGTGAAATTATAACAACTCAGAACTCACAGTATATGTGCTTGGCGAGGCCGGAGTGCGACGGCACATACGGTATCCACAATACATGTGAAATTATAACAACTCAGAACTCACAGTATATGTGCTTGGCGAGGCCGGAGTGCGACGGCACATACGGTATCCACAATACATGTGAAATTATAACAACTCAGTACTCACAGTATATGTGCTTGGCGAGGCCGGAGTGCGACGGCACATACGGTATCCACAATACATGTGAAATCATAACAACTTAGTACTCACAGTATCTGTGCTTGGCGAAGCCGGAGTGCGACGGCACATACGGTATCCACAATACATGTGAAAGTATAACAAATTGGTACCCACTCACCGTATATGTGCTTGGCGAAGCCGGAGTGCGACGGCACATACGGTATCCACAATACGCGTGAATTGAAAGCAAGGTGGTATTCACTGTATATGTGCTTGGCGAGGCCGGAGTGCGACGGCACATACGGTATCCACAATACATGTGAACTTTTATATCTATTTTACACTCCCACTCAATTTTTATTCTCGTTTCCCTAAAAACATAAAGTTGAAATATACGTACCACACAAAATTCATTCATAACTATTACTGTATAATCTAAGTACAAGAAATACCCCCTAAAGTCACAACTATCATACAGTACAAGAAAGTTATTAAGTAATTATTACAAATAAAAAAAAACACCCCTCACAACTATCATACAGTACAAGACAGTTACTAACTAATTATTACACCTGCACCAAGCCAAGACCAAGCAAAATACATAGGCGAGTACTCCTACTTACATTTATTTCTCACACCTACAGATAAAAGGCTGACCAAAAACAAGCAAATATCAAGTACTCGCCCTATAGCTGATGTCGCTCAGGGCACTACGAAGAACCCACGGCGTGACCCCCGCAGTCAACGAGTTCACCCAGGCAAACACCGCGACTTCCGTGTCGGCGAAATACACCGCGACAGCGGAGTACATTGTTTGCGCCGAACAGTATTTACACCAAGCAACTCCAGCTCTACAAACCAAGCCACGAACGTACTCATAACACTGGACTGTCCCCGAAAATCATGATAAATCGTAGTATATAGCGTCGCCGCTGCGCGCGGTCCGCAAAACCACTGATAGTATGTACACTAACTCTACCTGTATGTGTTCATAATGAGTTACATAAAACAATAATAAACGTTACATATATCACATTAGTACTCTAAATGGTAAACTACACGTAGGCATACCTACTATTAATATTAATTCCTCTATTTAGATACTTAATTTCTTTTTTTGTCTCTTTTTTCCTTTTGTTATATAAATTGTATTTGCGTATTGTATAATATATAATTTAGGTGTACTACACTAAGGATATCGGAAAACAACTAAATTATCTAAGTTTGTGCATATAACTAAGTATGTACCTCTGTAATGTCCAATAAATTAATGTAAGTCAGCTCGACTGCAACTTGTACAACGATTGCTTACTACATGTACTTAGTGACTTTTATATAGTTATTATAATAATAGCACTAATTGTATGAGGGCATACAAAACGTTCGAATGGCCGAATCGCAACGGAATGGGGACATTCCGGGATCAGGAAGGCCGTCTGTTAGCAGTATGGTATCAAACCATCATAGTTCGGTTCAAACGACACAGATGACGCTATCTTGTGAAACGGACTCACGTAGAAGTCACGTGGTCGCGGGCCGGCCGGGCCCTGCGCTGAAAAGCAAGGGCGACACATTCGAACGTTAGCTGTCAGTGAACCGAGGGGTTGTATCACCAGACAACCAATTCTTATTAGCCTTACTATTTCTTACGTTAATTGTTTTATCATAAGTTTATTATCATTAAGTTTGCCAAAGCCCATACTCTTAATAAGTAATATACCGATTTAAGTAACACATGGTTTGTATATATTTCTGATCCTAACACTTGCTTATTGAAAATTTATTGATGACGTGAGTGGTTCAGTTTTGCATGGCAGATGCCTTGTTAACCAGGCATCTGCCATGCAAAAGCATAGTCTCGGATCCTTGTAGATTGAACTTTTAATGGCAAACGGGTCGAACTCGTAAGCCGAATTAGATCTCCAATGCCACCAATGCCTTTTTGTGGCTTAATAATGTACATTTTGAACACTAGCCGATGCTCTAACTGTGAGGGAAAACTGATGAACCATGTTCAGTTTCCCCTGTCAACAGGGTCACGGATGCCAGATGGCAGTCGCTATATTGTAATTACGTTACCCTCAAGCTGGACCCAGGGCCCTCGTACGCGAAAGCACAGCCGAGATATTGACGGCGAAATGATGATGGTGATTTTTTTTAATGTAATGTAATGTAGTACGACAGACAAACAGGCATGTGGGCCACCTGATGGAAAGTGGTCACCGCCGCCTATGGACATCTGCAACACCAGCAATAGGTACCAATGCGTTGCCCGCTTCTAATATACCACTGGAATCATTCCATGTCATAGTCCAAAGGATTTCTGTTAAGGTTAAATTTTAATTTCCAGAGGCCTCCGCGTACTCTTTCGCACCATATACCAGCTGTGGAGGTGGGAGCGAGCCGGCGTCAGCGCAGTGGCCAGGTTTGAGGAGATAGCGAGGAGTCACCCAGACAACAAGGCGTTCGTGATGGACGACCGGGTTATCACATTTGGACAGGTGAGTTTATTTTTTTATGCTGCTCAGAGACAAACAAGCAGTGAGCCCACCTGATGGTAAGTGGTAACTGTCGCCCATAACATATACAATACCTATATTTAGGTTGCAGGCAACAAAAATACACAACCGCAGGTGCGTTGTTACTGTGAGGACTAACATGAAATGTGTCATGCCTGTAATATTGCTTGCTACCGTATCCTTCAAATATCGGCGGCAGAAATAGATAAGGCGGTGGTACTTACCCAGGCGTACTACTTAGGCTTGAGAGAATCCTACCACCTAAATTCTGTCTTCTTAGTAGGCATCTTCATTGCTGAAGGTCTTGTCTAGTCTGATATGTTGGCCGCTTGATTGATGTACCATACTCTTACATATATTTCTGTCCTCGGCGGTCTTAATAGCTTTAGCTTAGCAGGGCAGTATGTGTCTTTAATTAGTCTGACCAACGGGTAGGCGATTGACCGTCTTTTTCCGACGATCTGACCATCCTCCGTCAGTTTTTCCAAACTATCAAGGTTTCTGAGAGCAGCGTGTCCTTGTGGTTATTCTGATCCATAGGATTTGCAACGTAATATCGCTGGCCTTTTCACTGCGCACATGCAATATGTGGATTGGTCTCCCGCCTGAAGTCCTTCCTTTATACTGCAACTTACAAGACATAGCAACTTTCGGTCTCTAAAAGGCCGTCACCGCATCCGCTCTCCTAAAGGTTGCTGATATTCTATACGATTAAGACCGACCATTACATCGATCGTCTAACTTTTGCTCTCTACCAGAACAGATTGGAACCTATTAAAGATCGGTAGATTGTGCGATGATCTGCATTAAACATATCAGCACGCGCCTTAATATCCAGCAATAGATTACAGATCCCAGTTCAACCTTCACCATTCTCAAAACATGTTCACAGGGCAACGAGCTAGCCGACCGCATAGCATGGTACTTCAAAAGGCAAGGCTTCAAGAGCGGAGAAGTGATAGCCCTCTTCATGGAGACCCAGCCGGAGTATGTCTTCATATGGCTGGGCTTGGCCAAGCTTAGGGTCGTTACTGCACTGGTCAACACTCAACTGAGGGGTGCTCAGTTGACGCACTGTCTGAAGATCGTCGGGTGCAAGGCGGTGATATTTGGGGACGAATTGGGGACAGGTAGGATATGCTTTTTTATATCATTTTCTTTGCTTAGGCCGTAGCTTGTGGCATTCCATGCTGCACTCATATAAACTAAACGTGCCGCGCCGAGCCGCGCCGCATTGGTGCGTTTTATATTCTCTGAAGTACATTATCACATAATAACTAAATTGATATTTCAACCGGCTTATTATGGGTCCAACCATTATGTTAGCCATGCCCATATGCATTATGTGTAATGTTATAAATTGATGCAATAAAGAAATTACTTAAATACATACATATCCTACACAGTCATTAACAACCATGCAGTAATATACGGCGACGAAAATAACTTTATATAAAATGTATATTTAACTAGCTAGCCCGCCGCGACCTTCGTTCGCCTGGTCACCCTCTATTCTACGCACCCTACACTTACCCTACACCTAATACACGTACCCTACAAAAGTATCGGTCAAAATAATGAAATATTGTCAATTGTTCAGCAAATCCATTTTTTTTCATGAGTAAACGATCACGACGCCATCTACAGTCTACAGTTAAATTGTATTTTCAAATCATCCAGGGAAACCCACCAAATTTCATCCAAACAGGAACAGCCACTCAGGAGGAGTTAGGTGACAAACACACGCACAGAAGAATTATCATAGACACGATAGAAACTCTCGATGTTAATCTCTCAAGGCTTATATTGTCGATTGGACAACTTTTATTTTATCGAGCTTTTTGTGGAAACCATCAGTGCAGGCCTAGGCTTGATAATGATGGTAATAAACTGTAGTTTCATTTAGAACGGTGTCGTGACAATAAATTCTTTGTTCCAGCTATAAAGGAGATCCAGCACGAAATCCGGGATATACCGCTCTTCCAGTACAACTCTGAAGCTAATTCCTCGGCCTCTTTACTCCAAGACGCGGCGCCGCTGGCGTCAGAATTGGCGGATATGACAGACCAGCCGTTCGATACAGTGCCTTCGAAGCCAAGGGATACCTTACTGTACATTTATACAAGTGGAACTACGGGCTTTCCTAAGGCAGCTATTATTACCAACGTCAGGTGGATGAGAGTTTAAATACTTTAAATATAATTTGCTAAATCAAACATTTATTTCTTTATTGCATGTACTAACAAAATATTTACAAAACCATAACAAATAAACTAAATTTATCACTAAAACCTTAAAAAATAAAATAGTCATCTACATCACTGCTCCAATGGTGCCCAGAAGGCTGGCTACGTTGCCTCGTTGTATAGCAAAACTTATCCTCTGTCCGAGGAACGAGCCAGCTCTCCGGTGACCTGTGGCGTCTATTAGCTTTAAATAGAATAATATTTAAATTAGATCTATTATAATACTTGTGAAAGAAAAGTATCCTCCATTAACGTAGATAATATTTTAAACTATCGCGGTCATTATCACACATTTTAGAAGTATGTTCCGGGTATACTACAGCGTACCTTTGTTTACGAGTTGCCCGATATTTCGACGCAGTTGCATGCATTGTGGTCACGGGACAACTCGTAAGTAAAGTAAAGCGGTAGCCGCAACATACTTTTAAAATATGTAATCCTCCTTTAGTTTGTTATTTCCTCAAGTTTTTATTTACCTATCTTGCTTATTTAAGTTATTGAAATTAAGATTCTATTATCGATTCCTTGGCCTTAAGCACTTCCGACCTGTAATTTCTATTGAAATAGTTAAAAACGGATAAATCAATTAGTTACAAGCAAAATATCGTTACAATTATACTGAGCAATTAAAATAATAGCACCCCTGTGGGATGTAGGTGTCAGTCAACTGTGTTTGTATGTAACTATATTAAAATTAGTTTTTGACCGCGACTTCGTCAGCGTCAAATTCGGTTTTATAACCGTTAACGAACGGAACGTTATCGTTCCAAACTCGTTTCCTCGGGAACCACATCAAATTTCGGGATAAATTTCTGCCTATGTGTTATTCTGGGCTATAAGCAAAATTACTTCCAAATTGCATCAAAATCCGTTCAACAGATTTTGCATGAAAGAATAACAAAACATCCAAATATCCTTACAAACTTTCGTATATATGATATTAGTAGGAAATAAGAATTGTGAATGTAACTAAAATCGTACCATAGATTGTGAGGATACTTTGATTTGTAGAAAGACATTGATACACATACTTTTCTGTTAAGTTCTGAGGGAAATATTACTGATTTTTGGTATATCGACTTATCAGTGTTGTCACATGTATGACATGTTTTGTTTGCATGAAAATAACACTTCATTAATAGTGAAAAAGTAAGTGATCTATATCTCCCCGCAAATCAAAGTAACCCCATTCAACAAAAGCCCCATAATGCAATGCAAGAGCATGACTCCCTTACGAATCATATTCCTTTACACTACTGTGCTGTTAAAAGGTTTTTATAGCAGTCATAAATTTATTTATTTATTTATTCATTAAAAAGAACCCGGAGATAAAGGACGAGTCATTTGAGCATAAAGGACAGCATTCTCTTTTCTTTTAGTAAATTGATTTGCTTAAAGATGCATCAAATGCCGTGAATATTGCTGTAAAGGCAAAGGAAAATTTTCTTGAAGTGGTAATGCACTTAAGCTCTTACATTGTACGATGTAATAGGCTATTCTTATTTATTTATTTATTTATTAGTTTATTTCACAGTTTAACAGCAATGAAATACATATAAATATGGGTATATTATGGTTGAAACGCCAATGACAAAACTGCATTTTAAAATTTTGTTATGTAGCCACTAAGCAGCTTAGCAGATAGATACCCAGATTGACAAACAAAAAGAACAATAAAAAATAATAAAACAAGGTATATACATGTACACTGGCGTGTGTGTGTTTGTGTGTGTGTTTTCCTAAATAAAATAAAAATAAAACTACTA
The DNA here is from genome assembly GCA_905147135.1 of Blastobasis lacticolella. NCBI lineage: Eukaryota > Metazoa > Arthropoda > Insecta > Lepidoptera > Blastobasidae > Blastobasis > Blastobasis lacticolella. The sequence continues at coordinate 12,909,267 of LR990063.1, forward strand.
AACTAAATATTCTTAGACAGGCATGCTCCATCTTCGGCTGCATCGCCATTTACCACCATGCCTAGTCTAATTAGAAAAAATCACCAGGTTCCTGCTGATCCCGCTAGCGGCGCACATATCGGCGCGCCTAACGTCGTCTGACATAGTCTACGATCCGTTACCGCTGCACCATACAGCTGGCGGGGTGCTGGGCGCTGGCCAGGCTCTTGTCATGGGCTGCACTGTGGCCCTGAGGAAGAAGTTCTCTGCCTCCAACTACTGGAGCGACACTATTAAGCATGGGTGCACGGTAGGTTCACAAGTATATAGACCTACAAGGATCGAAGGCACTTGAATATGGGCGTGGTTGTCAGCAAACAACTCTTGCTGTCTGTCAAAAGTGACGCTTTACAAGGTGGCAGCGTTAGTTCTGATTTCGGTCACGAGCCAAAATATTCGTGTAGTACATAGTCTAATTAGAAAGGCATATTCTTAACTAAATGTTTTTTGCTAAGGTGGCAATTACGTCCTGCCTTTTGGTAACCATTACCATATATGGACGTTTGCTTTCATTTTTAATAGCATTTGGTAATCATTCAGGCAAGCGGGCCACCTGATGGAAAGTGGTCACCGCGGCCTAATAGACATCGCTTCGCCAACGGTATTAGGAGGCACACTTAACGAGTGGCATGCTCATTGCAGTGCTGAAGTTCGACTAGTCTCGAAGTACAATACGATCACCCATCCTTTTCCCGGACACTGCGAGCATTGCTTAACCTTTGTTATCGTTCTCGCAAACTTGCGGCGATTAGACCACTGCCGCAATGCAATGAAATGTATGAAGTCTTTGGAGCTGTATGTGTATATGAAGTTATTTTTCTCCTTTCAGACAGCTCAATACATAGGCGAAATATGCCGGTATCTTCTCTCAGTGCCTCCTGGTCCCAACGATAAGGCCCATAAGGTGACGACAATACTCGGGAACGGTCTAAGACCTCAGATCTGGGAGGAGTTCGTCAGTAGATTCGGGATCAAGAAAGTGGTCGAGTTCTACGGAGCCACGGAGGGGAACAGTAATCTCAGTAAGTGACAATATTCTAAAGTACATTCATGAACACTTTTCTGCCTCATCAGCCATTTGTTCTGCGAGCTATATGCCCTGCCCAATGCTATTTAAGCCTGGCAATCCTTCGGGCTATGTTTTGACATAGTTGTTCTTGGTTGGTGTAGTGTTCTTGGTTCGCTTGCGGATCTTCTCATTTCTGATTTGAACATGCAATGAGACTCCAAGCACATCCCTTATCCCCAATAAGCAATAATACAAATCCATTTAAAGTTTATTCCAATTTTTGTTAGTAGAACATACTTAAATAATTATGCTTGTGAAATGTATGTAATTGTATGGGCGTTATTTTTATCTTAATTAGAAAGCTATGGGTGACAGAAAGCTGCCTTATAAGCTATCTTTCTTCTTATCCACTGTGATGGGGCCACAGAAATGGATGGTACCTATTTACCTGAAAGATTTCTGATTAATATTTTTTTGTTTCTGTTTCAGTAAACTTGGACTCCAAAGTAGGTGCCATTGGTTTCTTGAGCAGACTAGTGTCATCGGTGTATCCTCTTACTCTAATCAAGTACGTGATTTTATCAATAGCTTTGGTACAATACATTTGGTAGCTTCGTCATATAACTATGCAATGAAGTGAGACGAAAAGTTATCTGCCCGATATATATATTCAATAAAGTATATAATATTTTCGACTATTACATGACCTGGGGCACCTTTCATAAAAAGATAACACATAAAACGCGTTTTTAACTGATTTGCCAATTCTAAAAAAACTAGTCCCTGAAGATCAAATCATAGAAATCAAAAGTGATTATCTGTATTTTTGATGACTAATAATATGTTTATAGCTTATTTTACTTTGATCTTTCAGATGCGACGAGATCACTGGTGAAATTTTGAGGGATGCTAATGGGAAATGCATAGCGTGTGGTCCTCACGAACCAGGTAATAATAATATCTTTATTTTCAGCCTTAAAAATCCATAATAACGATATATTTATTTGTATTTATATTAGCCCCAATCATCCCACTGCTGGGCAATGGCCTCCCCCCGATTCCTCCACTCTTCACGATATATACCTATCCATAATGTTGTCATAAATTATGATATGAATCTGATCAATGTGAGACGGCCATTGTTTTACTTGATATCTTTACAAACTTTCTTTGTTTCTGGCACATTCCACATCAACCTTTTCACACATGCTTGCCGATATAGTGCACTCTTGATCTGACTTTCAATATAATTTTTTCTTACCACTAAGGTGGCAAACAAGCTTACGGCCTGCCTGATGGTAAGCAGTCACTGCAGCCTATGGACGTTTGCTATACCCGGCCCATCAGGCGTTGCCGACCCCGCAACAACCTTTTTACCCCTTTCTTAAAGAACTCTATCTTGTACTGTCCAGGGAAAACCTCTCCAGATAGTTCATTTCACAACACAACATTAGTGTGCATGGGAGAAAGAACCTTTGGAACCACACAGTTCGCGACCAATTTGACGAATGTCCTATTAACGTGGAAAATTTATTTCCAGGTCTTCTGTTGGGAAAAATAGATCCAAGAAAAGCGATCCTGACCTTCTCAGGGTATGCAGATAAAACCGCTTCTGAGAAAAAGATGGTGCGCAATGTCAGGGTGGAGGGAGACTGTTACTTCAATACTGGCGATATCCTGGTTATGGACCACTTTGGGTACTTCTACTTCAAGGATCGCACTGGTGATACCTTCAGGTTAGTCATCATACTACACAGCATGGGTAGGCTTCCCCCTAGGTGGACCGACGATCTGGTAAAGATCGCAGGGACAGGACCGGCTGGATGCGAAAGGTACAGGACCGGCCTTTGTGGAGATCTCTGGGGAAGGCTTATGCCCAGCAGTGGGCATCTTTCGGCTGATATGAGTGAGTGAGTAAGCCATCGTACTACCCTTCCTACTAATTCAACTCACTACTAATATTATAAATGCTAAAGTTTGTAAGAATGGATGGATATGTGTATAGGTGGTTGTTTGTTACTCCTTCACGTAAAAACTACTGAATGGAATTTGATAAAATTTGGCAGTATAATATAGCTTATAGTTATAGCCCAAAAAACATTTAGATCGGACCATGCTTACGTATGTATTTCCACCGTCAAGCAACAATGATACATTAATTAAATCATGCACAATAGTTTCTGATCTTTGTCAGACTTATCTCTAGATTTGTAGAAAAACTAACTAAATATTCAATTGGAAATTCCAGGTGGCGGGGTGAGAACGTATCCACAGCCGAAGTGGAAGGCGTCCTCAGCACTTTGGTCGGCCTTAAAGACACTATAGTGTACGGAGTATCAGTAAGTACAATTTTGAACCGACGTCTATGGAGGTGGTATTTTTGTCAGGCCCCTGACCAATGGACCTAAATTAGTTCCTTGTAGGACTCCCTTACAATAACGACGTATATCCGTCAGGCCTCTGACTAATGGACCTAAATTAGTTCCTTGTAGGACTCCCTTACAATAACGACGAATATCCGTCAGGCCTCTGACTAATGGACCTAAATTAGTTTCTTATAGGAACCTATTACATTAATGACGTTTTTCCATCAAGCGTTTGCAGGAATTATTTTTTCATACTGCTTTCATACTTAGATTTCAATAACACTGTCAAATGTCTTCTAAGATATTGTCTTTGTTTATGAGGCTGTCTTTCTTTACAGATTCCCCATATCGAAGGTAAGGCTGGAATGGCGGCAATAGCTGATCCAAACAACAAATTAGACCTAAAACAATTGGCTAAGGGCTTGAAATCATCTCTGCCAGCGTTCTCTAGGCCACTTTTCATCAGGATCTTGTCAGAGCCTCCACTAACATCCACCTTTAAGTTAAAAAAGAAGGAATTGCTTGAGCAAGGTCTCGATTTAAGCCTACATAAAGACCCGATGTACTTTTTGGATCCGAAAACAGCGGAGTATGTAGTCTTAACGCAAAAGTTGTATGACGATATTTTGCAAGGTAACATTAGGCTGTGATAGATGAATAGCTAAACCAAGGGAACTTCAGATAGTTAAATTTTGGCCGGTAGGTGGCGTTGAAATATAGGACAAATAGAATGTTTTAATTGCCATAGACATAGACATACGATGATTTAACGAAGCGTTAGGTATAGTTCTTTCACTTCAAGTTGTACCCTGCCACAGAGTATTTTAAATACAATGTTAAAATTCGCAAGATAGTATTGGTCCTTGGAAAGGAAGAAATACAATAACGATGATCGCTATACTGGTGTAATTACGTAACCAATCGCTTCATGTTTATGTAATTGTAACAAGCAATGACAAAACCAAAAAAATTGTTTCGAATACAGGGTACAAAAGGATGTGCCAATTTAATATTTTAAAGAGTGATATTGAACATGGCAACTTTTTAGGAAAGCTCTAGTTTGTTATTAGTGGTGGTTTATAATTATTAGTAAAGTTATTCTATTTAAAGGAGGACAGGCAGAAATGTATGGGACGCGTCCCCAGTTTTTAAAATAATTTCTCCCTTTACAAATCTCCAATAGCTGTGGGATAAGTTATAGTAATTTTTGTGTCAATAGTTAACATAGATAATATATTGTTTGATTTTTAGTTCTGCCTGTCCTCCTTTACATCTGAACCATACCAAAGTTTTTAGATTTATAGACTTTTAGTTCCGAAGTTTGCCTATACCATTTTTATACGAAAATGTGATATGTGTTTAACAAAGAGAAAGGTAATAGGTATCTAATGTAAATGGAATTATATATTATTTTATGAAAATTAATTGTGTTTTATTATGCCACACATACTGAACCTATTAGTTATAGTATTTACAGAAAAAGTTGTTTTCTGAAATCTGCTTTACTGATGTTTTTTTATTCAAATTTTACATGTAGGTATGTGCAGTATGGTTCTGCAAGTTCTATGTCTTTATTTGTGAGATACCTAAGCAAAATGTATATATGTAGATAAGTTTTATCTAATTCTTTATTGTTATACCCCATATATCGTATGAATCGCCCCTAAACGTCTAGACCGATTTTGATTAAATATTTCGTATGCATTCGAGTGAGTCCCTGGATGATTCAAATTCACAATTGGATAAGGTAGGTTGCACTGAAATACCTTCGAATAGCCAGATTTAATGAAATTTTTGTGTGCATAGATCTGTTTATTTGATTACTAAACCTACTTGCAGAAGACTTAATTATTGAGGTTCGCCTAAAATTCTAATATGCAACTGCGAAATAAAACTAAAAAAATTAAGAATACACACTTAAAGCTCTTTAATTTGTCATACAAAACATAACACATTTATTTTTCATACATTTTTATGGGTACCGATAATTTGGCTATAATATTCCTTTATTAATTATGATAACACTCAATAATTTTTATACCTACATAAACAACTTAAGTATATTGTGCGAATTGGTTTTATGACATTTTACTTATAATATAATACTTAATATGAATGTACTATTTACAGTTTAACTATAAAGTTCACATGTTAACGCGGAAACTCCTGCGTTATAACGCGTTTAACTAATAGGTTCCCGCGGTAACGGTCGGGACGCTATTGTAGTCATAACCGTACTATTGGGCGACAAACGGGCAAGATTTCAAGTCCGCTAATATACTAATAGCTCTATTGAATTGTAATTGGATCGCAGTCGCGGCTCAATTGCAGTTTGACACGTTTTTAGCATTCTGCTACCGTTATTAATAGTTGATCAAATTGTAATTGGATCGTCAGCTCAATGTCAGTTTTACGTGTTTTTGGTATTCTGCTACTATTAAAACTTCCGTTGACCTGCTATCACTATCCAATTACAATTTAATCGAGGCAAGTAAAGTACCAGACTTGAGGTTCAAGGCACCTGATGAAAAACGGTATCAGTGACAAATGTTTCTAACAAAACCGTGCTGCTTTACTGTCCATTGGTTATTCGGCTCAATACCTACCGTTCCGCTACCGAAGGAGCTTACTTACGCTGCTTACTTACGTAACTTTACGCAGTTGCAAAAAAAAAAACGGAAAGCGAGTCTATTTGGAGGACTTGGATCTCCCCCTGGGAACTTTCTAGGTGCAACTGATTATGCATCTAGAGCTTGAATGGAGGAGGTCTAGAGTAGGATTACTAGACTCTTCTAAGGTGCCTCGGTCGGATACATCAGTTGTATGGAATCGAAATTCCTCCACCATTCATGCTCTAGATGTGCCTAATCAGATTGCACCCAGAAAATTCCCAAGATTCCAAGATTCAAGGTCTTCAAATTGTTTTGATTGTATAGTAATTGCCAATTTGTCTTTTTTTTCTTACAGAGCAGTGTATAATATTAGATACTTATATAAATTGATATTGTATTGATAACTATTTCAGATATGAAGTTATATGGGCAATAAAATATGTCATTTAAATCCATCCATAAAATATATGCTATTTTGTAAATAAACAATTTTGTTCTCAATTATCAACATTAGAATTAATTTTAAGTCATTTTGCAACACTTTAAATTTTATATTACAATCTCAAAATATATTCATTGATATAAATTTTACCTTAACTATAAAATAACTAATCCGTAGAACACAATATTTATTAAGTAGATTCTTGTGAAAACACATATTTTTGATAATTTATTTATTCATCTTTCACGTATCATACATTTTTGAAAAATAAAATCCTATAGAGCAAACAATTCCTAACAGTTTTTACTATGACATCAAATCTGTATATCCAATGGTTGTTATAAGTTATTAAAATAACGATATTTAGTATCTATTCTACCTACACCCAGTGGTACATTAGTGGTGGTGGTGGTCGTACAGGTTTTTTTTACATTACACGGCAGACAAACAGGCAAGCGGGCTACCTGGTGTTATGTGGTTACCGACGCCCATGGACATCTGCTACACCAGGGGAGTTACCAATACATTGCCCGTCTCTGAAAAGACCTCTAATATATTTATAGGTTTGGCGCGATAGTAAAAAACACTTCTGAAAATTCCAACTTTTTTCTGACCTGCACTTTCAGCTTTTTGATCCAAAATAAATTATATCCTTTATTACTAATAACCCAACGTTTAATAGTTATCCTCACACCATACATGCGTCTGCCGTATCACAGGTGGAGTCGGCACAGTATGTCTCTTTCTCCCATTTATACCTTCTTTCTACCATACCTTTCTACCACAGCACAATGATCGGGCCATCCAATCTGGTCCGGTTCCCTTGGTAGCAGGGTAACGGAGATCAGATGGCAGTCGCTCCACTATGATCTGAAATCCAGGATCATGGTCAAGACGAACCCCGGATCGTCGTGCGCGAGAGCACAATAGGGACAATAACGCCATGTTGATTTTTTATGCAAAGGACATTCACTACTGGCTTGACCTTCGCCTTGCATGTCAGCTGGTCGAATCTGTGCCCGACATGGACTATGTGGCTGATATTTGTTTCAAAAATGAATACATTATTATCACTATCTATCTATTTCTATATTATCTAAATTGAAATTACATGTTGAGTATTTTCATTCGGTTTTATCATAATATAACAAATCTGCCGCTAGATTAATTTCACATCTCATATTTATTTTGGGGCATTCATCTCTTTCCTTAACCGTTTCCTAATTTAAATCTAAAACTATTTGTTTATCCTTGAGCAGGTCGCCTAGATTAATTTGGTATAATTTATTTTCTAACTAAGACATTTTGGTGTTTTCTGAAGTTTCCAATTTCCATCAATTATGATTAAACTAATTAGGTACCATGACGTATATTATTATCATGACATTTCGAATGATACCTTTACCTCTGATAAAGTACTTATTCATAAAATGTAGATATTCTTAGGAGGTTAGATCATCAGAATATAACAAGAAGGAATTAGTTGTTAATAAATGAATATATATCATCATATTTTAAACTATCGCGGTTATTATCACACATTGTAACGGTATGTTCCGGGTTCCGCCTGGGGCTCGCAGCTCTCCAGTCGTCCCGTGACCAGGATGCATGCAACTGCGTCGAAATATCGGGCTACTCGTCAACAAAGGTACGTGGTAGGAAATCCGAAACATACTGTTAAAATATAATACAACTACCCGAGGTTTACCAGTGATAGTGAAGTGGTAGGGTAGTGGTAAATGAGACAAAGTTAAGTATTCATAAACACCAACTAATGAATTATGGAGTCTCATGAATTAACGCCTATTATGATCAGAAAATGGCCGACCCTGGGTCCTCGCGTGCTGCTCGAGTGCGCAACCGGGACGTAACGCCAGTAGATGATGATGATGATCAGAAATAGTCGGCATAGATAGGAGGCTTTATCCTCATATAGAAGAATCAGGCCGAAGTAATGCAAATAATCCCAGATTAATTCCCAGGGGGGTGTATCCATCAATCTTATAAAAATATCGTCCTGTTTTGAAGAAAATTAGATCGCAAACTTTACCTATATACCTTACTTGGATGAAACCAAAAAGGGGTTACTATCGTTCTTCACACGTGATCATATTATTGTGTCACAACGAAACACTCTACAACAATTATGTATCATTCGATAAATTGTTTAGTCCAATCAGAATCGAACATTTGATAATCGAAGTATCATCACGGACCCCTTTCAAGGTACTTCTTAAATGCATGTACAAAACGTCCTTCCAAAGCACAGTGATGAATAATTGGGTACTTAATTTTTGACACCCACAATGACCTGACTGATAAATACCAAATAAAAATTGACACATGTTATGGGTTGCTATTTTCAAAATATTTTCCTATATAATTTGGTGCCTATTTAATACACATGATAAAAGTATTTTCAAACCATAAGTTTCTCCATAAAACCATATTGTCCTCCATAAAATGTATGACTTAATAGGTCATATTCCCTTAGTGAAAAGAGTTCTATTATTGGTCCAGAAGATAGCATATCGACCTACTTTAAGCCAGTATAAGATGAGCTAGCGTTTGTATAGACGCACGTAGCAATGTTAGCTCTTTTTATATTGATTTCGGGTATCGATATGCTGTCGACTGTACCTACGCCTTTTTATTTTGATTCTTTGACACAATTTTTTTTTAAGTGCTCTTTGACAAACGAGCAGACAGTCCATCTGATGGATAGCAGTAGTTGTCGCTAATAACATAAAATAAATAAATAAATAACATTAACATATAACAAATAAATAACAAATTCATGTTAATCCACAAACTTATCTGATCCAATAACGGTGTCGCTGTTGTAGCCAACGACATGACATTTCAAAATGGCGACACTAAGTTCCAGTTTTCGCCGCCGCGTCGGATAAGTTTGTGACACTGAAGTTTTTCGAGATTAGTCAAAGTTTTCATTCAAAGTAACAATGTTTGATGCTAAAGCATGAGATATAGTGGAATTCCTTTTTCTGACACTAAATTTTTTCTTATTTCTTTCAGTATAGGTTTCAGGGCTCCATAAAATTATTCTACAATTTCTGAAGGAACTGTTAAACATATTTTACATTAAACGTCCAGCTTATTTGAACCATTACATTTTAACAGTCAAATAGTAAAATATATTTCAATACTTCAACAAAGATAACTGTCATCGATTGCCCTCATGTTTTCTCCTCCTTCGATAGGAAAACTGCTCCAAAGACTCGTCGATCTGCTGCTGACTCTTTCCTTTCGTCTCCGGTAGAAAGTAATAGGTGTACAAAGACCCTACGAGTGTGAACGAGGCGCCTATATAGTACATGCTGTGGAGACCGAGCGAGACAGCGAATGTCCCGTAGTACCGGAGGAGGAGAAAGTTGCTCAGCCACATCCAAGATATGATCAGGCTCGAAGCAAGGCTGCGGACCTGGAAACAGAATAAGGAAATATAAGTTTTGCAGTTTGAGTGTGATACGTGACGTCGAACTCGTTACATTGAATCGTTCTGTTACGGGTCTGGGTGTTCTATGTATAATAAGTATGTATTTAAAATAAGTATATATGTAGTATACCAGTTAGCTAGGACCCATAGCACAAGCTTTGCTTAGTTTGAGGCTAGATGGCGCTGTGTGAATTTGTCCACGATTATTTATTTATTGAATCACGCGTTGTCGAAAGTTCACCACTGTGAATCACGTTACATTGAAACACGTTACGCCGAAATAAAATGACAACTATATCTACTAAGTTAGGATAGACGCCAAGATGATGATGATGACAAGAGAGGTCGTTAGTTGTCTTTTATTCTGCATAGTTTCACTATTGGCCGCATGTAGTTACTTGTTACGCCACATTCAGTATCATCTTAGTCGCGCTCTATTGTTTATTTTTCTGTTGAAACGTAGGTACATACTTCAGTGTAACGAGAGTTAAGTGAGTTTCTTTTCCGTAGCTGGATGTGTGATCATTTAGTAGTTTGAGTCTAATCGAACTTCAGCACCGCAACGGGCTCGCCAATAGTTTGGTGTGTGATTCATATATTTGCCAAAGCAAGCTCACTAACAGTACCCCGCGGTTTTCAGATATCTGTATACATTCAACTGTCCCGCGGGACCCAATTATTTTTCTGTCATTCTAGACAAGACGAAACGAAATACCCCTATCTCAGAAACTTGCAAAATTTTCCTGATTTATACTTTAGGGTTGGAGATCGCGGTGTTATAAATATAACAGTGGAAAACGCTGCTGCCCATTTTCTTACCAATTAGCCTACTATGGCAATAACTTTGTGGGAGAACCTTAGTCCTGCAGTGGACTGTTATGGGTTATGACGATGCCTTTTATTAGTATAAAGTAGGTTTTACTAGTAGTAGCAGAAATATACTTACATTCACAGTAAACAACTCCGAAATCAGAACAAAGGGCACCGAACCTAAGCCTGTGTTGTACAAGAACTGTACCATAGACATCACTACTATAGGCAGCAATATAGACACTTCATCATCCGTTACATTCTTAACAGGCTCTTTCTTCCATAGACCATCATCCGTAACATTGACATCATCAACCGTCTGAAAAACTTTGAGGTCATCATCTGCATAACTCTTCAAGCTCACTTCATCGCTGTAGTTTCTAAAGTTCTCATCGAAGCTGATGTTGCTGATAAGGTTTTCTGTTAACTTCTCCTTGAAAGTGAACGGTCTCTTGTAAGGCCACAGGCGGTGGTTGTACCAGGAGTGCATGCGGAGGCGAGGGTCGCAGTAGACGCCGAGGATGGCGAGGCAGCAAGCTATGCCCGAACACGACCAGAGGAGTAGCATCTGGAATGGGTATAAATGTCTCTTAATAAGTCACCCAAAGAGATTCGTCACTCCAAGTCACTCAACTCCTTTAAGGCAAAGTTACCCGCGCATCTACTCTCGGCTGGCATATGAATTTTGATGTCCTTAATTGGCAATTTTTTATTTTATTTAGTGTATGTAGGTGTATTGTCTATATATATTTTAGTTTGTTATATGTGTATATTCGCATGTATAAGTGTATATTTCTACTTTCCATATCCATCCATCTTTATAAGTCCATGTTGTTGACTTGCCTGTGTATCAAGCGGTTCTTTACACAAAGGTTGCCTGGTAGAGATCGCTTACAGCGATAAGGCCGCCTTTGCCCACAACTAGTTATGGTTTTTTGTCGGAACTTTTTAATGTAATTATTCTTGGGTGAGCAATAAAGAATTTATCGATCTATCTATCTAAGTTTGCATGATTTGTACCGGCAGGTGGTAGCACTCTGTCAAGCCTGATAAGTCCACCTGGATGGATCGATTTCTGCAATAATATAAACACATTGTTGTGTTGCAGTTTAAAAGATAAGGTACTAGCGTTTTGGCAACCATCGCAAGCAGTTGTTAAGAAAGAAGGCATAATCTTACTACGCAACTAGTTGTCCAAAAATAAAATTACTCTTACTGTTGTTAGTGTAGAATTCGTCACAAAGTTAGTTAAAAGAGAAGTAATAGCGCAATACATACCTGTATAAGGTATAAGGTATTGCATCTTAGTCCTCACAGTGACAACTCACCTGTTGTTCTACATTTGTGAAACATACCTATAATATTAAACTTCGTAGTAGTCAATATAGGAAGCTGATGGATATAAGAGGCGTAGAGTCGATCGGTGTGGAATACGTGGAGGGGAGGACCAAAAATAACAGCAACAATCACCTTCCTGCCCAGTTTATCCACAGTGCAGAGGGCGACCGCAGCGCCCAGCACCAATGCAACACCGCACGCCACGGCACCCAACTCGGATGCCGCGAAGAACGTTCCACGGGAGGCCGTCCTTGATAAAACAAAATTATATAATACAGTACTTCATCATCACAGCCCGTAACAGTCCACTGCAGGACTTAGGGCCTCTCCCACGAAAGTTATTGCCATAATGGACTTATTGGTTAGAAAATTGGCAGCAGCGTTTTCCATTGTTATATTAAAACACTGCGATCTCCAACCCGCCTGCCAAGCATAAAAGTATACATCAGGAAAATTTTGCAAGTTTGTAATTTTGTTGTTTGTGTGAGGTTATTGATAAAATCGCCACGCTTGGCAGGGTTGGAGATCGCAGTGTTTTAATATAACAATGGAAAATGCTGCTGCCCATTTTCCAGACTACGGAGACTCTTGATCTTTTGCCTCGAAAACATTAGTACGACATCCATGAGTGTAAGGGGTTGGTGCTATTCTACTCTGCCGGACACCACACGGCCATAATACAGTACTTATGAATATTTAATAGTTGCAGTAGTATAATCATTACCCGATCTTATTTTCTTTTTTTAGCCGTTTTCCCGAATTGATCCCGAGCGCCTCTTTTCCGCAAGGCTAGCCAATCGTATCACCGTATTGTTTCGATCACGAGTTTGCCAAGTCAAATCTATGTATATATGAAGGATTTGGTTTACTCATTTGTGTGTGAGTCGTAAAGGTAGAATTGTGGGTACATCACTCGCAATCGGTGTCCGAAGGCCAAAATTGTCTATACATGAAACGAAAAATGCAGTCCGCGATCGATTCGGGAACATGGCGATTTAGCAAAATAAGCCCCCTGGTCAAATTCTCTTGTTGGCAGGATTACGGAGGTCAGATGGCCATCGCTTTTTTTTATTTAATTTTTAATTTTTTTTTAATCTTTACAATTTTTATGATGCTTCATTTGTGCCGGTCTTCTATAGACAAAATCGCAATAGCTAAATATGACAGCAACCGCTGACCTCGAAGATCATAAGTAATTTCAGACGCACCCATTATAAACAGTGAAGTTGTACACAGTGGCGTTCAGTCTTGGTATCGCGTGCGCTGAATGCTGCAGCACCGCCGCTGCGAAGCTGTTCACTGCGCCCGCGCCGCTGCCGGCCGCAGCGCCGAGCAGCACGCAGCATGACAGCAGAGCGCGCCGCGAGCGCCGGTGGCGGACTGCGGAACAAGACATGTACATGTGCCTTCATCATATATCAATGTGGCACAGAGTCCCAAGGTAAAAGGTTGTCATCATCATCATCAAAACCGATGACAGTCCACTGCAGGGCTAAGGGCCGCTCCCGCGAAAGAGGAGGTTATTGCCATAATCTTCACGCTTGGCAGGCGGGTTGGAGATCACAGTATTATAAACTAGCGATCCGCCCCGGCTTCGCACGGGTACCACTACGGGTACACGGGTTACTTTCAAGCGAAAATTATTTGATTCCGCACACGACTCTTGACATTGACTCCCCTCCCGTACCCCGTGCTGCCTAGATAGCCGAGCGGACTGAGCGGCGAACACGCGACTTTTTTCTAATATTCACATTTTTAAACTCGTGATATCTTTCGAATGGAATGTCTGAATTGAATAATTCAAAAAGTTATATAAAGGTATTGAAGCAGTCGTGAATATGAAGTAATTGATTTTGATAAGGATTAATACCAAGGTACAAATAAAGAGGGTTTCTTAGCGGCGGCATTTCAATTAAATTTTGAAAATAAAAAAAGTTGTTGTAGTGACATAACTACAATAGTTGGACATATGCTACCGCGGAGTTTTTTGTAGACATTATGATGTTCTTCAATATTGTTGTACATTATTTTGTTCTATCGCTAATAGTTTCGGCAGCGCATTCGACGAAAGACATTTTAAGACTCATTTTTCTACACCTTCGGTTACATTGTTCAAATTTTACCAAGGATCCCTAATTTTTTTAAAAATGAAATGTAGCCTATGTCAAATTGGAAGAATGTAGCATTCTATTGGTGAAAGAATTTTTTAAATCGGCCCAGTACTTTTTGAGCCTATTCATTACAAATATACAAACATACAAAAATAGGTACAAATCTTTCCTCTTTATAATATTAGTGTAGATAAAACAATAGAAAACGCTGCTTTCCAATCGGTGGAAAGCAGCAGCTGAAAACCATTTTCCAGTCTGTGGAGACTCTAGATTGTTTGTCTCGAAAATATTAGTCGCCTCGTACGACACCCACGAGTGTAAGAGGTTGGTGCTATTCTATTCTTTGACGGCCTGAGTGGTTCAATGGTCAACATGCCGGTCTGCCACGCAAGAGGTCCCGGGTTCGATTCCCGGCCGGGCAGAAACTGAAATGATGAATTTTAATTTCTGTTACAAGTCTGGGTGTTCTATGTATAATAAGTATGTATTTAAAAAAGTATTTAAGTAGTATATCAGTTATCTAGCACCCATAGTACAAGCTTTGCTTTGTTTGGGGCTAGATGGTGCTGTGTGAATTTGTCCACGAATATTAATTTATTATTTATTTTATTCTGCCGGACACCACACGGCCAACGACCAAAAGGTTGCAGGTAAGTACAAAGTTAACTTAAAAAACAAACAGACTTAAACTTACATAGCTCCCGGCAAGCAGATGGCTCGGTCTTCTTATCAGAGTTGGAGTCTAGGCCACTACTCCTCTTCAGCATAGGCTGGAAGGCATCGGAGTCCTGCCTCCGCAAGTCTCGGCGACCATAGCCGTCCGAAGTCCTGATCCTGACCTCCTGCTGCTCTATGACATCAGTCAGGTCTTGTCTGAAGTCTGAACCGTCGAACCAGCACATCACCTTCGCTGCGTCCTGGAAATTTATAGGAAACGGATGAAAGTTTCCCAAAGTGTCACCAATCAGCCATAATCAGTGCCAGCGTATATGGGAATAGCGCCCCGCCAGCCAGGACGATTAATCGACTCTTAGAACCAGTCTCTCCTACATTCTACCACTACTTAGGTACTAGGTGACACCCTTCCTTGTTGAGATTGAAGCTTCAGCCTTACAGTGAGCTGGTTATGAGGCCTGTGCCACGGGGTAGGCTGCTTAGACCCCTAACTTACTTACATTTGTATGTATGTATGTAAATGTATAATGGGGTACCTTGGCATGACGTCATCATCTCTGTTTCACAAATTGCCAAGCTTTGTGAGAGCTGGCATTGTGCCTAAATTACCAGATTTTATTTAGTTTTACATGTTCCCACGTCTATTCTTAATAAAATCATGCATCTTTGACCCATTTCCGAGTTTCCAATTAAACTGAAATTTTGCACACTCATATAAGATCTTTCTGATTTACTTTACCCTCGAGCTGATTTGATGATGGTGACTGAAGGTCACAGGAACTCCTAAAGTACGCATAGTAAACCCATCGAGTTTGGGCTCGTTTGACAAACACTAACTTAGAAATCGCGTGATAAAAAATTGCTGTATAAAATATTTTTAAACTTGCTTTAAACTTTAAAAGTCTACATTCCGCTGGGGCCCTGGAGACTCGTTAAACTTAGACTGACCTGCATCCTGCCCACACTTATGAGGTACCCCGGCGTCTCTGGCAGCCAGAAGAGCGCAGCGAGCAGCAAAGCGGGCGGCACGGCGAGCCAGAGCGCCAGCGCATGTGCAGACAGCGCGCTGCCTGCCAGGAACGCGAAGAGTACGCCGCAGCTATAGAGGACAAAGGAACAGAATTATAAAATAGTCGCTATTGCTGCCTGTAACAGGTTGTATAGAGGTACCCCGTTCAGGCAACAGAATGAATAACTATAATTATAGATCGAATCTGGCCAGGTACTCCTAGTCATGGAGATTAGATGGCAGTCCCCTCACTGTAATTATCCTGATCTGAGCAATTTCATTTTAAATGGTTTTGCCTCCAGTGTGCCCTGTGGTACCGTAGCTTTGTGCTAGGGTCTAGCCCGTAACCCTGTTTATAGGAGAACCGGACCAGATTGGATCATGGTTACACATTCAGTCACCTGAATGTGCAGGTCATAACGATGTTTTCTCCCACCGTAAGAGCATCGGTTAGTGTGTCACTAATGTACATATCTCAGAAAAGAGGTACATATCGCCACTGTACCGCCACTGGACCCTTAACCACTAGGCCACCGCGACACTCCTCATTAACCATCAGTAATCTACAATGAACGAACATGACCCAGGGTTTAGCTGATCAGATAATTAAATAATTACAGTGTTAAAAGGTGAACCTGACCAGATTGGACACAATCCGTCCCCTGCTTATAACAGAAGCAAATAGCTCATGTAAAGTTAGCGAAACCAATGTTTCACCAATTTTGTAAGTTCTACATACCCTAAAAAAAACCCACCTGCAAGCCAAAGCCGGCATGGCCGCCAGCCCCCTGTTCCTCGGCGCGATCTCTGCGCAGTACAGCGGGGCGAGCGACAGAGCGCCCGCGCCGCCCGCGCCCGCCGCCGCGCGCGCCGCCCACACCATGCGTGGACCACCCCACCATAGCATGGACCAGCTCACCTGGAAGCGATGCAGAAAGTTTTACATTGATTAATTAAACAAACAATTTCGCGAGCGTGTGACGGAGACGACGTTCCGTGGAGCCGAAATAGCCGATGTTCAATGTAGGAGCATATAATTGAGCATGTAATCGGGACGACCTGAGTGGTTCAGGGGTCAACATGCCGGTATGCCGCGCAAGAGGTCCCGGGTTCGATTACCGGCCGGGCAGAAATTGAAATGATGAATTTTAATTTCTGTTACGGGTCTTGGTGTTCTATGTATAATAAGTATGTATTTAAAAGTATATAAGTAGTTTATCAGTTATCTAGCACCCATAACACAAGCTTTGCTCACTTTGGGGCTAGATGGCGCTGTGTGAATTTGTCCACGATTATTTATTTATTATTTAATTATCGCCATACCAAAAACCAGTATAAGATGAGCTAGTCTCCATAGACGCGCATAGCAGTGTTAGCTCCTTTTATACTGGTTTATCTAGGTCGATATTGTATTCCGTACTTACTTACCGACGACACCTGTACGTTTAGAAAAATATCGAGGCAAGAATACACAAAGCGAGGTTCATGTATGAAAAAAATAATGAATGTGAAAGAGGCAAAAGAGCTCTGTCAGGATCGTAGCAAGTGGAACGATACTATTTGTGCCCAGTTGCCCACTGTACAGGTTCACTGTACATGTATTACAATTTATGCGTGTCACTGTACTACGGCCGGCCGAACGCCACAAACTGCATACTATGCATTGCCCCAAATTCATTGTTAACTAATTCTGTATGACAAATAAATCAGTGTTTTAACCGCACTCGTGCAACTCGGTCTTATCATTTTATCATCCCCTGCAGATCGTTCTGCACTATATCATCTTATAATAGTGGTGGATTAACTCCATCACCCACCCCTATGAGAAAAAGGCGCGACGTTGTGTATGTATGTATGTATCTGTATTGTTCTTTCACGTGACCGGCAACGGACCGAGGGAAACCTCTATTATTATATACGGTATTGTATTGTGTGTATTGTATACCAATAAAGACAATTCTGATTCTGATTCTATTCGATTTAGAAGAGTTCAAGTTGTTATGTTGGCAACAGTTTTATTAGACGTGTATGTGGATAATAATATTAATGATGTGGATATTTTCAATACGACATTTAAAATTTTTCAAAGCTCTGTTATAGAGAAATGGTCCTCTTCAGTTAGGCAATTGGTTGTTTTTTATTGTTTAGTTTTGTTTGTTACAGCGATACACCATTTATTATTAAATAGATATTGCATTGTTAATGAATTACGGTACTATAGGTCTAAACTTTGTAAATTACTTGTATCATAATGTAATTTTGTATAACTGTGTGATACCGTAACCATAAAATCTTACCAGGAAACTAGCACTGATGCAGAAAGCGCCCGCCTTCCTGCCCTTGGCGTCAGCTAGCACCGCGAAGAAGGGAGCGGCTGGTAAAGCCACCAGGCACGGAAGCGCGGCCAGCCAGGCGCCTCCAGCAAGTGCTTCGGCGCCCAGCACACCTGACACCCATCCTGTGCTGCAGCCGTGTGTGAAGCAGGATAGGTTGTCTGGAAACATATGCGGGAGGTCAAAATCAGGAGTCATTTACAAGCTAGCGACACGGGGGCTATACTCTCGCTGTGACACTTCGAATTTGAAATTTTTCTTTAGCCATGAATCGGTAAATCGGTACTGTGGCCGTGTGGTGTCCGGCCGAGTAGAATAGCACCAACCCCTTACACTCGTGGGTGTCGGACAAGGCGACTAATGTTTTTGAGGCAAAAGATTAAGAGTCTTCGTAGTCTGGAAAATGGGCAGCAGCATTTTCTATTGTTATATTTAAACACTGCGATCTCCAACCCGCCTGCCAAGCGTGGAGATTATGGCAATAACCTCGCCTTTCGTGGTAGAGGCCGTAAGTCCTGCAGTGGACTGTTACGGGCTGCGATGATGAAATCGGTAATTACAATTTCTTTAAAAACCATCTTTAACAATAAATAATTGAAGAAGATCTTTGATATTCTGTTTATTGGCTTTTCAGATATTTCAGTGACATTTTTAATAGAGATTTGTGGCTAGAGAAACTGTCAAGTTCGGAATGTCACAACGCGAGAACAGGCCCCAGGTCGTGAGCCATCATTCGTTCTCAAGGTAGAATGAATGAATTAGGATTGGTGTTTTTTATACATCTCACTCAACTCTTTTAAATAGTGTTGTGTTTTTGCCGGTGAGTAAGGTTTCCAGTGCTCTATGGAGTGGGGATTTGGGAAACCGAGGCATTGGCAGTGGAGGGGCATTTGTCTTTTTGCTGCCAGAGCAACGTGTTATAGAGGTGGGCAACGCATTGGCGATACTCTTGGCGTTGCTAATGTCTATAGGCAGTGGTGACCACTTTCCAGCAGGTGGCCCGCTTGCCTGTTTGCCTACTGTATGCTTAAAAATATAATTTAAAAAAAACTCAGCTTTTCCCTACCAGCTGCCTACGAGTCCTCCTGTACCCCCTACTTACATGTAACAAGGATACCTAACTGTCGCCCATAACATACAGGATTCATGCAATTAGATTTCAAGCAGGAACTTAATAAAAATACAAAAATCTGCAGGTATCGTCACTGTGCGGACTAAGATGAAATGCCTCATGCCTGTAATTGCGCTAGCAACCTCATCCTTCAAACCCGAACAAAACAATAAATCCTTGCATTGTTGCTTGGCGGCAGCAATAGATAAGGCGGCGGTACTCACCCAGGCGGACTCCTCAGGCTTGACAGAGTCCTACCACGCGTTGTGTACATTGCGTACCTTCATTACGATTTCTAGCCTCTCCTTGGATGTCCTTTCAGACTGTTTAAGGTTGGCTAAATGATATCCCATTGTGGGATAAGCCCGCCTTTGCTATATACAATTATTTTGTAACTCCTGTATTTATTAAGCAATAAAGAGTTTACATACATACATACGATTTACAAAATCAAGGCAATCAACGAACTTGTTTATCAAT
The DNA here is from genome assembly GCA_905147135.1 of Blastobasis lacticolella. NCBI lineage: Eukaryota > Metazoa > Arthropoda > Insecta > Lepidoptera > Blastobasidae > Blastobasis > Blastobasis lacticolella. The sequence continues at coordinate 12,929,059 of LR990063.1, forward strand.
TTGCCAAAAAACTTACATATAGTAGCCGAAAGAACTCTACGCACGGAACCCCGCCACCGCTTCGACGCGGTTCGCTCGATGCGGGTCCTGAAACAAGCAAATAGAAGAATATAATTCTCACTAGGTGGGTAGGCCTCCTACAAGGTGGACCGACGACCTGGTAAGGATCGCAGGTACCAGCTGGATGCGAAAAGCACAGGACCGGTCTTTGTGGAGATCTCTGGGGGAGGCCTATGCCCAGCAGTGGGCGTCTTCTGGCTGATATGATGAATTCTCACTACTCTAAGGGATACAAACATAGAGCTTGTCTAAGCTGAAATGACGCCCCCACTACTTAATTAGTTGATTTCGATGTGTGATTGCAAATATTAATAACGACACTGCATCTGTGTGGGAGCTTCGACTGCTCCAATCAAACGCGTGCTCCTACGTTTGAGTCTCACATTTGAATGACCAATTACAACGGCATTTGTATATGTATTGCGTCCATATTTTAAATTTGCTTGTGTGCGTTAATGCGATAGTGGGGCGCGTCATTTCAGCTTAGACGAGCTCTACATACATACATTAAACTCACACCTGTGACCCACAGGTGGGGTAGGCAGAGACTATGGACCGCCACTTTGCTCTGTCCTGACACAACTCCCTAGACTCGCATATATTCAGTTAGCTAGCACCCAGAGCACAAGCCTTGCTTAGTTTGGGGCTAGATGGCGCTGTGTGAATTTGTCCACGATTATTTATTTATTTATTTATTTATATCCACAACTCTTTGCATACATCTCCTTTTATTCTTGCCATTCTAAGGGATACTGTTTCTTTAAAGGATATAGGGAGACATACTGAACGTACAAAAGAGAGCACGACAACGGTTACGGTAGTATTATTTCCAAGAATCTAAAGAAGAATATGTATTCATTTAAATAAGAAGATGAAGGTTAAGTCAATATATGTCGATTTCTATGTACATATCATTAAAGGCGACCTGAGTGGTTTAATGGTCAACATGTCTGCCACGCAGGAGGTCCCGGGTTCGATTCCCGGCCGGGCACAAATTGAAATGATGAATTTTAATTTCTGTTACGGGTCTGGGTGTTCTATGTATAATAAGTATGTATTTAAAAGTATATAAATAGTTTATCAGTTATCTAGCACCCATAACACAAGCTTTGCTTACTTTGGGGCTAGATGGCGCTGTGTGAATTTGTCCACTATTATTTATTTATTTATTATTTATTTATTATCGTGCTCTATGTAAGTGAAATGTACTTTACCAACACATAGAAAGAGTGTGGTAAATTCAAATAATTTCGTAAACGTTTGGAGTAAGGTTTTTGAGGTTAGCTGCTGGCGGAATAATTTCTTTTTTAAATACACTAGTCAGCGGCCTTAGCCAAGAGGTTGCATTAATCTACAATCGTTTGTGGTAGAAAAAATGTATGGGATTTGACATAAGCTAACGTTATCTGCCATAAGCTGTTTGTGGTAGAAATTCTTGGTCCATAGACAATTCACGTACTTTCGGTGTACAAAGGAGGCGGATTGGCGGATGATCCTACACAATCAGAGTCAATGTAGATGTTGGTAGAAATAGTCGAACTTCGAGCTGTCAATTTTCTACCATACACGCATCACGCAAGCAGAGCTGTCGAAGATGGCTAGACCAGCAGGTATTTAACCGCCATCTACCCTGGTGGTAAGTAACGATGCGGCCGTTGATGAAGCATGCCTCTCTAGGAACAGCCTATTCACTCTAGCCTTGATCAGGGAACATACAAGACCAATATAGGAATAGACCAGTTTTAATTAGTTAAGATTTGTTTTTCTGTTATACCTAGTACTCAATTAGAAAATAACCTTCAAAAGACCATTTCTATACAAGAGCGCAAATTCATGGCCAAGGTCAATTATACTTTATGACACATCTAGAGGGATAACTTAGCTGGTAGTAATGATAGCCAAAGACAAAGATTTCATGGTCTGCTTCATCGTGGTGTTAAGCAAGCAATAGAAAAAGATCAAAAGTGTTTATGTATCATGTACATGATTTTATAACATCCAATCCTTAGGATGTGACTGTGGTGCTGTTCTGTGCGAGTGAACGATACTATGTGGATCTGTATTTATTCAACATTCTTCTCATAGTCTAAGAGCCCATGAGGGCCAGACCTTCCTATTGTCCGTAAGTATGAAAGTTTTTCCATGTGTGTCCCCAACACAGGTAAGAGTGATCCCCACCCATGAAACCTGGATCGTGGTTCCTTTGGCAGGTAACAGGTAACAAAGGTGTATAAAATCTTATCTCCAATTTCTTAAGTTAGCAAGCTCAATTTTTTTGTATTTTATTCGTAACAGCATTAATACTCACGATGCTCATTGCCAGACACATAGTATGGTTACAACCCTCCGCCGGACACCCCTAAACTATAATTCTCTGTAATTATACTTACCTTATATTAGGAAAGCTGAATTTTATAAATGTTATTCAGAGAATTATTAAACTGAGTTTTCTTAGTAGCCAGACAGTTTTTTGGGTTCTATAATCCTGCCAGACGCATAAAAAGTGTCTCATATGCAACAACTGGTGCGAGTGAGACAGAGCGCTCAGTTCATTGCAATGTTATGCTAAACATATACTATCGTTTATTCCAAATTGTTTAGTGATTTTTTTTTATAATTCATCAAGAAATTTAATAAAATAAAACTATTACAGTCAGAATAATAAATTTTTTAATCTATAATCAGTAAAAATTTTCTAATATTCACATTTAATCAGTAAATTTTATCTAATATTCACATTTTTAAACTCGTGATATCTCTCGAATGGAATGTCTGAATTGCATAATTCAAAAAGTTATATAAAGGTATTGAAGCAGTCGTGAATATGAGGTAATTGATTTTGATAAGGATTAATAGCAAAGTACCAATAAATAGCATTTTTTAGCGGCGGCATTTCAATTAAATTTTGAAAATAAAAGAACACATGCATACATGTGACATAACTATAATAGTTAGACATATACTGTCGTGACACTTTTTATAGATAATGATGTGTTCTGCAAAGTCGTAGTACATTATTTTGTTCTATCATCAATAGTTTTCGCAGCACACGCGATGTAAGGAATTTTTTGGGTATTTTTTTACACCTTGGGTTACATTATTGGAGTTTTATTAATGAACCGTAATTTTTTAGAAAATTACGCTCCCGCTCCGGCCATGTACCACTGACTGTTTTTTGAGTTATGTACATTAGTTGAATACTAACCGATGCTCTTACGGTGAGGGAAAACATCGTGATGAAACCTGCACATTCAGGCGACTGGATGTGTAACCATGATCCAATCTGGTCAGTTTCCCTTGTTAGCAGGGTCATGGAGGTCGGACGGCAGTCGCTCCACTGTAATTACCTGACTTGCCAAATCCTGGATCATGGTCAAGGCGGACCCCGGGCCCTCGTGCGCGAGAGCACAACCGGGACATTAACGCCAAGATGGTCACCCGGGGATAGTGTAGTTTCCCAACGGTGAAAGAATTTTTGAAATAGGACCAGTAGTTTTGAAGCCTATTCAATAAAAACAAACAAACAAACAAAAAATCAAACATTTCCTTTTTATAATATTAGTATAGACGACAGCTGATGCGCCTAAAGATCGCACCGAACCGAGCGCTCTGTCTCACTCGCACCAGTTGTTGTATATGAGCCCCACTCTCGCAACTATTACACTTTTAATGCGTCTGGCAGGATTATAGAACCCAAAAAACTGTCTGGCTACTGAGAAAACTCAGTTTAATAATTCTCTTAATAACATTTATAAAATTCAGCTTTCCTAATATAAGGTAAGTATAATTACAGAGAATTATAGTTTAGGGGTGTCCGGCGGAGGGTTGTAACCATACTATGTGTCTGGCAATGAGCATCGTGAGTATTAATGCTGTTACGAATAAAATACAAAAAAATTGAGCTTGCTAACTTAAGAAATTGGAGATAAGATTTTATACACCTTTGTTACCTGTTACCTGCCAAAGGAACCACGATCCAGGTTTCATGGGTGGGGATCATTCTTACCTGTGTTGGGGACACACATGGAAAAACTTTCATACTTACGGACAATAGGAAGGTCTGGCCCTCATGGGCTCTTGCTCTATCATGTAAGTGACTTATTCTGTCTTAAAATGAGAATAAAATATCTTTAAACCGAATAGATATCGCAATTTGGCCAAATGATTTTATCGCTTTAACAGGATAAGGATTAGGTAACTAATCAAGCCTTTAATAAATTTAAGTAATTATTTTATTTATTTTAATTTTTATTCTCAATTCCGTTCCCGTTCCTTTTCTTATTCCCATTATCATTCTCATTCCCATGTCCCGTTCTTATTCTCATTCTCATTTTCAATATCATTTTCGAATGGGTAAATATATGTGATATTTCAGAATTAGGTGTCCCAGTGGTTATCATGCTAGCTTGCAAAGCAAAGGGTTCCGGGTGCGATTCAGAGTTTGACAGAGACGATGAATCTGTGTTTGCGAATCTGATCACGCGATTTGTTTCCAATCTTACACCCGTATTCATAAAAGTTACAATTTTTTTTTATATTATTTGACAGACAAACAGGCCACCTGATGGAAAGTGGTCACCGCCCCCTATGGACATCAGCAACACCAGGGGCGCTACCAATGCATTGACCGCCTCTCGAAGCGGTCTACGAGGTTTAGGTCTAGGCTGTACTATGAGGACTCACAGTGCGCGAGAACGCACGGGGTTCTAACTGGCAATACTAGAGGTCCTTCAGTGTTGTCCTTTTTTCGTTATTTTTAGTTACGTCGAAGGTTAAAATCCTCAAAATCTTTCACGTCTGCGATATTAGAAGATTTGTGGATGAGGCTTGCTAGGGCCTCCATCTAAACCCTTGGTAAGCAATCTGTATCAATTCTGGCGTTCTGCCAATTACTTGCCAGATTCGATATTACGTAAAACATATATTATACTAGAGTTTTATTAGGTTTCTTTATTAGGTTGTTTGTATCTAGAATTTAGACCCTTTTGTCACAACATGATAGATCTACGTATGTACGCCAAATGACGGGTATCTATATGAGAAATCCCTGAAATGAGCGTACCTAACCTACTTATAGGTATAGCATTATATTTTAAACTATAGCGGTTATAATCACACATTTTAAGGGTATGTTCCGGGTTTCCAACCTCGTTGACGAGTAGTCCGATATTTCGACACAGTTGCATGCATCATGGTCACGGGACGACCCGTCTCGGGTACGTGGTAGGAAACCCGGAACATACTCTTAAAATGTATGGGTATAGCATTAGGGAGACTACACATAATTATTAGCGCAAACTTGTGGCAAAACAATAATTGCCGATACTGAATGGAACTTTTGATCGACCGTCTATATTCTTGCGACCTAACCTTGAGTAGATTTTCTAGTAAAGCACAGAATATTGATACTTAAATTGATCTAACGTCGTCGAGACAAAATGCAAAAATAATTATAAATGTCTTTTAATTTGGAATGTCTAGGCAAGGCTGTAGACAGAGCCTAGAGCGAGCGAAACACCACTACAGTAACAAAACTGGGGCATGCCAGACAGACATTTTCCGACCAAACTCTGATATGAGGTCCAAATAAGCAAAGTTTTGTAGTTCTGTTTGAAATGGGCGTGTTGTAGTCAGTTTTAACATCTATAGTCTACAACATTGAAGGTATCATCATCGTCAGATATTATATAGATAAAATCTTTAATGGGCATTAAAGCATAAGCATACAAGAATAATTACAATAAAAAATTCCGACAAAAACCTCTACCTACTCGGCCTCTTAACTGAGAAGTACTGAGTTCGATCCCCAGTACAAGTAACGCGTAGCAGGCCGTGTGGTGTCCGGCACCCTCTTACACTCGTGGGTCTCGTACAAGGCGACTAATGTTTTCGAGGCAAAAATCTAAGAGTCTCCGTAGACTGGAAAATAGGCAGCAGCATTTTCCATTGTTATATTTGAAACACTGCGACCTCCAACCCGCCTGCTGTGTGGAGATTACGGCAATGACCCCTCCCCGTTTCGTGGGAGAGGCCCTAAGTCCTGCAGTGGACTGTTATAGGCTGTGATTTAGAAAAAAAACTTACAAAAAAACTTACGTCGCTCTCAACAGCATATAATATTATGCGCAAGTAGTAACTAAAAACGGAAAGAGCTTTTGCATTACTGGTGCGACTCCTATCGGCAGACGAAGTTTGGTCTCAGAGGGATGCCCCGAATATCGAAAAAGTATCGACAGAAATAACATATCACTTCGAACCTTAATAAATGGGACGCTGCTATCGCTGTCCCCAGTGTAGAGACATATTTTGGTCGTGTCTTGTTAGAGACGTAGAATATTCACTTCGAATAGAATCCGCTACTGATTTCTAAATTGCAAGTAAAAACTTGCTCAGAATAGCTACAACTATATAATCTAGCCTAACTGACGACTGAGCGGCATTGTCGATGCGCATGACATCACGTGTCTGTCAATGTCACAGTGACAATTAAGTGGCCGGCGGTCGGCGCTTGCGTTCGTCGTGGACTAAGATCAAAGTTTTTGGCCGTGGAGTCTATTTAATTTATTATTTTTTTATGGCCCTACATACTGGCTATGAAACCGTTGTCCGCTCGATGATGCTGTGGTGCCTGGCGTTCATTCTTATTACATGTATATTGCATGACGTTCATAAGTGTTTGTGAATGCCTAAACTGAATAAACGTATTTGATTTGATTTGACAAAAAAACGTCGGGAAGCCCCCGACCAAGTATGCTAATATTATAAAGATAAATTGATTGTTTGATTTCTTTATATATAGTATAAAACAGAGTCGCATCCCACCGCCTGTATCTATGTACACTAAGATTTATACAACGCAACGCAACGGATGCATACATTGAATAGAGAATGCTACATTACTACAAGGTACCATATACTACTTTTTATCCGCAGGAAAGTTGATGGTTTACAGAGATCCGAACTGCGCGGGTGAAAGCAGCTGAGAACGACTAGTAAAAAAATAAAAAACACCATCACGAGGCCCTAAACTGTTCAGTTAGTCTACGGGTCTGTTTGGCCAAGCGAGGTCGATCAAAATATACAATATTAATTTTAATATATCCTAAAGTACGTTTACACATACGTAAAATTAATAACTGCCTACCTTTTTGTCACAGTTCCATTGAAAAGTAACAATTATTTTGTGAGTTAATGAAAAGAGAAACTTTACTGGGTAAAACTGCAAAATTACTCTTGTAAATTGTTTATACGTAAGTAATCTACAGAGTGTCGGTGGCCGAGCGGTCCCGGGTTTGAATCCCGATCCGGCCATGTACCAATGACTGTTTTCTGAGTTATGTACATTAGTTGAATACTAACCGATGCTCTTACGGTGCGGGAAAACATCGTGATGAAACCTGCACATTCAGGCGACTGGATGTGTGACCATGATCGCATCTGGTCCGGTTCCCCTGGTAGCAGGGTCATGGAGTTCAGATGGCAGTCGCTCATCTGTAATTACCTGACCTGCCAAATCCTGGATCATGGTCAAGGCGGACCCCGGGCCCTCGTGCGCGAGAGCACAACCGGGACATTAACGCCAAGATGATTATTTTTTTTATTATTAATCTACAGAGTATATTATACATGTATTGTAGGTGACCCGCATAAACAATATGTATAGAAGAAGTCAGTTCTGCAGCTGACTGTACAATAAATACTCGTATCACTGCCCAAATCCTAGCAGATAGCAAACTGCCGGATTTGGTAACAAGTCTAGCTTCAGGAAACTAGGCTACAGGCAAGACCTAGAATACCTAGATGGATATAGCTTGTAGGTCACAGTTTTATTTATGTGTTTGTTTTCGTTCTAAGGTGAAGGACGAAAAGGACATTACTAAGTTGCGGGATTTAGTATGTTGTTAAAAGGCGTGTATTAAGACGTCACATTTTATTGTCAACTGTACTCTTCGGAGTCGTAAAAAATGTATAAAAAATTGATGATTTATAGATGACTTTTTATCGCCGTAAAATTCGGTTGTAAGGTTTAGACCCTTTCCCACGGGACCAATGTTAAGTTTTGGGATAAGTTATAGCTTTTGTGCTATTCTGGGGTGTAAGGTATATTGCTGCCAAATTTCGTCTAAATCCGTTCAGTGGTTTTTGACATATATCCTTACAGACTTTCACATTTAAAATCAATGTTTTTTAGAGGCAAAGAACTTTAAATTGAAATAATACAACGAAAATAATATTTAGTATCAATGAAACTAGCTTTACTGGAAATATAATTTTATGGCATTTGTGTTTGAATATAATTTCGGCAATGTCACCATTGTGTGTTTGCCATGAAATTACCTTTCTATGGGGTGTATTTTTAGAGGCTGACAACTTTAAATTGGAATAAAGCAAAGAAAAAAGTATTTAGTATCAGTGAAACAAGTTTTATTGGAAAGATAATTGTATGTTTTGTCATCATGGTCCAGGCGGACGAAGGGTCCATGCGCGCGAAAGCAAAACCAAGACTAATAACGACAATATGATAGATATAAACTAGTATGGTAAATGGATTCACAGTTGTAAGTTACATGGTCCGTGTAATCTGACATTTAGGCAGCCCAACAGCTGCAGTTTCACATGTCGTTATCTAACACGTAAATGCTTCTTTTGTGGCTAAAAACCTTTCGTGCTAGCGCTAAATACTGGTCTAGAAATTATAGAATGGGGTTTTAGGTTTAGTCTATGCTAATTTTATTCGCTAGGTCTATCTAGAGTTAGGTGATTTCTTTTTCTTTTACAAATCTGCATTTCTAATTTTCGAAATCAATTATTTTTATATACTTATTATGTACTGTACTTACAATAAAAAATTATCTGGTCAAATATATACTTGTAAAAAATGTCAATATAAGGTAAGGCAATAATAATAATATTATTATTATGCAGGTCTGTTAATTTACGAATGGCTCAATTGAATTTCGATAGGTTTAACACTTTTTGGTATTCTGCTACTAATTTAAGATCAACGATGTTCCAGTGACAGACTATTTTTGAATTTATATTTTAAAAGTAGTTTAAAATTTTGCATTTCTGCATAAATTCAATACTTTAATTTTTTTTTATTTTGAACTGTTCACGTATTGCCTAATGTAACAAATTAGAAAAATATTGCTTTTTTCATGACGGTTAAAATTGGAAACCATTCGACTCAAGGCTATCGATTCAAAAACAGAGCCCCTGCCTGCGTAGCATGGCGAGCTTTGTCGCACGACAAACAACTTTTTATCTCGCTTCATCATCACAGCCCATAACCGTCCACTGCAGGACTAAGGACCTCTCCCACGAAAGAGAAGGTTATTGCCATAATCTCCACGCTCGGCAGGCGGGTTGGAGATCGCAGTGTTATAAATGTATCAATGGGAAACGCTGCTGCCCATTTTCCAGTCTACGGAGACTCTAGATCTTTTGCCTCGAAAACATTAGTCGCCTTATACGACACCCACAAGTGTAAGGGGTTGGTGCTATTCTTCTCTGCCGGACACCACACGGCTGACACCACAAAAATAGAATATATTTGTAACCAATTACAACAACCTGATGAACTGCAAGGTGTTACGAGAAAGCTAATATCATGATTCGTGTTACCTTTGGCTATTCAAAAGTGCAAGCCATATTCCCTGCTAATGCCTATTTCCCAAACTGCAAAACCGATTTTAATATAACAAAGCTAAAATCTATTTTTATATAAAGAAACCGCATCAAAATCCATTAGTTAATTTTTTATAAATACTTGTTGTAAATATCAAAGTTAGAGTGCTTAGCTCGTTAATATAGCCCTGTTGGAACTCATACATTACAAACTACCTCCAGTTGCACAGATGGAGAGGTATCTCCGAGGCGAATTCCCGTGTGAGTAATAGCGAAGTTGCCTCTAAGTTATGCGATCCTGGTAGCTGATTGGACTGCTACTGAGTGGGTGAAGAATGTTTTAACACCCGGCGGAAACGTGGAGTGTTATTTGACGTGTGTATCTGTGCCGATCTCTGATATCGTAGCTCCCGAATGGAAGAATTGATTTAAGTGCAGTTTTCTTTTGCTGAAAGGCAGATTAATCGAGATGATTCCAAGCTTTGATTCATTAAAATCGGTTCATTAGTATGGGAAATATTTGGATACATTGACTTTAAAAATAAAAATCATTAGCTTTTTTTAGAGTGAAGTATTTTTTTTTATGTCTTGCGGTACTCAATCAAGTGAGCGGGCCACCTAATGGAAAGTGGTCACCACTGCTTATAGACATTAGCAACACCGAGAATATCGCCAATGCGTTGCGCACCTCTATAACACGTTACTCTGGCAGCAAAAAGGCAAATGTCCCTCCACTACCAAAGCCACGGTTCCCCAAATTCCCACCCCATGGAGCTCTGGAAACCATACTCACCGGTAGAAACACAATACTATTTAAAAGAGTATTGTTTAGGTGCGGTATTCTGTAAGGTGGACTTCCCCAGTCGGGCGGCTCCAATTCGAACGGGATACCCCGCTATGCCCTACCTCTCTTAAAACTTCTCCGAACTCTTCTGGCGACAAGCAACAATAAATGCTTAGTCATTAACAAGTAACGCTTACCCAGAGCGTCGGTGGCCGAGTGGTTAATTTCCTACTCATAACTCCCACTGCGGCCAAGTACTAATGACTCTTCTCTGTGTTAATTACAATAGACTGCCATCTAACCTCAGTGACCCTGCTACCAGGGGGACCTAATCAGATTGGATCATGGTTACACATTTAGTCGCCTAAAGCTTTCATCACGATGTTTTCCCTCACAGTAAGAACATCGGTTAGTGTCCAACTAATTTTGTACATAACTCAGAAAGTGTCATTGGAATATGGTCGCACTGGGATTTGAACCCGGTACCTCTCGCATACAATTCGGACACCATAACCACTAGGCCACCAACACTCTAAACCTAATTAATCTAAATAAACGTAATCGCATTGAAATTGGTTCATCCACATAGATGTACCGTCGCGTTTATAAGTATCTTAAAATTCAAATTCCTTTGTTAAACGATTTTACAGCATGTAGCATACTGTCCGAAAGGGAATGAATTAGGAATAATTTTTAAATTAAAACAATAGCAAAATCCGTGTGGCCGTGTGGTGTCCGGCAGAGTAGAATAGCACCAATCCCTTACGGTCATGGGTGTCGTTCAAGGCGACTAATGTTTTCGAGGCAAAAGATCAAGAGTCTCCGTAGTCTGGAAAATGGGCAGCAGCATTTTCCATTGTTATACTTAAACACTGCAATCTCCAACCTGCCTGCCGAGCGTGGAGATTATGGCAATAACCTCCCCTTTCATGGGAGAGGCCCTAAGTCCTGCAGTGGACTGTTACGGGCTGTGATGATGATGATGAATAGCAAAATCGTTTGGTGTGTAGGTAACTACACTGTGCGGTTCCAAAGGAACATTCCCCCATGCACACTAAGGTTGTAGAATGTACTAGCTGGAGAAGTTTTCCCTAAAAAAGTACAACATGGAGTTCTTCAAGAAAGGGGTGAAAATATTTATACGGGGTCGGCAACGCGTGGGTGTTGCTCCTGGTATTGCAAACGTCCATAGGCTGCGGTGACTGCTTACCATCAGGCACGCCGTAAGCTTGTTTGCCACCTTAGTAATATTAAAAAACACTCCTCATTTTACAGTGTGTTAAAAACACACCGTGCGCTTTCTCACGAGATCGCAACGACCTCGAAATAATGCAGTAGCGCACAATTATTATAAACTGCATAATTATGCTACTAATTTATTCATAAACTACAGTTTAAGGCTTTCTTTCCTTGAATATAGCTTTGGTAACGGAAACTATATGTTTATTGGGTTCAATCATAATTTTATAGTTAAAAAGCACAGAATTATGCGTCCATTGTTTTTACTGCCATCCTAATGAAACTTTTAATTATTTTTGCGGATGCACCCAGTATTACATTTGCTTGAATTTGCGTATTAAAGCAAATATTTACTTATAAGACTGTGAGGGTGCCGTAGGTTATCCTACCTCAGCGAGTAGACGAAAAATTTTACTTGGTAGCGATAGTAGTGGTTTGGGAGACCCACAAAACGTTGGTACACAACATGGTACAAAAATGATTTATTTATTTATTTATTTAACATTTATTGTCCACAATAAACAATATACGATATGAATACTCGTATTCATTTAATCATAGTAATAATTATACATCGTCATTTAAAATAGTTTCATGAATAGAATTAAGAACTAATAGTTGATGTCAATGTTAAATACAATTAATTCAATAGTATCAAATTATCATGATTCGAAATTGTCAAGAATTAAATTAGTATTATAATAACAAATAATAATTAAGTCAAATGTTAAATTAAATAATTATAAGAAATGCTGCAAACATGTCAAATATAAAATTAAATCATAATATGAAATGTCAAATACAATGTTCGAAAACTATATGTCAAATATTAATCAATCGAAATGTACAATACAATACAATGAAACAAATAGTCGCATACAATATTGCGTGTCACAGCGCCTACGGCGCCCTATCAGTCTATTACAAATACACGATATTAATTAAGAGCTACCGCCCGCGGAGATTTGAGCTACGCACTTCTAATCACAGCGAGCGACACAAGCAGGAGTTGGAAGTCACGGAAATGAAGATGCTGCGGTGGATGTGCGGTGTTTCCCGTAAAGATCGCGTGCGGAACGCCCACATCCGTGGTAGCCTTCGTGTCCGTGACTTCGCAGATAAGGTCAAATGACTGGATAGTCTAAAAAACTAAAATGGAAATCTTCTTTTCACACGAAAATAAGTCATCTTAGCGTTAATGTCCCGGTTGTGGTCTCGCGTGCGAGGGCTTGCGTCCGTCTTTGGTCATTGTCTAGGATTTGGCAGATAAGGTAATTACAGAGCGACTGCCATCTAACCTCAGTGACTCTGTTAACAGGGGAACGTGCCCAGATTCGATCATGGTTACACATTTAGTCGCCTGAATGTGCAGGTATCATCACGATGTTTTCCCTCACCGTAATAGCGTCGGTTATTATTTAACTAATGTACATAACTCAGAAAATATTCATTGGTACATGGCGGTACTAGGGTTCGAACCCGGTACCTCTCACTTAAGAGCTGGATCCCTTAACCGCTAGACCACCGACGCTCTAAACAACGTTCGAATAATTGTGTTGAAATAGAGTAATCAAGTATCATAAGTCTAGCGGCTTTAGGGTTTAAACCCAGTACCTCGGAATACGAGTCGAACCCCGAACCATTACCCCACTGACGCTCCACATGGAAAAAGCCCGAGATCTAATAATACAGTCTACTAAAATAACAACAAGAATCTAATAAAATAGCTAAATATTTCCCATTTTCACTAATTTCGCGGCCTATCAAAATACTATTTGTAACATAGCATAGTTTTATAGGAATAACTGTTTCCCATAGCACAGGATATCCTAGTTTAAGAAGCAGGGACTCCACTGTAAACGATATACAACCAGTACTGTATTGTATAAAAATAAACTTATCTAATATTTAGATCATAACATGTATATCTAATAATAAATATGGAATATTCATATGATAGTCGCCACGACCTATTTATACACGCGGAACATCGATCGCTCACTTAAGGGCACATTTATAATTCAAAGAGAAAGCAACGAACACCCGGTCGTTAGTTGATGTGGATATAACTTGTGAGTTTGGGGTAATTTTTACCCATGACTTAAAAATATGGATGTCTTTTTTTATACTACTCAACGTAAATATATGGCTTTTTTGATACTTTTTTTTAAATTCAGTGACAAACGAGCAGCAATCCACCTGTAGCCGTATTCACAATGGCTCGAAAATCGGATTCCGATACGGAATCGACAAAGGACCCCGCAAAAGTTCTTAGGAAAATGTGGTTTCAGTTAATTTTGATGTAATTTTCATATGTTATAGAGAGTAGAGTTTCCGTGGAATCTATCGGGATTCAGAATAACAGTTTTCGAATCGATCGACACGGATCCGCCGCTCACGAATTTCGTGTCGAATCGTTCGGAAACGGTTTCGAATCATTGTGAATACGGCTACTGATAGTAAGTGGTAACTGTTGCCCTTTACATCAACAATTCATACGTTTTGGTTGCAGGTAACAATACAGACACGCAGGTGTGCTGTCACTGTGAGGACTAAGATGAAATGCCCCATGCCTGTAATTGCGCTGGCTACCTTATCCTTCAAACCGGAACAGAACAATGCAAGCATTATTGCTTGGCGACAGAAACAGATAAGGCGGTGGTGCTACCCAGGCGGACTTCTCAGGCTTGACAGAGTCATATCACCTGTTATGTTATAAGTTTACATAGAGGAAAAATAAAAGATTTTGGCTTTGTTTCATTAAAATCGGTTACATAGTTTAGAAAATATTTGAGAATATGTAAATTTGGTCCAGAGTTTTCCGACGTTTATCTCGGTCAGGTTATATGTTAAATTATGTTATATTATATTTATTATAGTTTATTTCAAGTTGTTGTAAAAGTGTTGTTATTTAAAGTAGGATATATTTTGAAACTAAACTAAAATTAATTAGCACTTAATGTACTCAAAGAGTAAACATAGATAGATAGATTGATTAACTATTTAAACATCGTTCAAGAATATCAATTACCCGTTCTGTAATTTGGCAAAATGTCTACGAACCTATTAACAATATTTATTATTATTAATTTCGATAGTTTCAACATTAAATAAAAAAAAAATACTTAACGCGAACTTAGCAGGAAAAATCTAGTTAGCAATAAATTTGTTTAAACTTAAAATTACTTCAATTTGAGACTGCATTCCAGGCTTCATTTAACAGAATTTGTTATCTGTTAAACAATATTTTATGCGGGAAATATAGTCTGCAATATAATATAGCACACAGTTTCTGCTCTAGATATGCCGCTGCTGCTGGCGCTGGCGTATTGGAATTAAATTAGCTCCAGCTAGAGTGCTCTACCAAATATTCATCGTAATAGAGTAAGGTAAGGGTATTCATTTATTATTTCATTTATTTATTTAACACTTACAAAAACACTTTTTTTTTTTCTTAATTATACTAGACATACCTATATAATATAATATAGCGTTCCAGCTCTGCCTGGCATTGTCGAGCACGGTTCGGTTGGCGAGGGATACGTTTATCTACGGTCATAGGGCGGTCAGCGTGTCACTGTGTGTTTCCTTCCTACTTTCCTATCCCCCTCCTTTTGACGATTGAAAGAGATATTTATTGTCCTAATCAATAAAGAAATTTTGAATTGAATTGAATTGAACAAAACAGTACAACGGTAAACTTAAAGTTTCGTACTTTTATCTACCAGTCTACCCCGAAAGTTGGTAAAGTAAAGTTAAAATTTTCAATAAAATAAGGTATGGTATGAAGGTTGTTTATTTACTTTACAATTGTGGAGAGCTTCAGTAGCCTAGCGCTAGAGGCCTAGTGCTGACTCGTAAGCGAGAGGTACCAAGTTCGAATCCCAGTGCCGTCATTTTTACCTCCTTCTGGCTTACGTACCTACATTAGTTGAATACTAACAGATGATCTTACGGCGAAGGAAAACATCGTGATGAATCCTGCACATTCAGGCGACTGAATGTGTAACTGTGATCCAATCTGGTCAGGTTAACAGTAACCGGGTCATGGAGGTTTGTGACAGTCGTTTTACTGTATTTATCTGATCTGTTAAATCCTGGATCATGGTCAAGACGAAACCCTTATGCGCGAGAGCATAACTTGGACAGTAACGCCAAGATGACCATCATCACAACCATATCAGCCGCTTCCACTTTTGTATAAGTACATCCTCATTTCGACACGGCGGCTTGCACCAAATTCTTAATCGCAATTTCATAGAAAATTACGTTTAACGTCATTCTTAAATATGTTTAAGAATTTGGTGCAAGCCGGGTTACGACTTGATTTCTTACAGGGTCCTTTATTATAAAATATCTCTGTATGGCAAGTTTTTAAACGTCATAGAACGTCATTCATAAAAGTCATAACAAACAATTGATTTCTGTAGGATTATGAGTTATGTAAAATATTATTAAATAATGGGCAAAACTATTGAAAAGGAAGTGCGGGAGATAATTTTCAGCATGATTAATAATTTAGACAAACTAAAAGTACAAGTTCAAGCTAATAGTGCCCAAGTAACATAATGTTTACAAGAAGGACTGACAAGGACAGATTATCCCCAGATTATTGCCATGTCCACACTTTATAATTTATACTACTGTCAGTCAATACGGACTTATCGTGGTCTTATTATAGTTTAATTATCGATGTGTTCTACAAACACACAAAATGCATTTGAGACCCAGGGTTTATGGGTGTGCAGGGGTGGGTCATCAAGTGAAGTTCATACATAAAGGTCACGCCTGTGTCCCACAGAGGGGATAGGCAGAGACTATGGACCGCCACTTTGCTCTGTCCTGACACAGCCTCGCATATATCCACAACTCTTTTCATACATCTCCTTTTATTCTTGCCACTTCGGACCCCAGCTTTTTTGAGAACATTACTGATCTGATTAGTGAATGTTTTTCTGGGTCGTCCTCTTAAGGGTTTTCATTGACCTTTTCTCAAATAAAATGTTAGCAGAACTGAGATCTTCAACGTAGGTTGCAAAATTAACTTTAGTTGTCTACCTACACGTTTCCACGAGGCATATGAAACTCTAAAAACTTTTTAAATTTCTAACCTAATCGGAAACGAATACCTAATTAAATATAAATTTGTGTCTGTGTTCTTTACACAAACACAAGGTTTGTAAAGACCTACTTATTTAATAACACTAAGGGCCC
This sequence comes from Blastobasis lacticolella, assembly GCA_905147135.1. Classification (NCBI taxonomy): domain Eukaryota; kingdom Metazoa; phylum Arthropoda; class Insecta; order Lepidoptera; family Blastobasidae; genus Blastobasis; species Blastobasis lacticolella. The sequence goes on from LR990063.1 coordinate 12,945,983, forward strand.
AAGTTATATAATGCGACGGCGTGCGCTAATGCTGACAGCGCTCTTCTAAATGGGGTGCGGCGGGCGGTTTTGAGGTGTCCTATTGGTCCTATTGGTTGGCCGTGTGGTGTCCGGCAGAGTAGAATAGCACCAACCCCTTACACTCGTGGGTGTCGTACAAGGCGACTAATGATTCCGAGGCACAAAATCTAAAAGTCTCTGTAGGCTGGAAAATGGGCAGCAGCGTTTTTCATTGCTGTATAACACTGCGATCTCCAACCCGCCTGCCGAGCGTGGAGATTATGGCAACAACCTCCCCTTTGTGGGAGAGGCCCGAAGTCCTGCAGTGGATTGTTATGGGCTGTGAGGAGGAGGATTGGTCGAGCGATGTCCGTCGTACGACCATGGTCGCACGCCCGTTGTCAATTAGGACAGCGCTTTAGGCCCAACTTAGGTATACCAAGTGTTATGATCTGTCCAGACTGACTTGTCTTATTTGGTGAACAATGTCCAAAATCACGACTTGTCGTATCAATCACGCTACATATTAGATTACATAAGAAACACATAGAATGTCAAGTTCAAGTAATACTGTTGCAAATTATCCATTTAAATATGTATTTGGTTATGGAAATAATGTTATTTCCATAACCAAATAAGACAATCTGGACAGATTTTAGTGACATTTGTTGACAGCACAACGCGCGTCGCCGACGCTTGAAATAATCCGTCCCCAAGACGGGATCGAAAAAAAATGATAACCACATTTCATTTATTCATCAATTCAAAGTCGCTTTTGGATTAATTCGGATGCGCGGGCGAGCCGACCTTGATCGGACGTCTGACCATGTCTCCGACAGCCAAAAGCGACGCTATTTTATATTGCGCAAGGATTAGTATCAACTGCAACTGACATTTGGTCGGCTCCGGTCGAATCGGAGCGTCTGTTACTAGTTTTCTTTTTTGTAATCATCATCACAGCCCTTGACAGTCCACTGCAGGACTAAGGGCCTCTCCTACGAAAGGGGAGGTTATTGCCATAATCTTCACGCTTGGCAGGCGGGTTGGAGATCGCAGTGTTATAAATATAACAATGGAAAATGCTGCTACCCATTTTTAGCCTACGGGGACTAGATCTTTTGCCTCGAAAACATTAGTCGCCTTGTACGACGCCCACGAGTGTAAGGGGTTAGTGCTATTATACTCTGCCGGACACCACACGGCTAATGTAAGAGGATATACTTCTGCCATTGTACTGTAATGTTCATGAAGTTTTAAATAAATATACTTAATACTTTTTCTTTGTTTTATTTCAATTTAAAGCTCTCCGCCTCTAAAAACGAACACCCTACTGTATAACATGTTCCACAAACACAGATGCAACACCGACTTGGGTGTTGAGATCGATAGTCTCTATGGTGGTTATTACGCCCGTATTACGACTATAAATAGACTTCCGTGTCGGTACCGACTGCGGACCGAAGGTAGTTCCTATGTTGTTGTGGAACTGTCAAATGTCGATGCAGATAGGAGTCGAGAGGTTTTGTTTTGGTTATCGTACATGTAGTTGGTTCTATCTATACTATATCTACATAATATTAGATCTTTAAATATGAAATACTTTGTAATTTGAAATTTTCTTTGTAATTTTTTTTTTCTTTTAATAAGCTTTGCTATGTCATCTTGTTGATGTAGCATCTTGGGTACGTTTCCAGACAGCCCAAATCTTTTACATTTTTTAAGTTTGTTAATTTCTATCTTCCTTTTATTGTAGAGTTTTAGTTATTTTGATAATTCTTTGTATACCTTCTACCTTATCTTTCTTTGTATGTTTAAAATTTTACATTTTATTAACTATACATCTCGCCGTCTATTCCTATGTACCTACGTGTATATCTACGTATGTACGCTTATCTTTTAAACTAGGCAACTGATTTTAATACGGTTTGCAATAAAATAGTAGTGCCTGTTGTGTCATAACTAATCTGTACTTTCTGTATTTGTTATATTGTGTACAATAAACGGTTAAATAAATAAATAAATAAAATATCGATGATTCAATAGGACGGTTTATAAGTGTAAAAAAAGGGTAGGTAGAGGTAAAAAAGGGGTAGAGTAGGTGAAGGGTAGCGTAATATAATAGTATGTAGGGGTAGGGTAGTGTAGTGTTGGGATAGGACGCCACGCGACCGTATTCGCGCCTGGTCCACTAGTATTATAATAAACGCGTCGCAGGCAAAGCTATCCTTACTTATGCAACAGGTTATTATTATTGCCACGTGCTATAATATATCCGTAGGGTGCGATATAAAGATTCCTTTATATCCCCGGTCTCGAAAAAGGTTACATTCAAGCTAGAAAGTACAATGTGTGATCATCAGTGTCTCCTCAAAGCGAATAAGGATAAGATGGAGCCTTACATTGTATTGTATCTTTTGGTAACGTCTACGTAAGCAATAAATCACACTGTCACGTGGCGGTGTAATAGTGGCGCCACCTGCATACTAAACGTTTGATCTTCAATTTTTTATTTTCAAAGTATCAAGCGGTATCTGTCGCCCATAACATCTACGATTCGTGCATTTAGGTTGCAGGCAACAAAATGCGGAACCACAGGTGCGTTGTCACTGTAAGGACTAAGATTAAATGCCTCATGCCCGTAATTGCGCTGGCTGCCTTATCCTTCTAACATCGTTATCCGGCTAACTTCAGCAACATAAATTCAGAAGCTAAAACCGTGAGAACAAGATCAAAGTGGTTCAGTGGTCAACATGCCAGTCAGCCACGCAAGAGGTCCCGGGTTCGATTCCCGGCCGGGCAGAAATTGAAATGATGAATTTTAATTTCCGTTACGGGTCTGGGTGTTCTATGTATAATAAGTATGTATTTAAAAAGTATATAAGTAGTATATCAGTTATCTAGCACCCATAGTACAAGACATTGTGTGAATTTGTAAACGATAATTTATTTATTGCTTAAAGAATAAGGTCCGTCGCTCCGCTTTTCAAAAGGCGTGATACAAAAATGTACCTTATTTGTGACCTTCATAATTAGAACTTTTCCAAGGAAATTATTCAGAAATTATTCAGCGAATGCATGTACGTCATAATAATATGCAACACGAAAGGGAAAACTTTTAACAACACAAATTGCCCAAGAATTAGAAAAAAGTGCCTTCAAGCCAACAACGTTGCATGCAGTTAGGTGAGTAGTAAATATCCCATTACTGGTATTGCTGGCATGGTAAGGCAATAACCCCCTATTGCCATACCCTAGTATAAAATTAAGAGGATAACATTTTCCACCTTAACCCCATAACAAACATAAATTCCATTACAAAAATTTATATGACAGCAATGGACGTGTAGCATACCATGCTCCGGTAATTTTTTTTTTTTTTATTAATGTATAATATATATAATAATAAAATTTATTAAAAATAAATTTATAATTATATATAAAGCTTGCATTTGACCTCAACTCACCAGATGGAAAGCGACGATGAGGTCGAAAATGTAGCATGCGTGCCTAGAAGATACCGTGAATAGGTATCTTCTTGATTTGAAGACCCCAAGGTAATGCATTGCATAAGTATTACGGTGTCGAAAGATACAACCTCCTTCATCTGTCGTTTCGATAGGTACTAAAACTGAAGCTACTAAGGTACTAAGTTGCAAGGAGAAAGGGAATATGTGTGAAACTAAGAAATAGTAAACGGCACCTGTGAATCTCCACGTTTATCGTTATAAAAAAAACATCTTGGCGTTGATGTCCCGCTTGTGCTCTCGCGTACGAGGTTCCGGGGTTCACCTTGACCATGATCCAGGATTTTGGCAGATCAGGTAATTCAGTGGAGAGACTGCCGTCTTGACCTCCGTGACGCCGCTATCAGGGGAACCAGACCAGATTGAATCATAGTTCCATCAGTCGCCTGGAATGTGCTGGTTTTATGACGATGTTTTTTCTCACCGTAAGAGCATCGGTTAGTATTCAACTAATGTACATAACTCAGGAAAGAGTCAATGGTACATGAGATGAGAGAATGAGATTCAAACACGATACCTATCGCATACGAGTCGGATCCCATAGACGTAATATTGAAATATATTCAACACATGTAATTACTCCACACAACCCGTAGTAGCATTCCCAAAATTTAAAATACATCCGTTCGATTATCCAAAGCAATTTGCTTCATATCGCTGTGTAAATAAAGTCCATATTTACTTAAATCTCCACTCGTCGGACGACATCGAAAACAAATTCAATTTGAAGCAAACACGATCTAAGTAAAATTGATTGAACATCGGATTTAGATTGATTGTGTAAATAATGTTAATGGGGTATCGATCGGTAAAGTGTGAAGAGCGTCGGTGGCTTAGTGGCTAGCGAGTCGTACTCGTAAGCTGAGGTACTGGGTTTGAATTACAGTGCTGACATATTGACTTATTTTTTTTTAAGTTTGATATACATTAGTTGGAGAAGGTGGAAAAGGGTAATTACCCACCTGGCCGAGTTGCTGTGACCAGGGGACCGAAGTCCCCAGGGGACCGAAGTCCACCTTCTCCATCTTCGCTTGCCAACATTGGCGGCTGGAATTCTCTCCTCCGCGTTACCGCCAAAATCCCTTCACTATTCTACCGGGGTGTATATATAAGTCTTGTACCATTCCAAGCTAACTGGCAATGTTTTAAATGTGTACTCTGTTGGCATATCAAATAAATAAGTTGGCCGTGTGGTGGCCGGCAGAGTAGAATAGCACCAACCCCTTACACTCATGGGTGTCGTACAAGGCGACTAATGTTTTCGAAGCAAAAAATCAAAAGTCTCCGTAGTCTGGAAAATGGGCAAGCAGCATTTTTCATTGTTATATTTAAACACTGCGATCTCCAACCCGCCTGCCAAGCGTGGAGATTATGGCAATAACCTCCCCTTTCGTGGGAGAGGCTCTTAGTCCTGCAGTGGACTGTTACGGGTTGTGATGATGATGATGATACATTAGTTTAACACTAACCGTATTATGCTCCCCTGGGAGCAGGGTCACGGAGCTCAGATGGCAGTGACTCTGATTTCAATTATTGAAATTGTTACTTTCGCGATTACGTATCGTAGGTGACGGAAAACATCATGATGAAATCTGCACGTTCAGGCGACTGAATATTGTGTAACAATTATCTAATATGGGCAGGTTCCCCTGTTCACATGATCACGGAGGTCAGATGGAAATCATCATCATCATCATCATCATCACAGCCCGTAACAGTCCACTGCAGAACTTAGGGCCTCTCCCACGAAAGGGGAGGTTATTGCCATAATCTCCACGCTTGGCAGGCGGGTTGGAGATCGCAGTGTTTAAATATAACAATGGAAAATGCTGCTGCCCATTTTCCAGACTACGGAGACTCTTGATCTTTTGCCTCGAAAACGTTAGTCGCCTTGTACGACACCCACGAGTGTAAGGGGTTGGTGCTATTCTACTCTGTCGGACACCACACGGCCAATCGGCCATACGGCCAGATGGTAATCGCTCCACTGTAATTACCTGCTTTGCCAAATCTGGGATCAGGGTCAAGGCGAACCCCCGCCGTCGTGCGTGATAGCACAACCGAGACATTACGCTAAGATGATTATTTTTTATAGTAAAACTAGCCTTTCCAGAAGTCCGTAATTATTATGATATTTGAAAATGATAAAATAATACGTGGGAAGTAGGTGTCTGAATCTGTCGGTATTTGAATATGTTAAACAGTAATAGGAAAATACTTCACAAGTCAGTTCCGAAACAACTTTTAATAATACCGTACTTTATGAGGTCCAAGCTCTTGCCTTCTATTTAATTTTTTTTTAAATAACAAACAGTAAATAAATAAATATTCGTGGACAAATTCACACAGCGCCATCTAGCCCCAAACTAAGCAAAGTGCGTATTTACATGTACGGGTGCTATGGGTGCTAGATAACTGATATACTACTTAAATACTTTTAAATACATACTTGTTATACATAGAACACCCAGACCCGTAACAGAAATTAAAATTCATCATTTAAATTTCTGCCCGGCCGGGAATCGAACCCGGGACCTCTTGCATGGCAGACCGGCCATGTTGACCATTGAACCACTCAGGTCGTCAAGTAATATAATAGGCAAATACTTCACAAGCCAGTTATAAAACAACTTTTTATAATAGCGTATTTTGTGAGCTCGATCTTTCCTTCGTGGATGTTAAGGAGGGAGTGCAAATAAAAACCCTGCCCACGTCGCGGTGCTGGGGAACTTTACAGCGGCTTTTAAGCTCACGTAAGCGGAGTTAACACTTCGTGCGGCTGGTGGGTCTGTGAGACCCTAACAATATTGATAATTTTATTTATAAGATTAATGTGTTAGGACGAGGTTGTAGAAAATATATATTTTTTTATTTAATTGTATAAGGTTAACGCGTTAAGACGAGAAATTGTATAATGTATCTTTTTTGTCATCGTAACGGGTCATCGTGTAGTATTAGTATTATTCTCCTTTTTTTCTTTCTTAATTTCAATTTTTTTACAATATAGATATAAAATATACACATTATAAAAAACCTATATTAGTGTCAAATACTTCGCAAGTCAGTTCCGAAATAACCTTTTTATAATTGCGTATTTTATGAGGTCCAAGCTCTTTCCTAAGTGGCTGTTAAGGAGGGACCGCAAATAAAAACCCTGCCCACGTCGCGGTACTGGGAAACTTTACATCTTCTACTAAGCTCACGTAAGCGGAGTTAACACTTCGTGCGCCTGGTAGGTTTGTGAGACCCGAACAAAATTGTATATTTCTATACATAGTATACACCAAAGTAGTCCCTATTTACGCTTAGATATTTTAAACTACGAAACGGATTTTAATGCGGTCTGCAGCAATAGATAGAGTGATTCAAGAGGAGGTTTATAAGCATGGATAAAGGGTAGATAGGGGTAATGTAGATGTAGGGTAGGTGTAAGGTAGGTACGGGGTAGGGTAGGTAAACGGGCAGCAGGATCATGTCCAACCCGCATGCCAAGCGTGAAGATTATGGCAAAACTAGTGAGTTTAGCAGTACAGATTAACGTTGAGGAGGCTCAAACGCGCAGTGGAAGTACGTTACATGCTATACAAATACAAATATTATGATAATTAACCATAAGAAACCCAAGTGGCACTCGGCACAGAGTACGACCCAAATTCCAACTAATTCATTTGAAGAATCTACAAAACCGTACACCACTTTCGTAAGGAATTTCAATAAATATATACCCAGCACTTCAAAGAACCACTTTCTTTGAACTGCTGGGTCTGATAGACCCAACCGTGCCAAGGGTTAATAGTCCTCCCGGCGCGCATAAAACGTGAGGAATGTATCCCTTAAAAGGTAAACTATATACCTATTATTATTGGCATACCGTCTGTGAGTAAGGTCATCAGCGAGCGACCTTTAGCTGTGTTTCGTCCGGCATACAATAATAAAATAATCATCTTGGCGTTAATAATGTCCCCGTTATTAGCGCACGAGGGCCCGGGGTCCGCCTTGACCTTGATCCAGAATTTGACAGATCAGGTAATTACAGTGGAGCGACTACCATCCGACCTCCGTGACCTAGCTACCAGGGAAACCTGACCAAATTGGACCATGGTAACACATCCCATCGCCTGAATGTGCAGGTTTCATCACGATGTTTTCCCTCACCGTAAGAGTATCGGGTAGCATTCAACTATTGTACATAACTCAGAAAAGAGCCATTGGTACATGGCCCAGCGGGATTCAAACCCGGTACCTCTCGCTTATGAGTTGGATACCTTAACCGCTCGGCCACCGACACTCTTGTCCGGCGAAGCATAATACCTATTTACAGGGTGAATTGTAAAATACTAACAACCAAACACGTAGCTCCTGATGATCTACAACAAAGCAGTTAAATCGAAAATACCACAAGCGCCACTAGATTTCTTTGTTTTTATTTTTCATTGCTTTGTTTTGTACTAACGGCCAATTACACAAACATACATTATATTCGTTTAACCCTTGAAAGAAACGTTTACCCTTAACGTTGGCCAGCTGTGAAGTTAATCACGAATCGTGCTCTCAAAGAGCTAAGTTGTATCGTGGCAATTTAAGTTAAGTATAAGTTCTATTTAAGTTGTCTTCGGTGAGGCTAACTTCGATCGTCAGTTCCCCACACTGGTTAGAGAGGTCAGTACAGGGTAAAGAGTACATCAGGGTAAAGTATGTACATAGTTGAACACTAACCGATACTCTTACGGTGAGGGAAAACATCGTGATGAAATCTGCACATTCAGGCGACTGAATGTGTAATCATGAGCCAATCTGGTAAAGTACCCCTGGTAGTAGGGTCACGGCGGTCAGATGATAGTCTGTCAAACCCTGGACCATGGGCAAGGTGGACCCCGGGCCCGTTCACACGCAACAACCGGGACATTAATGCCGACGGACAGAACGGAGGCGGTATATGCGTTTGATGTTAGAGATTGTTTGTGATTTTTTTTTGCATTCAAAGCTTGCGATTACAATGATTTTTTCAGCAAAAGCCGTACTTGGTTATTTATTTTTAGTTTCATTTCTGAAATCACGAAAACAGAACAAGCGCTAGCAGACCGACCTCCATTCGGTTTATTCGACCAACTACGGGTCCCTGAAAAACGCCTGAGCATTCAGCAAGAAAATATTGCCTACGTGAGTCATTTGCGAATACCTTTGCCCGTGTTGTATACAAGTATACAGAGTGTATACAGTCTGTACTCGTAATGTATACAGTGTCTAATAAAAAAAAGGTAGCAGGTGCAGGTAAGTGTTGCTGGATATGGGTCATATCGGTGTCGGAATCTAATACACCGACAAGCAAAATTAACTAGGTCACTTACATAAACGATTATATCATCTAAACTGGTATCTCAAGATAGTTTAATGGGACCAAAAGTATATTAAATAATTGTTTACCTCGGATCATAATCCATATTTATGTTAGTAACATTGGTCTCTTACAAGACTATGTTAGTAAAAACAGTTAATTCGAATTTTCCATGATCAAGCTAAAATTACCTTAATTTTTGGTTTAACTAGTGGGAATAAAGAAGAAAATGACCTCCAGTGGGCCTATCGGCTATCTCAGTGGACAACTGAATTTGACATAAAAAAATCTGACACTACTCTAATTTGGTAGACGCTATTGCCAGTTTTCAACGTAGATGACGTGGTGTAGAATTATCTAGTGTCAAATACAGTTGTCAACTGAGTTAGCCAATAGCCCCGCTGATCTGTGGCTGAACTTGACATTGTCTGTCAAATTTAGTTCCACTTTCAGCCGGGCGCAAAATTTCTTGGCCCTCTCTCTATAAATATATGACAGATTGACAGTGTGCCTATATTCTCTATAAGTCGAGGCTCCATCTAGGCTCTATGTCCAGTATTTATTTGTTTATTAAAACTTTATGCACAAAAAAGTTCAGTACAGTGGCGGACTTAAAGCCAAAATAGCCTTTATATTTGGTTTAACAGGATTAGTAGGAATAAAAAATAAACGACACCCAGATTTTTTGTTAAACTAATAGCGTCGATGTTTTTGTATAACTTTATACAATGGTTATTATACAGGCCATTAAAATTTTGTCACGATAGTCACGTAACTCGGACCCCTTTAAGCCCCTTTTAAGATAAGGCCGGGGCTTTTACACCCCGTACCTACATTATTTTTCTTAAATTTATTGGCTCCTTTCCCGCCTGTCTCCTTTTGAATATATTTCACTTTTCGAAGTCCCTAAGTCCTTATGATATGCCGTGCGTGAAAGGAATTTGTATTAGCGATCTGTGTAATTGGCAGGTCTTAATTTGTATTTCGTTTGTTGCATTTCAAATTATGGGTGCTTTTTTCGGTTATGTGACATTCATTAGGCCTCGAAGAAATCGCATTAAGCGATAAGCATGTTGCTTCACCTGCTGTTAATTTTAAGTACCCATTGTATTCTTTTGATTGTGCAATAAAGCGTTATTTATTCATTCATTCATTTTATAATGTATGTAACTGTTAACATTATGCTAAAGATTATACATGTATTATATCGCGGGTCCGCACTCCGATATACACCGTCTAACCGTCAGAACGTCTCTCATTTATCTCCCGCGCTAGTGCACATCACATTGTAATTTATTTACAAAAATAACATTACTTTAAAGGTAATGTATAACTAAAACTATAATCTGTTTGAACTGACTTGTCTTATTTGGTGAACAAACAATGCCCAAAATCACGACTTGCCGTACCAATCACGCTACGTATATTGTGTATAGATGTCGAGAATTATACAAGAAACACATAGAATGTGAATTTCAACGAATACTGCTGCACATTATCCATTGAAATTTGAAATACATAATTTCCTTGACCAAATATGACAAGTCAGTCTGAAGAGATTATATGTTAATAAAGAAAAAAATATATATATCATTTTCTTTTTTGTTTCATATCTCCTTACTTTATGTATAAATTAAGTCATTAGAATTGCAATATCTACATAATACTTCTTTTTGCAATTAAAGCTACAAAGAAATATATGTAGAACTAGGTATCTAAATAGGTATCCAATGAAAAATATGATAAAAATACTACTTTTACAAAGTATTTTGTGTTTTTTTTTAATGTATGGGTATCCCATTACATTTAAATCTGGGGACTGAGGAAATACCTCCACCATACAGAATACCGCAGACAAAAAATACTATTTTAACTAGTATTGTGTTCCTGGCGGTGAGTTAGGCCTTCAGAGTACAATGGGTCTGCTGGGAATACTTAGACATTTGTCTTTTTTATTTTATTGATTATATTTGACATTTATCTATATTTGATCAAATTATTTTTTCATATCATTTACATGATAATGAATATTTAGGACAAACCTAAAATAAGTTTTACCATGATTGTGTAATTTACATTTTATTTCCTTTGACATTCATGAGTGCTATGTATAGCCTAAACTGAATAAATTGTTTTGACTTTTGACTTCCGACTTTTGACTTGACATTTGCCTTTTTGCTGCCAGAGCAACGTGTACCGGGGTTTAGATGTGGGCAACGGATTAGCGATACCCCTGGTGTTGTTAATGTCTATATGCAGCGGTGACCACTTTCCATCAGATGGCCCGCTTGTCTGTTTTTTTGACACTAAGGTGGCAAACAAGCTTTTAGCCTGCCTGATGGTAAGCTGCAGTCACCGCCGCCTATGGACGTTTGCAATACCACAGCCGTCACCCACGCGTTGTTTGTCTAGCGTATGACACAATAAAAACAAATAATCATCTTGGCGTTAATGTCCCGGTTGTGCTCTCGAAAACGAGGGCCCGGGGTACGCCTTGACCATGATCCAGGATTTGGCGATCAGGTAATTACCGACATAATAAACCTGTGTATTTAGTTATCTAAATTGCTACAATCACAAAATCAGTTCAATATATGGGTTATGTATAGTCTTACAACTAATTATTTGACCCCTTACTCCATATTGTCATATAGATTATCATAAGGTCGTAGGTCAACTGAACAACAGGTCAGTGGTGTGTGGTGCCGCCACCTCAAAGAATAGCACCACCCCATCTCTTCCCGTGGGTGTCGTAAGAGGCGACTAAGGGACAAATCCGAAAGGTGGGCAGCAGCATCTTTCTGGGTAGATTTACATCAACTGCACTGCGATCTCCAACCCGCCTGCCAAGCGTGGAGATTATGGAAATGACCTCCCCTTTCGTGTCAGAGGCCCGAAGTCCTGCAGTGGATTGTTATGGGCTGTGATGATATGTGGAGGTCTACTGATTAGTTGAGTGACTGTACATAAAAAAACTACATCTACACTTGAAAGACTGAGAGCACGACGCATATATTCCACCCTTCAACTTCTGCAAGAGCCGCCATTACTCCTTACAGGCCAAACCCTCATTTTATTACACTGCCCACGGAATGACAAGTCATTTGTTGTGACCCGAAGACTCTTGCCTAATAGTTGAAGAAGAATTACCTTGCATTACTTTTCATGTTTCGATGTTATAGAAGATATTCTAATCTTATGGCTAGGAATGGCTACAGCTCCTGGCAAAGAGCTATCAATATCAATTTTATTGTGGAATAAAATCTGTAACAATTTGCCAGTTGTCCGGTGACAATGATGCAATATCGGCGACTCGTTAACCGAGGTAGCTACGCGATAAATTAAATTGTAAAATATAAAATTATTATGTACCTGGCCGTGTGGTGTCCGGCAGAGTAGAATAGAACCAACCCCTTACACTAATGGGTGTCGTACAAGGCGACTAATGTTTTCGAGGCAAATGATCAAGAGTCTCCGTAGTCTGGAAAATGGGCAGTAGCATTTTCCATTGTTATATTTAAACACTGCGATCTCCAACCCGCCTGCCAAGCGTGGAGATTATGGCAATAACCTCCCCTTTCGTGGGAGAGGCCCGAAGTCCTGCAGTGGACTGTTACGGGCTGTGATGATGATTATGTACTAGTTCTATTTGCTAGCGACTTCGTCCGCGTAAATTCGGTTACTATGTTCCGGACCCGTTGTCGTCAGAACCACATTAATGGTAAACCATTGCGTATATTACTCGTCATGTAACTTTCTATTGGTTTTTTTTTTTTTAATCAAACGTACAAAGGGACCAGATTATTTATTTAACAGACAAGGGTAAATAGGAAAACAAACAGTGTCATCATCATCAGCATCATCATCATCATCATCATCATCATATCAGCCAGAAGACGCCCACTGCTGGGCATAGTACCGGGACCGACAAACAGTGTAATTAAAAAAAATCCAAAAATTGACAACAAATAAAATATATCAACCCAATCACGGAAAAATCCCTCTGCAAACAGCACCACGTGCAAAGGTACCCATTAACGATCAAATATGTTCTCTTTTGATAAATTAAAAGTTAAAAATAAATAAAAATTAATTAATTTATACTATTTTAGCTAAGAAAGCTACGCACGAGATTTTATTACGGTTTTAAGCGCAGATATTATAAGTAAACGAAAAAATTAATATCCGAAAACGGTTTTGATTTAGTCAATACCGTACTTGGGTCGGAATTTTCGAGAACATTTCTGAAAAGGGGGAATGCTTCCAATCTCCATAAAGAAATCGTTTTAAGTAAGCTTAAACGAGATTCGGTATGAGCCCGACTGGGGAAGTACCTTTACAGAATATCGCAGCTAAATAATACTCTTTTAAATAGTATTGTGTTTCTGCCGGTGAGTAAGGTTTCCAGTGCTCCATAGGGTGGGGATTTGGGGAACCGTGGCTTTGGCAGTGGAGGGGCATTTGCCTTTTTGCTGCCAGAGCAACGTGTTATAGAGGTGGGCAACGTATTGGCGATACTCTTGTTGTGTTGCTAATGTCTATAGGCAGTGGTGACTACTTCCCATCAGGTGGCATCCCTATCGTATGACATAAAAAAAAAAATAGTATCTCAGAATTTATTTAACGATCTCTCCTAGCTAAGCGATATAATTAGCTAAGCAATAAAAATATATCTGGGCGTTAATGTCCCGGTTGTGCTCGCGCACGAGGGCCCGGGGTCCGTCTTGCCCATGATCCAGGATTTGGCAGATCAGATAATTACAGAGGAGCAACTGCTATCTGACCTTCACGACCCTACGCTACCAGGGGCTATTGTTTAACTCAATTGGCAACTGTATCTGACATTAAAAAAATTTACACTACGTCATCTGCGTTGCCCACTGGCTATAGCGTCTACCAAATCAGAGTAGTGTAAGGTTATTATGTCAAATTCAGTTGTACACTGAGATAGCGAATAGCCTCGCTTATTGGATCATGGTTACACATTCAATCGCCTAAATGTGCTGGTTTCATCACGATGTTTTCCCTCACCGTAAGAGCATTCCAACATGCCTTAACCACTCAGCTACCGACGCTCCTAGCTAAGCAATAAGTCACTTTAAATCCTGTTTGCGAGCTTAAATTGCGCAAACTAGCTCAGAACTAAGCTAAAACAAACAGACAGCAGTAAATAACAATATAACGTAAGCCGTATTCATAGTCGGAGACAATATGTTGAACTCTCGAATCCGATCCGCATCCATAGTCCGGATAAATTTGAATTGCGCTTTATTTTACTTAGAGACAAAGCCCTATCATCCTCGCTTCAGTACGGGCTGATAAAGCCCGGTGCTCACTGAGGGGATTCGTGTAATGCGTGTAATGTATAATAGGCAAGCGGTAACTCTTTATTACGCAAAGGGCACAATAATATACACTAATACACACATGTCGTTATGTTGCCGGTAAAAACCAGATTTCGGGATTAACTGGCGTTGAGTTATTTTTAAAAGGAGAGGTCCTTTTATCAACCGGGAGGGCCACAGCACGGCAATGCCAAGTTGTTTATTGTAAGAATTATGTCATTTTAATAAGTGTGCGTTAAAATATGTATGTAATTCTTTGTTTAAATGTTGTGTTGTGGCGTCCAGTTGATAATAAATGATTTATTTATTTAGGTGTTATATGTTTGACGAGTGTATCTGTGGCTTTGTGTATCTGTTTGTGATATCATAGCAACCGAACGGATGGACCGATTTGGATGCGGTCTCATTTATTTAAAAGCCAGATTAATCGAGATAATTCTTAAGTTTGTTTCATTAAAATCGATTCTGTACTTTATATTCATATTCATATTTCTTTATTAGTATTGTTCATACATTGTCCAAATTCAGTATACATGATGTCCTAACTAACAATGCATATATATTGAGTATTTACATCAATAATTAAATAGTATCACAGTCAATAGAATTAATAATAGAATTGAAATTGTCACCTTTAGATATTAATTGAGTATCAATAGTCATCTTAACATGTCACATTACAAAATTAATGAAATGTCAAATTAAAAATTATATTATTATAACATTAAAATAAATCGATATATTTTAGTTCACTCGTCAAGGAACTCACTAATAGAATAATATGCTTTTTGAATAAGTATCGCTTTTAATTGTTTTATAAAACAGTACTCCGTCTTTGCTAGGTGTTTTAGAAAATGTTTGGGTGTAAGTAAACATCGTCAGGAGTTATCCGACTTATTCTGTCGGTTAGGTTATTATTTACAGTATTTAAACTTACAGCGTACAGTAAGCAGTGTATTACATGGGAATTAGATGTTTAGAGTATCCTCTCTTATCTTATCCTCCTACTATAAAATATAATACTTATAATATTTATTTTATCAGAACCATGGAGTCACGGGGTCACGGAGGTCAGATGGCAGTCGTTCCACTGAAATTATAATTAATAACCTTATCTGCAAAATCCTGGATCATGATCAAGGCAGACCCCGGACCCTTGTTGACGCCAAGATGATTTATCTTACTGTTAACACGAGAACGCTCCCAGTGAAACCAGGCCTTTCTATTCAAGGATTCATTTTATGACTTCCGAGTCGTCATTATGCTGGCCCCACAAAGGTCCGAGGAAATTGCTTTCGACGCGAAGTCTGGCTTATAAATCACGAGCCATTTGCTTTGAAATTATTTGGTGATGCGTAAGCGGAAAGTTGTTAAAGGTTTTTATAAAGGTGGTGGCAGAGAAGTGGAGGTTGAGATTTCAGACGAGCCTCAGTCGGACTTGACGAGATAAAAGGGTTCCTTGTTTTTCTACGGTATCCTAAAAAGGTTGGGCCATATTGCGAGGCCCAGTGAAAACCAGCGTTGTGGTTCGCGACAAGCGGCCACAACATTATGCTGAGGAGGGTCCATTTACGCTGGATGCCCACGAAAAATGCCACTTGGAACCCTATAATTGTGTCCATGTTTTATATACCGTTTTTCTTTGTGTTAAATGTAGATTATCATATCGTGGCGTCCTTTGTAATAAATGTTTTATTTCTTTCTGTATATTGCTAATTGTTGCTGGTGTTGCTGATGTCCATAGGCGGCGTTGACTACCTTCCATCAGTTTGTCTGCCGTATTAAATAAATATTATTGGCAGAGTAGAATAGCACCAACCCCTTACACTCGTGGGTGTCGTACAAGGCGACTAATGTTTTCGAGGCAAAAGATGAAGAGTCTCCGTAGTTTGGAAATTGTTATATTTAAACACTGCGATCTCCAACCCGCCTGCCAAGCGTGGAGATTATGACAATAACCTCCCTAAGCCCTAAGTCCTGCAGTGGACTGTTACGGGCTGTGATGATGATTAAAAAAAGCAAACTAGCAACAGACGCTCCGATTCGACCGGAGCCGACCAAACGTCAGTTGCAGTTGATACTAATCCTTGCTCAGTATAAAATAGCGTCGCTTGGTGGTGTTGTGGCTATGTGGCTGTTGGAAACATGGTCGTACGTCCGATCAAGGTCGGCTCGCCCGCGCATCAGAATTAATTAATCCAAAAGCGACTTTAAATGAATGAAAGAAATGTGGTTATTTCAAGCGTTGGCGACGCGCGTTGTGCTGTCAACAAATGACACTAAAATCTGTCCAGACTGACTTATCCTTTTTGATTATGGAAATAATGTATTTAATTGGATAATTTGCAACAGTATTACTTGAATTTGACAATCTATGTGTTACTTATGTAATTTAAGACATCTATACACAATGTACGTAACGTGATTGATACAACAAGTCGTGATTTTAGACATTGTTTGTTCACCAAATAAGATAAGTCAGTCTGGACAGATCATAACACTTGGTATACCTAAGTTGGGCCTAAAGCGCTGTCCTAATTGACAACGGACGTACGACCATAGTCGTACGACGGACATCGCTCGACCAATAGGACACCTCAAAACCGCCCGTCGCACACGATTTAGGAGAGCGCTATCAGCATTAGCGCACGCCGACGCATGATATAAAGTAAAGAACACAAACTCAAATTTATATTTAATTAGGAATTCGTTTCCGATTAGGTTAGAAATGTAAAAAGTTTTTAGAGTTTCATATGCCTCGTGGAAACGTGTAGGTAGACAACTAAAGTTAATTTTGCAACTCGCAAACCTACGTTGAAGATCTCAGTTCTGCTAACTTTTTATTTTAGAAAAGGTCAATGAAAACCCTTAAGAGGACGACCCAGAATAACATTCACTAATCAGATCAGTAATGTTTTCAAAAAATCTGGGGTTCGAAGTGGCAAGAATAAAAGAAGATGTATGAAAATAGTTGTGGATATATGCGAGGCTGTGTCAGGGCAGAGCAAAGTGGCGGTCCATAGTCTCTGCCTATCCCCTCTGTGGGACACAGGCGTGAGCTTTATGTATGTATGTCAATGAACGCATGGTGGGTCACTTCACTTGATGACCCACCCCTGCACACCCATAAACCCTGGGTCTCAAATGCATTTTTGTCTATTATCAACCAAAGCATTTAATGTTCCACTCTGAAAGCATTCCCTTGTAGCTTCAGTGATAGAAATAAAAACAAATGGGTACGTTACGTATTCTTCTCAAAGTTGTATTTTAATGGATGGTTATCAAAGATTGTGTGTGGTGGTTATGGAGCAGGAAGTGTAAGGCGCTGTCCTAATTGACAACAGTAGTGAGACCATGGTCGTGCGACGGGCGGTTTTGATGTATCCTATTGGTCACACGACGTCCGTCATACGACCAAGGTCGCACTACCGTTGCCATGTAGGACAGCGCATACGTGTCTGTCGAAGTTATTTTACAGTTAGTAAGTACAGTCAGTGGTGGATTTACATTAGGGGCAGTCGGGGCTAGTGCCCAGGGCGGCAAATTTTCTAGGGCGGCAAAATTTGGAAAGTGAAAAAAAAATTTTTTATTGTCATCAAAATTTCTCAATATAATTTTTTTATTCTTTTAATTAATCATATATTATTTAATAGATAAATTCAAGAAATTTGACTCGTACAATATTTGTGAAATCGAAGTTTTGTAAATTATAATTGCGCCAGAAGCTGCTTCATTTTTAATACAGTACAAACTTTATATAACTTCTTTACTGCCTCAACGCACCGCTGGGAAATTTTACAATCTCATACCGGAAAAAGAATCGCGTTAAAATCTTTATCTGCAACCAGATGGTCAGCTCGTTATGAAGCTGTTCATGTACTTAATCAATATTTCAACGATCTTCGAGACATTGATTATTATTGAAGAAGATAATGACGAAAATGCAATTACAAGACAAGAAGCTAAAGGTATTCGTATTCAATTGGAACGACTTGAAACAGCATTTATGCAGATACTTTGGCATTTTTTTACTCTCACGATTCAATGCTGTTAGTCAAAGATTGCAAAAAGTTGATTGCAATTTTAAAAGTTGAATTCGAAATCTATGAAAAAGATGCTTTAAATATTTCAGAGATTAAAGAATATGAAACAACAGTTTCTAGGCAAAGGAAGAGAAAATTACATGCTGATGAATCACGGGATGGAGATGTACAACTGTCAGGTCGAGACTACTTTAGAGTCAATACGTTTAATGTCATTCTTGATTTTGAATTACGAAAAAGATGTGTTGCGTATGAAAAGATACAGGAAAAGTTCTCAGTTATAATTGAATTTGGCAATTTGGACAATAGAGAGATTCGTAAACGAGCTGGATGTTTAAGAAAGTTTTATTCTTCAGATCTTGAGTCCTCATTGGATGACGAATTTGTGCACTTCCATGCTTATTGCACTGAAAAAAATTCACCTTCCGATCTTCTGAAACTTTTGCGAGCAAACGACCTTTACATTGAATTTCCGAACGTAGAAATCGCATATCGAATATTCATTACTTTAGCTGTTACAAACTTTGGCGCAGAACGATCGTTTCCTTGTTTAAAAAGGGTTAAAAACTACTAACGTTCTACAATGAGTTCAAATAGACTCAATAGTTTAGCTATTCTATGCATCGAATCAGACGTACTTCAACGTTTAGATTGTGAAGATTTAATCGACCAATTCGCAATTCAAAAAGTAAGGCGTATTTGCCTGTGATAAAATTATTATAATTTATTTTATTTATTTATTTATTTAATTCAGGTAGTAAACAGTCATGTTACATTGCATGAGTTTCCAATCATATAGCTAATAGACCTACAACTACCCTAAATATCAATTATTATAGCACAGAATAAACTGTATTATTATACAGTAACAATTTTACTTAAAAATACCTACTTAGTAAACATTATTTAATTCTATAATTTGTCCTAGTATGCCATGTACATTTTTCTTAAAACTTTCTAAATTATTATGAAATATATCTATATCACCGAATAATATAATATAATTATAAGTCAAGCTGAGTGCAAAATGTATAGCTCTACGAACAAAAACAAATATTTTTTTATGTCATATCAAAGTATATAATATATAATAAGTTATTTGCAATACATTAGATATTTTAATTTTTTATAAATAAGATATCAAAACTACATAACTTTTAGTGATATTTCAATGATGGGGCGGCATTTTTTTCAGTGCCCAAGGGCGGCAAAAGCTTAAATCCGGCCCTGAGTACAGTGGTGTAAACCGATGGGATAATAGCAAGTTAACTTGGCTTGCAAGCTGGGATGACCTTTGGTCTGGAACGCCACGTGTGTCGATACCCTCGCGCCGTCCCATCTTCCAGTAACCGCGTGTTATGCTAGGGCCGGTGCCGCCTCAGATGAAAACGCCAAACGACGCAAATACGTGAGCCTTGGTGAGGACCACATATTTGCGCCATTTAGTGTGGAAACCCTTGCGCCGTGGGGACCAGGCGCACACTCTTTATTTCGGGAGCTAGCTAAGCGTCTGGTCGATGTTACTAAAGAGCAGAAGGCTGGCCTCTACTTCGGACAGCGAATTAGCCTCGCCATTCAGCGAGGCAATGCGCAGTTTTCCTAATACAGTTCGTTCTCATCATCATAATTTGCCTGCCCTTATCCCATTCATTTGGGGTCGGCACAGCATGTTTTCTTTCTCCATTCATCCCTATCCGCTGTCATCTCCACGCTCACCTCTCGCTCCCTGATATCCCTCATCACACAATCCATCGATCTTTTCTTTGGTCTTCCCCTGCGCATCCATCCACATTCATATTCAATACCCTTTTGGTGACATGATTTTCTAAACGTTCGTAAATCCTAATAGAGAGAGAAATATAAATTAACACTAGACAACGTAGAAACCTTGTAGTTACAAGTACCAATAAAATTTTATTTTATTTTTATTTATTTATTTCCCTACAGTTTTACAGCAATAAAATTTAGTTATAATTGTACAATTCAAAGTTGTAATGCCAATAACAAAACTGCGGTTTAAAATTTTGAATATCAAACCATATTGCAGTCCAGCAGGTATAGCTCCTACCGTTCCATTTATGGGTTACATTAGATAGGGGTATTTATGAGGTAAAAAAAATAAAAATAGAGAAACAGAAATAGAAATGCAGGCCCATCCCATGCGACCTTTTTACGTATGACGCTTTTATAAAAAGCTTTTATACGAAACCTAATTTGCAGTAGTCTGCGCAAATGAAAACGAGAACAACAAACTACAATTTAATTTTAGTTATTTCTACAGCAAAACAACAAAGCAAAGCTATTGCAAATGTTTGCGGCACTAAAACTGGCTTTTGTACGCTTTTTATGTTCAACGCAATTGCTCTGTTACTTTTCTCTTATTTCTAGCACCGAGGTCTTTAGTCTGTAAATGTGGAAATGTAGAATGGGTGACGGGTCGCCTCGAAAGTAAGAGGTACCAAGTTCGATTTCAAGTGCGGCCATGTAACAATGTATATTTTTCTATATTCTATATTCTACATATTCTATGTATCTTTTTTAGAGTCATGTACATTGACTACATAATATACATTCGGTGAGCGAAAATATTGTGATGAAACCTTCAGATTCAGGCGTCTGAATGTGTAACCATGATCCGATTTGGTCAGGTTCTCCTATTAACGGCGTCCATCTCCATTAAACTGGCTTTCAAATACAAACCGCATCAAAATCGGTCCATCTGAAAAGCCTCATGCCCGTAATTGCGCTGGCTACCTAATCCTTCAAACCGGAACCCAACAATGCAAGCATTGTTGCTTGGCGGCAGAAATAGATATGGCGGTGGTACTCACCCAGGCGGACTTCTCAGGCTTGACAGAGTCCTACCACCTTCACCGGCACTGGAGTTCGAACTCGATATACCCCTCGTTTACAAGTCCGACCGGACGAACTCTCATATTCCCCTAACCACAAAGCCTCCCGTTTGTCTAACCGATTAGCTTAATTAAAGGTCAAAATACATTCAAGCCAACATACCACTGGAAATGTTTCGTGCAGTGTCCAGTTCGGGCTCACAAATCACTGGTTACATTCGTACGTCCGAGCGAGCTTGACGTTTAGTTAAACACGGTATAAATTCAATTTCGCCCGTTGCAACCACAATCCCGAATTTACAAGTCTATTAGTCTGGCATTGTTTTACGTGACAGGTAATGGAAGCCTTGCAATGGGACATCATCGCAATCGAATCTATGTTATTTTAAAGAAAGGTCACTTCAAGAGTAGAATATACAAGAGAACAGAGAGTAAAATAGGGGGGAGAAAACCTCATTGACAAATATATCCACCTATCATGACAATTTAGTGTTAAATAAAACCAATTTGACAAGCTTTTCTGGACAAATTTTCACTTTTCGCCTGCTAAGAGATAACGTTTATTATACAAAAACATGTAAAATTGTCACGACAAGTCGACATATTTGTAGGTTTTTCAACAAATTTGTCAGTGATAATCTGTATCAAAAAGAAAATTGAGAAATTGTGAATTTGCAACCTGTCAAATGTCATTGCGCGTTTATTAAATAGGCCCCAGGTGAGCTGGCTGTCAAATGTCTGGCTCAAAGATATTGGACGTAGTGCATACATGGAGCCTCGACCTGTAGGAATATACACTGTTAGTCTGACACAACTCTATCCAGACTCAATGTCTTATCTTACAAAAAGCTAGACCTGTATATAGGTGGTTATGGAGGGGCATTTGACAACTTATAGCCGTCCCTTTTGGACACGTTATATGCACAATTAAAAAAGCAATCTAAATATACATTGTGACTTCCGCTGTAAGTAGGCTCCTCCTATGTCAAATTTCATTGGCCAGGCTAGTCTAAAAAAAATACAACTCTAAAGTAAAATAAAAGGATATATATTTCAACTGTAATTGAAACTACCAGGCTATCAGACACCACGAGGTAGTATTTCCAATCTTCACAAACAACGCCAATTGTAGGTAACACGTTGAAAAATGTTCCTGCTACCTGCAACGGGCTCTAGCGAACCAAGTAATTAAGGAAAACCACGCGGGCGTCAGTCGGTGTGCTCATTTATTTGGTATAGATATAGTGTAGATTCTTTCATGAACGGAAGTTGCAACTTAAGGCCATGTATCCCAGAATTTGAGTTTTTTTAGAGACATTGAAAATAGCGCTCAAAAAAAAGTATTATAAGCAACTCGTTCCAGTTTGGTCTGTAAGTGTAAATAAAAAAAGAGGCCACCTGGCACTAGAGGATATCTCCCTGACAAACAGGGTTACTTTACAATGGATCAAGGGTCACAGCTATTCAATGGGGAACGATGTCGCAGAAGAGCTGGCAAGAAAGGGATCAGGGATGGAAACTGCTGGTCCTCCTCCGTCCCTACCCCTCTCTTTTAATACACTGCGAGCATGGGTGAACAAACACGCCATCCAGCACAACAAGCGTTGACAAAACACGTCAGAAGACTAACTAATAAACTGCTAGATCTTAAACGGAAGGAACGCAGGACAGTAGTTGGTACAATAACAGGACACCTCTACCTAAACCGACTACTGTTCACAATAGAAACTACAGACAACCCTTTGTGCAGGGGATGCCTAGTAGACGAAGAAACAGCGGCCCATGTGGTCCTGGAGTGTGAGGGACTAAAGGACTACAAGGCAAAAGTGGCATTAGGAACGGGGCCCCTGCGAGAGATCTGCGAGCGTCTGAAGACACTGCTGAACTTCTGGGGGGGCTAGGCTGGCTAAATAAGCATGCCTTAACTACATACAAGGGACAAATTTTGAGTTCAAGAGCGGAAAAGGAGCCCATTAACCTATAACCTATAAGAGACCACCTGCCCTATAAATATGTGGAAGTTTAAGGTACGTGGTTCATCAAAGGGTCAGCAGGCTCCATGCATCCTTACACATTTTTATAGCTATTACTCGCAGATTGCAAATATAAATTGTAAGAGACAGCTGTCGATATGCAATTTTCCTGTTACTCGAGGACGGTCTATCCTAACATTATAAGTTTTATTTTTATTTACTTTGTTATTATTATGGTAATTTTTGCCCCGTTGTTCTTCGCAACTGTATCTTTTCGGCGTTGTTGTTTGGAACAGTTAAAAAATTTTTGGAAAAAAGAACTTACATTTCAATTCCTCCCATTTAGCCCCATGGAGCCGATGGAGTAATTATTATTATTTTGGAGTTAATGTCCCGGTTCTGTTCTTGCGCACGAGAGCTCGCGGTCCGCCTTGCCCATGATCCAGGATTTGGCAGACCAGATAATTACAGTGGAGCGACTGCCGTCTGACCTCCGTGACCCTGCTACCAAAGGAGCCTGACAAGATTGGATCATAGTTACACATTCAGTCACCTGAATGTCCTTGTTTCATCACGATGTTTTCCCTCACCGTATGAGCATCGGTTAGTGATCAACTAATGTACGGGCTCCGTTAGCAAGTTAAGTAATTAGGGAAAACTACGCGACCGTCAGTTTATGTGCTCGTTTGTTTAGGATAGAGTGATAGCATTTTAAGCAATGGTGACTCCATGTGCCACCAGGGCCTCAAGTCTGCCAATTTACTAATGGTTCGATTGAATTGTAATCACAGCTCAATGGCAGTTTGACACTATTTTGGTATTCCGCTATAATTAAAAATGCCGTTGCGCTGATATTGCGATCCAATTACAATTCAATGGCGCCAAGTAAATTACCGGACACGAGGTCCAGAATTCAAGGTGTACTTGGGAATAACTCTCCCGTTTCGTAGGATTCCGTCTACCTTGTAAGTGGCAAGTTTTCCAGTTTTCATTGAATTTTCGATATTACTAAGTAATGGCACTAGTAATTACTATATGCTAGGGGTTGACTAGGCATACTACGGATGGTCTGTCTTCATTGGTTCTTGCCCTAAATGAGAATTAGAACATATAAATTTAAAGGGTGGTTACTTATAGTTAGGACTATAACTATTGAATCAAATAATTTGGTATGTACAAGGGAGGCATAATTTGGCCAACAGTGGAGAGCTTTAAATAAGAGAAAATAAGTAAATAACAGTCAGCGTCGCTGTCCGTATTCTGGCCAAAAAGTCAATAGTCAAAGTCAAAAGCTTTTTTGCCAGAACATAGTAAACACAAGGTTATAAATTATTACATTAGATTCTTATGTACGTTTCCACAGACCTCCACACACAGGTCGCCGCCGTGAAAATCATACAAACGAAAAGGCAATTTCAAGTTCAAAAGTCCTAGAGATCGAAGTATCCTGTCTCTGTAAGTTACGAATTAATAATTTAGTCGATCTACCAGCCTCGTCATTTGAGCAGCTCCATTTCAAACCCCAAAGTTCGTTACGGCTCTAGTCGGTATTAATTACTTACATAATTTCCCAAACTCCGGAAAGGATCCAGAAACTTTTTGAGTGCTTTTTCTTTTCTTTGCTACCAGACTGCCAACGTAGGGTTATGTTTTTCGAGCGTATCTTGTATGTATGTTTGTTTTCTTAATTACCTCTTATCTTCCAAAGAGCTAGATGGATTTCGACAGTAAGGAATCTTTAGTAGTGTTTAGATGAATCAGCCAATTAGATTTGCCTCAAAAATGCAAGTGTCCTTCGATATCTGTGAAAAAAATCAATATGGCGGATTTTGGGCACCAAATGGTGATGTAAAAAACATTCCCAATACCCATTGATTAAAAAAAACATTTGGAGAAACAGAACAAAATCATCCTAGAACATCCACAAAGTTGCTTGTGCTCAACTCTGCTGTTCTATCTCTCTTCTTTACTTCTGTTACGGTTGCCTGTAAGAGATCGCTTGTTGCATTAAGGCCGCCTTTGCTCAACTGTCTCTTACTAATTGTAACTGTACTGTATTATGTTTTTGTATGAGCAATAACTGCCAAACTGAAGTGGGACTGGGCTGGACATGTATTTCGCATGTACATTCGCATGCCAAACGAATTGTGGGCAAAAATATCCACTGACTGGACCCCACAAAACGTAACAAGGAAGCGCGGAAGGCCTAAACGGAGATGGCGGGACGAGTTGGACGCCTTTTCTAAGGATTGGCCGAGGCAAGCATCCGACCGCGAGTCGTGGAAGATCGAAAGGGAGGCCTTTGCCCTGCAGTGGAACAGAAATGGCTAAAAATAATAAATAAATAAATAAATGAGCAATAAAGTGTCTTTCTATCTATCTATGTAAAGGCATTACATTCGCAAACAAGCGACATTCTAGATTCCGTTCCATCCACGCGTCCTGTCCCAAGGGTAACACAAACAATACTCGACATATGTAAACAAAAGTCAGTACGCCTACGAGATATTGAAACCAAGATTATAGTTTATAGTGGAGCGAGGTTGACAGCTAGGGGACCTATATTCATCAGGGGATTGGTGTACTACCATGTTTCTATCTTGGCTTTCAAATGACGACCTGAGTGGTTCAGTTGAACATGCCGGTCGCCACGCAGAGGTCACGGATTCGATTCCCGGTCGAGCAAAAATTGAAATTATTAATTTTGATTTCTGTTACGGGTCTGGGTGTAGTATGCATAATAAGTATACATTTTAAAAAGTATATA
The DNA here is from genome assembly GCA_905147135.1 of Blastobasis lacticolella. Classification (NCBI taxonomy): domain Eukaryota; kingdom Metazoa; phylum Arthropoda; class Insecta; order Lepidoptera; family Blastobasidae; genus Blastobasis; species Blastobasis lacticolella. The sequence continues at coordinate 12,971,822 of LR990063.1, forward strand.
AGTAGTTTATACGTTATCTAACACCCATAAAAACAAGCTTTGCTTTCTAGATGGCGCTGTGTAAATTTGTCAAAGAACATTTATAATTATTTATTATTATACTTAGCTTATCTGCAACCCCACGTAAGACCCCGTCTAGATATTTTTAGGGTTCCGAACGTCTAAAGAAAAAAACGGAACCCTTATAGGATCACTTTGTTGTCCATCCATTTGACCCCGAAAAAATAATATGACCCCGCGGGAAGATTCAATGTTAATCCGAACTGCGTGCGCGTGAAAATCGCGGCGATAAGTTTATTTGCACAAATATTTTTTCGTTCTTAAGTACCCAGAGTAGTAAACTAGATTCAAGCGACCGAATGTGTTATCATGATCCAATCTGGTCAGGTTCTCCTGGCAGCAGAGTCACGGAGGTCAGATGGCAGTCCCTCCACTGTAATTATCTGATCTGCCAAATCCTGAAACATCTAATCGTATCTTAAAAATGTACAATGATCACTTTAACGACATTGACATTTTTACTAGTTCAGCAAATATATTTAGGGATAAAATTATCCAGAAATTACAAAATATAGACATAGTTGGTGCAGTCTAAGATCAATAAAGTGATTCTCAGTTTGTATAAAACTTTGTGTAAATAGTTAGAGTTAAAGTGGGTATACTTGATTGTGCTCTGTCTGAAATGGTAGCCCTGATATGAGCAGTCAGAGGAGCATTAACAAGTAAGAAGTTAATATTTTTTGTTTTTGTTTTCTTTTTAGTAATATTTGAGAAATGTTTTTCTGACTGTTTGTGTGGGGGGGAGTTTCAGAATTTTGTTTTTCCTATCTGTGGGAAACGGTGTTGGTTACACAATAAGTAAATTAATGACAATGTATCTATTGTAGTTAAAATAGATTGTGTAATTGTTTGTTTCTCCAAATAAACTAAAAAAAATAAAATAAAAACATGGTCAAGGAGGACCCCAGGCCCTAATGCGCGAGAACGCAACCGGGACAATAACGCCAAGATGATTTTAGTACAGCAGATAGACCTATCCTTTCACATATAAGGGTTATTCAAATCGCTCCAAGAATTTTCTTATTAGAACGCGGAATTTCCTTGAGAGATTTATTATTTGTGCTTGTCACGAACGCTTTTACTGCCTCATACGGAGTACGTTGCATGCCTCGCTGGGTAATTATTGCCTTAGGAATACCTAGCTTTGATGTGCTAACTGGTGTTATATTATAAGCAGATATGTGAAGGGTGGGAATGTTTGTTGCTACGTAGCGATAAACGAGCAGACACCCCCACCTGATGGTAAACTGTAACTGTCGCCTATAAATCGAATCTGTGCGGAGGTTGTTAACGCGGTCATTCTTTGACGGCGTTCCATGAAGTCTGGGTGTATGTTGTTTGTGTGATTCTTGTTTGTACCTACTATAGCTGGGCTTCGATTCTGGTACGGAAATCGTCTCAGTTGCAATAACATTACAATTGCATCGCATGTCAAACGTGTGATTGGTATTCAAATGACAGATGTTGAGTTGCAACTTTCATAAGTTCGAACTTTTCAGCAATTCGTTTTCTGATAGTTTAGTTGCATTATGGTTGCATTACTAAGTTGCATCTTTCTTAGTTGTCAAACTGCCTTCAATTCTGTCAACAAAAAAGTGTCAACGGTCGAATCATGATTTAACTGCAATTTAACTGGGATGATGCTGTGATGTTACTGTGACAGACTCGATACCTCGACGTGGTTATAGTAACATCACAGTTACATTGCAACATGATAACAACTGCATTGCACACCAGAATCGATACCCTGTAGGTGTTAGATATGTACTTCTCTATTTCTTATTATTATTTTCTCATTTTAAATCTATTTGATAATTTACCTAAGTGCCTATTGTACGCGCTACTGCGTGTTTGTGTGCTTGTGTAGCTTTTTAAATATGTTGTCTTTACTGGCGAGGACATATAATTGGCTTACTGTTTTATACTAGAACTTTATACATTGTAATGTACAGCTGTTGGTACTCCTACAAATAAATAAATAAACAAATAAGTAACATCTACGATTCAAGCATTTAGGTTGCAAGTACCAAAGCAGAACCGCAGATGCGTTGTCACTGTAAGGACTAAGATGAAATGGCTCAATGTATACATAGGCAACGGTTTCCCAAGCAGCACTGGAGATCTTACCACCGGCCAGGAATGGTGATAATATATTATTATGTATGGCTGCGGTGTAAGATGGAGGTACTTCCTTAATCGGGGGCTTTAAATTCTAACAGAATATCCGGCTATGCCCTACCTCTATACAGTTTGATATCCACCATCCCAGTCCCTGGGGATGACAAAGTCTTCACTCACCACAGCGCAAGTTTGTAGATACAACATTGTTATCTATGAGGTCCTGTGGTGTTCCATTAAAAAGCGACTGTGGATACTCAAAGGGATTGTAGGTCCGGGGTGTGTCTTTTCTTAGGCAATCCCACATATCCACATCTCTCTTCTGTTTAAAAAGGTTCAAAAAGGCATGACAAAGTTCCTATTATTGCAAAATAATATGTTGATGAAAATGGCAACCAGGCAAACAGCAACCTACGTCCTTTTAATATTGGTTTTTATGCGAACAACTCCTCATTGTGTTCCCCTTTTCCTTTGGACTCATTCATTCCACTGAGACAAGTGGAATTAATAACAACCCTTTTGTTGGAACGCAGAAAAAGGCTGTGTAGAAAGAAAAAAGGTTTCTTATTGTTCTTTGTAAGTATTACCTATTTAATTCTTCAAACATTTAAGTAGTTTAGTCCTTAAATCCTTTTATCTGTACCCTTTAAGTGGTATGATTTTCATTGTATGTAACCTTTGATGGACATTATTTTAAACGGTTACTTACTTCGCTGGCTCAGCGACCCGAAGTGGATCTTGGGCTCCGACACAAGAATTCGCCATTTGTCCCTATCCTGCGCCATTTGTCACCCACGCGTTGCCGACCCCGTAAAAACTTTGTTACATTTATTTATTAAGTATCTCATTTTAAAGCCTTACATTTATCAATATTATATTAATTATGTAAATCTATAAAAGAGAGGTAGGGCATAGCGGGGTATCTCGTTCGAATTGGAGCCGCCCGACTGGGGAAGTACCTCCACCTTACAGAATATCGCAGCTTAATAATACTCTTTTAAATAGTATTGTGTCTCTGCCGGTAAGTAAGGTTTCCAGTGCTCCATGGGGTGGGGATTTGGGAAACCGTGGCTTTGGCAGTGGAGCGCATTTGCCTTTTTGCTGCCAGAGCAACGTGTTATAGAGGTGGGCAACGCATTCGCGATACTCTTGGTGTTGCTTATACCATAAGTTGACCATCTCTTCTTTTTTTTTATGTCATACGGTAGGCAAGCGGGCCACCTGATGGAAAGTGGTCACCGCCGCCTATGGACATCAGCAACACCAGGGGAGTCATCAATGCGTTGCCCGCTTCTGAAGAGATCTCTAATATACCTCTTGTATAGCTTCAGTTTTAGTTCCTATCGAAACGACAGATGAAGGAGGTTGTATCTTTCGACGCCGTCATACTTATGCAATAAAAAAATTACCGGAGCTTGGTTTGCTACACGTCCATTGTAGTCATATACATTTTTGTAATGGAATTTATGTTTGTTATGGAGTTAAGCTGGAAAATGTTATCCTCTTAATTTTAAGGAACTTTTGGAAGCCGACTTTTTCCCGATTTTTTTTAAACTTGGCTCCTAAAATAAATATTTAAAAAAAAACATTTTTTTGTCATTTTAAAAATACCCGAATTTTAACCTTCGAAGTGCAAGCAAAACCCAGTTTTATATAAGTACCAGTTGACTCGGCGCGACTTCGTTCGCGTGTTGTCATACCCCTACCCCTACTCTACTCTACTTCTACCCTACCCCAGCCTTTTTTTTTTATACATACCTTGTCCAGACTTGTACAAGCAAAAAAGAGTGAGTTAAATGTGTAGCCATTCTGAAATAATGCGCGAACATGCAACATTTTGATACCTTGATATTATTGCAATTTTCCTTCTTTGTCTCTTCTTCTTAATCTCTAATTTTGTAAAGATATAATAAAGCTGATAATGTAGCTTTCAATATGTGAAATTATTTATAAAATCAGTGAAGTAATCTTTGAGTTAATCCATTATAAACAAACTAACAGTCAAATCTTTCCTTTTTATAATGGGTATTAAAAGTATTTATGTAACAAGTATAAACTATAAGTAAAAGACATAAAGAAAACTGTGTTTATCTCGTTCGCCTTTGTCCTGCTTCAAACCAGTATAATAAAAGTTTCAAATGCCACTGAAGCTCAAGGCATTATGAAACAGAGTGGTGGTACAGTCGCGTTCAGCAGTGCAAGAGCACGTTTAGAAAAAAAATTTTTGGAGCTACTGCCACATTCAGGATATTAGGTTCATTGTTAAAGAAATGGAATTGGCTAAAAGAAGGGTCCTCCTAAAAGCTGGGCACCAATAACACATTCATAAACTGCAGTTTGTAAAAAATACAAAAAAATAAAAAATATGTATGAAATAACAATATAAATGAAATTTGCTTTAACGAATTTCAATATTTTGTCTTATAAATGAAAATGAAAATACTTTTTGATAAATATAGCCTCAAAATCTTATTTTTTATTTAGTAAGTAGGTATTAATGTACGGTTACAATAAAAATAAAAAATAATTCCGCAAAGTGATTTTGATACTATTTTGATTTTAAATTATGTTATTACGTTTCGAATAGTAAGCTACATGCTATAAAACCTTTTAACAGTTGCACAGGAATATGGATTTTAAGGTTGTCACGCACATGGCCGTGTGGTGTCCGGCAGAGTAGAACAGCACCAACTCCTTACACTCGTGGGTATTGTACAAGGCGCCTAATTATTCGAGGCATAAGATCTAGTCTCCGTAGGCTGGAAAATGGGCAGCAGCGTTTTCCACTGTTATATTGCAAGCCGGTTAAGCATGGAGATTATGGCAATAACCCTTAGAGAGGCCTTTAGTCTTGCAGTGGACTGTTATGGGCTGTGATGATGATGCACTTATGAACGCGACTGTACCTATCTATTGGTGAAGGGTCTCAGAACATTGTTCGAGTGGCTTGAGTGGTACTTCTCCGTCGGACACTTCAAGTTTCGCCTTGAATCTGCAGGTCAACCCTTTGATGGATATTTTTAAGATATCCAGCATGGATAGTATGTCTAAGCTTGCCTTAACTTTTCTCATTGTTTCGGGTGTGCTGTATTATGCTATGTATTGTGACCAAATGTACCGTGCCATGGGTGATATAGATGTAATTGATGTAATGATTTTTATTTTTTATTATTTATTTAACTTGTATGCCCTGGAATTTGAATCTTGGAAGCCTAATTTCATACGTCATTGGCGTTCAATTGAGCGTCAAGGGAGCGTCGGTGGCTGAATGGTTGCGGCATTGTACTCGTAAGCGAGAGGTACCGGGTTAGAATCCCACTGCCATGTACCAATGATCTTTTCTGAGTTATGTACATTAGTTGAATACTAACTAATGCTCTTATGGTCGGGAGGTACAACGAACTAAATAAAATGCCTAAAATAAATTAAATGAAAACAAAATGGAATAAATCGAGGTAAATCGGAATTAATTTTAATTAATCGACATCATCATCACAGCCCATTACAGTCCACTGCAGGACTTAGGGCCTCTCCCACTAAAGGGGAGGTTATTGCCATAATCTCCACGCTTGGCAGGCGGGTTGGAGATCGCAGTGTTTAAATATAACAATGGAAAATGCTGCTGCCCATTTTCCAGACTACGGAGACTCTTGATCTTTTGCCTCGAAAACATTAGTCGCCTTGTACGACACCCACGAGTGTAAGGGGTTGGTGCTATTCTACTCTGCCGGACACCACACGGCACAATAATCGACATAAATAGGAATATATCGGGATCAGTTGGCATAAATCGAGACAATTTGGGAAAAATTTGAGTAAAATGGAATAGATCGGCATTAATCGAAATAAATCGGACTAAACTGGGATAAATGAAGATCCCGATTTATACTGATTAATTTCATTTTCCTACATTGAATTTCATTTTTTTTCGTTTTATTTTATTTGGGAACGGTCTTGCGACCATGATTGTACGACGGGCGTCGTACGACCCATCTTAAGACAGATCAAAAACGTCGTGCAATGAAAGTTTGTGATGTAAACATGTTTTTCATTTGAGAACTTACGATTATCACTGAAATTTAATTGTATTAATACGGATAATATTCATTTCTTATTCGATTACGGACTAATTTTTCAATCCTCAGATAAAACATATCAGTCTGATAAGTTATTTCGTGACTAAAATGGAATCGTATCGGTACCATTTAATTTTGTGGAATAATAGTATGTTTTAATTTGGTAGTATATTACTTTATCGGGCAGATAAATTTTATCTGAGGATTGTAAAATCAGCCCGATAATATGGGTTATCTTTATCTGTCACTGAAATTATCGAATTTGAAGGAAAGCATAGATGAACTACAACATTTAGAGCCACACGAACTCATTGGGTTACTATAAAACCTTCGGAAACGAGCGCCTTCATTCCAAAAGTAGTTCCCATCTACGCCTTGGTACTTGGTAGGGATCGAGGCTGCGACACATTCTTTTGTATTAGCTGCGAAAGTTGGTGAAAGGAAAATGAGATGCTTTGACGCCGCGAAAATGTTGGGAAATGTTACTCGGCGGATTCCTGCGCTGTTATGCTTGCCTGGTACTTTTTATGTGTGAGGTTGTTTTAATCCACGCTGTATCGGTGTAGTCTCTCTGGATGTGTGGAGGTGCATCTGTCTGATACATTGTAGCTTCCGAACGGATGAAGCGATTTAAATGTTGTTTTCTTTATTTGAGAGCCAGTTTAATCGATATTGAAATGAAATGAAATGAAATGAAAATAAATTTATTGTCTCAGGTCATTTCATTTCATATTTTCATTTCATTTCATTACATAATCAATATTGTTCTTAGCATTAAAATCGGTTCAGTAGTTTACAGAATATTGCAGAATATTATCCAGGGTTATCCATAGGCGTGGGAAGGGGGGGCCGGGTGGGCCGTGCCCACCCCAGAATGCTCTGGTGCCCACCCCAGGATGTACCGTATGTACATATGTACATAAAAACTTCATGCAAAATAATTACAACCCAGAAATCCTCAGGGGCCAGCCCCCCTGGAAAATAACCCTAGATACGCCAATGGGTAATTTTATAACAAGCCTTTAGTTAACTTGTTACTAAAATTACAAAGGTCAGGGTTTTCAAGCCACCCACTTCACGGCATTCAATTGAGCTGAAAATAGGTATTCCGCATCGAAATCAGTTCATCTGTTCGGGAGCTGCAATGCCACAGACAGATTCACAGATGTCCCAATCTACAGATACACACGACAAACTATAAGAACCCTCTTTGGTTGAAAATTAGCACATAAATGGGAGAAAATAGTTTTACTTATTACAATAGTTTATTTACGTTCAACGTGTGATAGACACCAGTCTTATATAAAAATCTATTCTTTATTCTTTCTTGCTTTAGTTGCGTTCTGGCATACTACTGGTATGGTATAGTAAAATAATTAAAACAATTTTCACTCCATCCCCAAGTGGGCCTAGAACACTTCCCTGCGACACACCTAAATAGGCATTAGTGCCTAAGCTCCACAAATCCGGAACAATGCACTGTGTTTTATCGGGTATTTTTGTATTAATAATATTATTTTTATATTGTATTTTCATTTTTTTTCTTGTTATCTATTGACATTTAATCACAACATGAAATTTTGGATAAATAGCCATCGTTGCTTTCTTTCCAGGATGGATAGTTTTGACGAACAACTTTAAACAATGATCTTGATTACAACGTTCAATATTACACGTTTTTGGGCTTTTTATGCGCGACGACTACCAGGTCAGAGAGGAGCGTGGATGGCCAAGTGTTTAAGGTATCCGACTAGTGAGCAAGAGCTACCGGGTTCGCATCCCACTGCGGCTATATACCATGACTCTTTTCTGAGTTATGTAAATTTAGTTATATGCTAACTACCGGTGAGGGAGCACATCGTGATGAAACCTGCACTGACTGACAACTGAATGAGTAACCATGATCAAATCTCGTCAGATTCCCCTGGTACCCCTGGTGACCCTACGGTCACGGAGGTCGAATGGCAGTTACTCTACTGTAATTATCTGACCTGCCAAATCCTGGATCATGGTCAAGGCGAACACTGGGCACTCGTGCGCGAGAGCACAACCGGATCATGTTAGAGAGAAGCTGATTCACCAGAGCCTCGTCCATCTGTCAATAAGGGACCGCGAGCAGAAGGTTTTGGACCCTCGAGATGATGGTGGGGCGTGATAACCCCCAACAACCACGGATACCATTTACACTGAAAGTATTCCACGCTCGATAAAATTCTGCTCAAATGAGGTGCTTCCCTCCCAAAACACCTTACTGTACCTACATCTTTCTGTAACCTATGGAATGCAATAAATATATTAAGTATTAAAAGCATTTTGAAGACAAGCAGTGCATAGCAGACTTGCTGTTACAGTGACAAAATAATAAAAATCATCGCCCTAAAATATTTTTGCGTTTATTCCCTTTTTGGTATGGATGACGAACTTCTTGTAATAAAAAACAATTGTCGCGCAATTCCCCGCCAATTTCTTTTTAACCAATAATTAAGTTACTTATTTATTTATATCAGATTGAATCAAACTACCATGGCCGATCTGGAAGGCGCTAAATATACAGCGAACCCAGGTGGGCCGATGTAAAGATAATCTCTTTAGGTGGGGATATACAAGTGACAGTTCTCAGTGCGACTGTGGCATATCTCCGCAAACAATGGCCCACCTCGTTTCATGCTCGGTGTGTCCTAAAACTTGTACCTTGGAGGACTTGTTCGAGGCTAGTTCTAACGCTGTATGCGTAGCCGAATACTGTAAATAATAAAGTGTAAGTCAGAGTTTAGTCCATCGACTCGGTTAGAAAAAGAAGCATGAATCATCCCACTGCTGGGCAAAGGCCTCCCCTATTTTTCCAAAGAAGAGATGAGTTGTTGGCGTTGGACAGGGACTGGCAAACCATAGCAAACGATCGCAAAGTATGGAAGAATTGAGATTCTTATGTTTAAAAAAATATAAACTTCGAAATTCAAAAATTTATGAGCGGCCAGGAGCATATAACTTTCAGTGTGCTCTATACACAATGAGAGTGCCAGTAAATGCGAAGTAAATTGGAGTCCACGCCCTCACAAAGACTCGAGTGTAAATTTCGAGTGAATGCTTTTAATTTGCCGCCTTTCCAAACAAATGACGCTCGCCGGTCATTTGGTGCCATTTTAACGGCTGAAAGCTCGCCATTCATTTGTTACTATTATTCTGATGGGTCTTTTAAATTACTTCCGTTTAAAAATATGGTGCTTTAGTCTTTTGTTTGTTAGGTAATAGTAATATTATAACGAAAGTGACAGAAGAAGTGGGGTAATATCGACCAAGCTTATCAAATATTTTCTGAACTACCGATCCGATTTTAATGAAACAAAGATAATAACAATTTTGATTAAACTGGCTTTAGAATAGAGAAAACCGCATCCAAATCGGTAAATCTAGAGCTACGGGAGCTCGGGAGCTACGATGCTGCAGACAGATACACAAAGCCACAGATACACACGAACTTATAACACCTTTTTTCGTACCTTAGTACGTAGTGTGGTTTTTTAACATTACGATGACAACCCATAACGAAGACACATTTTTGACTTTATATTATAACAATACATATTATAATGGTCATAATGAAATTGTACACATTTTGGAAAATAAATAAATCTCCTAACAACGATTAACTGAAGTCCATCGCCTGTGTTCATGAAATATGGAATATTGCTATATTTGTCTTTTTTTATATAATTTGTATTAGAAACCTTTGTTCGTCATTTAGTGTAGACAGTGTTTAAGTTGACTCTCTGTAAATGCCTGCTTTATCTAAGAACCTTCTACGATGTCCGTAAAAGTGGTTGTCTGGAGGAGATGGCTTTTAGCGATAATACGATCTTTGTACTATATTGTCTTACTGTAGCTATGTTCTACTGTCCTTGTATGTACAGTAAAGAGTTATAAATAAATAAATAAAATATCTAAATCTAAAATCTAAATCAACCCGGCTTGATTTGAATTCGGTAGAACAACGTCTGCCTAGCGTCTCCGCCTTCGGGGTAATAAGAAGGAAGCAGTGTAGATAGTTTGTTCACGCAAATACTACTACTCTTCGCGTTCATGAGTCGAAAATTTATGTTCACTAATTTGTCTCAAAGAAAAAACATAAGACACCACACAACATAAGACATCATGCGTGTGATGATGTGAAAATACTGGAAGAAAGTAGTTAATTTGTCCCAAAAGTGACACAAGCATACTTGTATATGTAAAGTAGCTTTACTATGCATTGCGCATGTATCATATCTGTCACCCGTATTCACAAATGAGTGTAAGACGTAATCTCGATAAACAAAGCACCGATGAATACTACCACGCTGTTACAAGGTTGCAATGCACGTTCCGGCAAAAGAGCTTTACTGCGAGGCGATCACATTTCTATGCATGTCACCGCGAAAGACCATCGCTGCGAAACCACTACTATACTTGTCTAATTAAGTAGAGCTCGTCTAATTTAAAATGACGCGCCCCACTATCGCATTAACGCACACAAGCAAGTCTATAATATGGACGCAATACATATACAAATGCCGTTGTAATTGGTCATTCAGTTGCCGGTAAGATTCAAACGTCGGAGCACGCGCCGTTCATTGGCTCCCACACAGATGAAGTGTCGTTATTAATATTTGCACTCACACATCGAAATCAACTAACTTAGTAGTGGGGCGCGTCATCTTAGACTAGACGAGCTCTAGCTTACTATGCGTTCTCACAGTACTCGTCTGCTAAGTGAACGCAATACGGTTCTATAATTTGTCACTTTCTTTCATTTTAATGAACGCACAGTGCCTATCACCGCTCAAGTAATGTCAGTTGGAACCTTGTGCGTTTTCAATTCAATTCAATTCATATCAATTATTTGTAAAAGTAGGTAATACATAAGTTGTTATAATTATTGAGTTGTCCTCTACTTTTGCCCCAAGGGAGCATACAAATATTAGATTAAAAAATAATAATTCATAATGTCAAAACAATTATTAACCTTTTCTTGATTGAAAACCAGTTCATAGCTGTGTTTAATTAAAATCGGTACAGTAGGAAAACGAACCTAAACAACCAAGCATAAGTTTCATCACATCACGCAAACCAAACAGAACCTCATTAGACGGAATCACAACAAAGCCAAATGACCCAACATAAGAGCTAGGAACTAAAGTGAAATAAATTGCATGCAATCATCATTCAACGACAAATAAGGGTACAATCACATTTGTATCCAGCTGGTGACGGCTGGCAATGCTATAATCAGAGCGTTACGTATCAAGGGGAGCTTGACAGCTGGAGGGCTGAAGTTGTATTTTGTTGTGATGGAAAGGCCTAAATAGATTTCTATAGTAAGAAATATACGTAGAGGTTATTGGGCGAATTACATCGTCGTAGGAGATCATACTATGTAAGTACATACATACTAACAGCATCAGTGGCCTAGTGATTAAGGGATCCGACTTGTAAGCGAGAGATCCCGGGTTTGAATCCCACTGCAGCCATGTACCAATGACTCTTTTCTGAGTTATGTACATTAGTTCAACACTAGCCGACATTAACGTATCTAGGGATCTTTTCCAGGGGGGCCTGGCCCCTGTGGTGGCCGATGAAGCCGTGTCAATAGCCAATGTACAGCTAGTGAGCACGAATTTTTTCTCTTATATTTGTTACTCGACTTTAGGAAAAATAACTCAATCTTTCATTGTAAAAGCTTTCATTGTAATTAAATTTAATAGTATATTTGACTTGTTATTTAAAAAAAGCGCTACAAGCTGAAAAAAGCATAAGTCAGGCAATAGAGTCGAGGTTTTAGTCCATCACTGTGCAATATATACCTACACTCCTTTACAAAAAAAAAAGTAAGTGAGTAAGTTTGTGGATTCCTCGGTTTTATTTAATTGCAAAGCATCCTTATACTTACAAAAATAAAATAAAATTGCTTTGTGCGTCTGTCTGTCTATCTATATATCACATATAATCTACAAGGAGACGCTGTCCTCGGATACAGAGTTGAGGACCTTACATATACGTTATCACATATTTTCTCGGAATATTTTATGTTTATTACATTAATATTATAGAAGAAACGCCAAAAGTCGTGTGCATCTTTGAAATGGTTTTCTCCAATACACACACACGCACACACACACACACACACACGCACACACACACACACGCACACACACACACACACACATACACTCACGCATACACACACACACGCGCGCACGCACGCACGCACGTACGCACGTACAGACGCACGCACGCACACACGCAAGCACGCACGCACAACCACACAAACACACGGCCAGAGTGAGTTGGAGATAGACAAATCTATGGGCACATATTCCTATCTATTTAAAAGCCTTTTTCGGCATTAAGGTTATCATAGCGCTAGATAGTATGATACTCGAAATTATAAAACACAGTATTGTTTTAATCATTGCAACTTTGAATTGTATTGTTATTTTTAAATTTCATTGCTGTAAAACTGCACATAACATAAAAGGCGCTTCCCACCGTCTGTATCTATGTATGCATATACGTACGCTTAGATCTTTTAAACTGCGCAACGGATTTTATTATTTATTTATTTATTTAACTATTTATTGCACACAATAAAGAAATACAGAGTTATAACATAGATATAACTGACATAACAGGCACTACTTATTTCTAAAAGAAATTTATTTTATTTTATTTTTTTCGGGAAGTTTACAGCTATAATACTTATTATATATTGATCTATATTGGTATTAATGCGGTTTTCAGCAGTGATACAAGAGGAAGGTTTAGAAGGAAGAATCAAAGGGTAGGGGTACAGTAGTTGTACGCAAAAGAAGTCGCGCCGGGTCCCCTAGTAAATAAATAAATGAAAAATCATGCAAGACCTGGGCGGCATACAAGTAATAATTATGAAGAAATAAATCAGCCGTGTGGTGTCCGGCAGAGTAGAATAGCACCAACCCCTTACACTCATGGGTGTCGTACAAGGCGACTAATGTTTTCGAGGCAAAAGACCAAGAGTCTCCGTAGTCTGGAAAATTGGCAGCAGCATTTTCCATTATTAAATTTAAACACTGCGATCTCAAACCCGCCTGCCAAGCGTGGAGATTACGGCAATAACCTCCCCTTTCGTGGGAGAGGCCCTAAGTCCTGCAGTGGACTGTTACGGGCTGTGATGATGAAACAATACTAAACCAGCTCAAAAGCAAGCCCCAAGCAACTCTATAACCGCGAAGGCCCAAACCGAAGTACCCGCGAACAGTATTAACTTATAATGTATGCAAACTCGGCACTAACGACGTATACTCAGGAGTTTGTGTCGTGAGGTATTAATCAGTATAATTGCATTGTGGGCTACGTAATACCTTTGATATTTGTCTGTTTATCTGGTAAAGACATACACTAAGGTTGTGGGATGGACTCCCTGGAGATTAAGTGGTATAGAGGTAGGCAACCCATTAGCGATACTCTTGGTGTTGCTAAAGTCTATAGGCAGTGGTGACCACTTTCCATCAGGTGGCCCGCTTGCCTGTTTGCCTATCGTATGACATAAAAAAAAAGTAAAGTAGAGTAGAGTAATGTAGAGTAGAGTAGAATAAAGTAAAAAGCGTTTATTCCACTCAGACACACAGTTTAAAAAATATTCATAGAAAAAAGAAAAAGAAACGTAAAACAGAGACATAAATCGACGGGAAAAAAATACTCTAATCTCGTTACCTGTGCCATACAGAGAGTGCAACGGGGCCACACTCAGCATATATGGTAAAAGGATGGTAATTGCCATAATCTCCACGCTCGGCAGGCGGGTTGGAGATCGCAATGTTATAAATATTCAATGGGAAACGCTGCTGCCCATTTTCCAGCCTACGGAGACTCTTGATCTTTTCATCATCATCATCACAGCCCATAACAGTCCACTGCAGGACTTCGGGCCTCTCCCACGAAAGGGGAGGTCATTGCCATAATCTCCACGCTTGGCAGGCGGGTTGGAGATCGCAGTGCAGTTGATGTAAATCTACCCAGAAAGATGCTGCTGCCCACCTTTCGGATTTGTCCCTTAGTCGCCTCTTACGACACCCACGGGAAGAGATGGGGTGGTGCTATTCTTTGAGGTGGCGGCACACCACACCACATCTTGATCTTTTGCCTCGAACAAATGAGTCGCCTTGTCCGACACCCACGAGTATAAGGGGTTGGTGCTATTCTACTCTGCCGGACACCACACGGCCATTCATCCACACGGTAAGTCATCTTAATGGTATAAAAAAAGCGATTTATGGCCTTATGGGGTAAAATCAGAAGAAGGGTATTGATATTCAAACAGTTATATTTGATATTCAAATAGTTATATTACTGAATTGCATGGGGCGAGTCCACACAGTGACAACGCACCAGCAGTGCTGCATTTTTGTTGCCAACCAAAATGCATGAATCATGGATGTTTTGGGCGGCAGTTACTGCTTACCATCATTGGACTGTCTACTCGTTTACCACTGCGTAGCATTAAAAAGTTTTAATTATCACAATAGAGAAAATGACAAATATTAGGTTTTCAAATATGAACGTGCCGTTTTGCAATATTCATATTTAAATTATTTGTGAACATATAATCCGATTACAGTTAATCTTTGTATGTAAAATCAGACAACATTATGCTAACATTTACTAGAGAGGCACACGGACGGACGGTCCTGATGGAACCCTATCAAACCTCATCCCATATCAATACTTTTGACCAAATAATAAAAATCTATATCTAATTCCATAAGTAGATAAATTTGGTAAAAATACGAAGCAAAAAATTTTTCAAATGAAATTTTTTTATAAATTTATTTATAGAATAAAAATATTCGTATTGTTAATTAAATATCCTATTATTATTTCTTATAATCGTATATACATTTATTTATATTTTTAAGTTAATCCGTAAATAAATTATGAAAGGAACACCACCTTAACCATAATTGTAATTTAAAAGGAAATAAAAAATAATATTCATCTTCAAAATCTTCGTCTAATAATTCTTATAAATATTCTTTTTAATATTTCAAAATCCTCATCAAATAAATCGCTCTTATTAAATCCCTAACCTCGATAAATCCGTTAATTATTTTCTTTGGATCTGTGTCTCGTGTGAACAGAAAATTCATACAATTCTCCAGATAATCTCTCTTTCGTAACAGGGCAACCCAATAAATCCACGAGAAAAATACGAAAGCAAACGCACACGATCACTGGGATCCCAGCGATACGCAGAGGTCGTTTGAACGCTTCAAATCCTATTACTATCCCAGAGATCCCAGACGACATCTCCTGTGCAGCGTCCTTCAAAGCCTCCTACATTTCATGACCGCCTGGTACCTCCATATCCTAATCCCGAAAATTTTCACTCATTTCTCATTTCACCATTCATTGCTGTGTTCCTTCTGGAGTATTTATATGGAAAATCAACATACCTGTGCATGGCGCCGCGCCTGCGCGTTCGAACGACGCGTCTGCCCACTAGAAGACACAGGGGTGTACTGAGAAACGCCTGTTGGTCGGGGGTGGGAAATACAACGAGCTGCTCGCACGTCTCAATTCCTGAACAGGTTCCGTTGATAGCTACTTTTACGGCTCTTTGGACGTAATTGCCGATGTTGGTTTTAATGGATCAGGGGATGTTATGGCCGGTGTGATGGCGTTTTAAGTGAGTATAAGCTCGTTAGGATTGGGATAGGGATTTTTTGTGTAGATTGTTGTTAGAAAATGGATTGTAGCCTTAGCCTTTTGGTGTGAGTAGGCCAGTCCCACAAGGGTAGGGAGAGACTATTGAGTGCTATCAGCACACTTCTTTTGCCTCTCCACTCCATATACGTTTTCTCACATTTAGGCTGATTGAAGCATGTTTCTTTAGGAAGAAATCTTACATTAGATCAGTATGTTTATCAGATCAAAGTATTTGTGAATGTGAAAGGAAGGGTCTGAAGGTATGCCCGAGAAAATAGTTAGATTTGCATTTAACACTTATTGAATTTGAGCCTTCCTTACAATGGAGGAGGGCTTTGCTGTAATCTGCCAGTTTTGACAATAAATAAAAAATTAAAAGAAAAAAAAAGAATGAAAATTCTTCACGTAAAGAACAACTTTAAGGGGTTTTTGTAGGTAATGGTGTATTGAATGTAAATAACTTCGTTAATAAATACAATGTGCATACATAAACATAAAGCTCATGCCTATGTCCCACAGGTGGGGTAGGCAGAGACTATGGACCGCCACTTTTCTCTGTCCTGACACAACTCCCTAGCCTCGCAATATATCCGCAACACTTTTCATACATCTCCTTTAATACTTGCCACTTCGGATCCCAGCTTACTTATTTACTTAGTATGTTGACGTAACCTCCTGTTAAAACCTCAGCTTAAAAACCTAAAAAAAACGAAATTAAACAACGGAATTAATTGTAACATTATAACATACTATTGTACACAAAAATTTGGGTAAACTGTTATAGTTCTGCTCTAAATCAAATACCACCTACAATGTACCTCCTACAGTTTTACAATAAATGATTTCTTATTCTTATTTTTAAATTATTTTTTTTAAAAGCGGTATTACCAACTCCAGTGAATCCGAGGGAAGAGTTAGCGGCACGGCGATTGGCCCAGCAACAGTTGCCTCGGCTGAGTTGCCAGCTCTGAAATCGCCTACGAGTCTTTTTACGAGCAAACTTTCTTGGGACTGGCCGAAAAACCGACCCACACTTACCAGTGGCGCCACTATCGCTGCCTTGTTACTGCCGCCCTACAATTTTGTTCAGGAAACGATTAGTTACAGGATTTCGTCACGTAAGTGTGCTAAGTTTGTTTTTGGAGAGAATTAATTTGGAACTCGTCTCGTGTGAAATGGAAAATGGATTTCGTTTGAATACTTTAGGTCCGTTGTGTTCGGATTAATTAATAAGGATTTACTTCGTTGTCGGCTTTAATTTTAATGGGTTTTTGGGTTCGGAAATTTGAATCGATAGGTATAGGGTGTTTTACTTTAAATAAATTCTTGATACTTGATACCAAGGGATATGCATGTGCTCTTGATAACAAACAACTTTTACTATGGAAACAACTTTGGAATCACGAAAAGGGATCAGCTGTTTCATACATTTTGGCAGAATGAGGAGTTTTCCAGTAGGTATTGTCAGTTGGTTTCAAAAAGCATCAATAGATGGCGCTCCAACAATACTGGTAATTTTAAAAAATCTGTATGATTTTTGCAGTGATATCATACAGCCATCTAATAGTAAACCTTAAAATAAAATTTTATAGGCTGAACGAAATGTACAAAGACATATTTTTATGAATAGGCATTATGTTCCATTTTATTACAACCGCTAAAATGGTTGAAAACTATTGATAAATACAATATTATCCAATACAACGCACCCAGTGTTTATATCCCTTTTGCTAAGAACCTTTTTCAAGCGATTATCGATTACCAAAATTGTCGGGCCGCCATCTAGTGAGTGGTTAAGTATGCTTTAGATACCTATTGGAAAACTCCTCATTCGTTTAGAAACACAAGATTTTTTTTCTTTTCCGATTTTTTTTTATTCTAGTTTGGTGTCATACGAGAACAAACATACACTTTGGTATTAAGAATTAATTTAAGGTCACCCTATTTAAAGGCGCGGAAAGCGGAATTGTAAGGTGGATGCGGAAGGCACAGGACCGGCTTTTGTGCTCTTTGACGACCTGAGTGGTTCATCATGCCAGTCAGCCACGCTACAGGAATTGAATATGAATTTTAATTTCCGTTACGGGTCTGGGTGTTCTTTAAAAGTGTATTTAAAAGTATATAAGTAGTTTATCAGTTATCTAGCACCCATAACACAAGCTTTGCTTACTTTGAGGCTACAGGGCGCTGTATGAATTTGTCCACAATTTTTTTTTTTTTTTTTTTTATAACTAGCTGCCATTGGACTATTTCTTAGTGTGATTGTAACTTGATTATGGTGGACTAAAACAGCAGTCTCTTGATATATTTTAAAAGTCTTCATCAATAGCCATTTAACTGACAATCAATTACATATAAATTACCACGCTATTAATTATAGTTTTTGCAGAATACCCAATTCGTCTCAATCGAGATGTAGTCGCGATTGTGTCTCAATTGAATATCATTTGCATGTGAGTTATAAATAATCATCTTGGCGTTAATGTCCTGGTTGTGCTCTCGAGAATGAGGGCCCGGTGACCGCCTTGACCATGATCCAGGCTTTGACGATCAGGTAATTACAGTGGAGCGACTACCATCTGACCTCCTTGACCGTGCTACCAGGGGAACCTTACCAGATTGGATCATGGTTACAAATTCAGTTGCCTGAATTTGCAGGTTTCATCACAATGTTGCCCCTCACCGTAAGAGCATCAGTTAGTATTCAACTAATGTACATAACTCTGAAAATAGTCGTTGGTAGATGGCCGCAGCGGGATTCGAACCTGGTACCTCTCGCTTACGAGTTGGATACTCGACCGCCCAGATATAGACACTCACATCAATAGCATGTGAGTTAAATACATATGATTAGCAGACTCGTGCCCCAGATATGTGGGTGGCACTGTAAATATAACTTGCAACGTTTATTTAATTTATCTTCCCTTTGATTTAACTTTCTATACAAATAGTTAGGAGGGTTGTTTACATTGTTTCCGATCAGTTTGCCTATTAGAATAAACTAGACTATATAACTACTGATAATAGTACTCATGTATTTGGAATATTTACGTTGCTATACAAGTAGATATGAGCGTCGGTGTCCCTAAGGCGCTGTCCTAATTGGCAACAGTCGTGCGACGGGCGGTTTTGAGGTCTCCTATTGGTCGGACTACGTCCGTCGTACGACCATGATCGCGCGACCATTTGCAATTAGGACAGCGCCTAACGGGTCCAACCCGTAAGCTAGAGGTACCGTGTTCGATCCCTAGTGCCGACATGTAGGTACTTGACATTATCAGAATTATGTATTTTACATTAGTTGAATACTAACCAACGTTCTTACGGCGAAGAAAAACATCGTGATGAAACATGATCCAACGTGGTCAGGTTCCATTGTAAACAGGATCACAGAGGTCAGACGCCAGTCGCTCTACTGGTAATTAGCTGATCTGCCATATCCTGGATCCCCCCCCCCGGGCCCTTGCGCGCGGGAGCACTACTGGGACATTAACACTAAAATGAGATGACATGTCTAGTATTATCTCCAGGCTTTATTTCATAAGCAGGATGGCTGGATGGGATCTGACCGGAAGATCAGATGAACAGATGGCCGACCACGTACCGGAAGTCACAGCGTCTGTAGGCCTACCTAGGAGGCCTTCCACAAGGGTGGTTTAAGAGAGGTAGGGCATAGCGGGGTATCCCGTTCGAATTGGAGCCGCCGGACTGAGGAAGTACCTCCACCTTACAGAATACTGCAGCTAAACAATACTCTTATAAATAGTATTGTGTTGCCGGTGAGTAAGATCTTCAGTGCTCCTTGGGGTGGGAATTTGGGGAACCGTAGCTTTGGCAGTGGAGGGACATTTGCCTTTTTGCTGCCAGTGTAACATGTTATAGAGGTGTGCAAAGCATTGGCGATACTCTCGGTGTTGCTAATGTCTATAGGCAGTGGTGACCACTTTCCATCAGGTGGCCCGCTTGCCGGTTTGCCTACCGTATGACATAAAAAAATTGTGACCGACAACCTGGTAAAGATCGCAGGTACCAGCTGGATGCGGAAGGCACAAGACCGGCCTTTGTGAAGATCTCTGTGAAAGGCCTATGCCCAGCAGTGGGCGTCTTCCGGCTGATATGATGATGATTTATTTCGTAATAGGAAAAACTGAAAAAATCTACCATCATTCCACAGGAAAAGGACAAACTGATAAGAAAATGTAACTTTCCATACAGAAACACAGCCTCACAACTGTAGCTGTTTGTGCCTACCCTTTAATTTGCCCAAAGGTGTCCCGTTGCAGAGTCAATATACACCTAATAACCGCCCCAAGGGAGGGCCAACCCTCCGATATAACCAATTAGTGTTATGAACTCCTGGTAAACTAGATTCGTGTTACGCACGTTTAGATTGACGCAGGCACTTTGGTGATTAAAGTGCCTCTTTATCACTTGCGTAGTTAATTTAGTCTTTATTTGATTGCTCAAAAAATGAATGACGCCGAATAATCTAAATTTTTATTACTTAAAAATGTATAACACCCACTACATGACTACTCCGTGTGAAGAAAATAAATAAAGTTATATTATATTTTATTACTGTAAAGAGGCATTTTAATCAGTGTTTTTTCGACGTCATTCGACGTCATTCATTTTTCAATCAAGAACAAAAACTTAAATATTGAAGTGATAACTACGTAGTGACGTAGTAAGAGTTTTATTTGATTGCTTAAAAACGAATGACGCCGACTGACGTCGAAAAAACACCGATGCAAATTCTACATTTTTTTATAACAGACAAGGCAGGCATTTGACCGCCGTCTCACCTGTTGGTAAGTGACGATGCGGCCGAAGACAAAGCATAGCATGTCATTGAATTTAATAAACCGCCGTCCACGTTGCTGATATTTCCTACATATTTAAACATTTAATATTTTATTAACATAACATCGTTTTTCCAAAAAATATATTTAAAATACTTTAAGTAAGTTAAACAATAATGTACGTTAAGTAATATGTTAAACGAAGTTGTCTATATTCCTTGTCGTGGTAAAGTATAATTAAGGCTGCACTTAGAAAGAGAAAATATTTTAGCTATAAGATGCTATAGCTTTGTTAGTGTAAGTCTTGTTGGTTGCCCTAAATAAATAAATAATCATGCACAGGCATGCTCTATCATCGACCGCATCGTCACTTACCACCAGGTGAGGTGGCGGTCAAATGCCTGGCTTGTTAGGTAATAAAAAAAAAAAAAAAAAATGAAGCATGCCCGTCTTGGAACAGCCTATTCACTCTAGCCATAAAGGCATCCAGATTATTATTAGGCATACATATTGATTACATAGGTATAGAATGTAAGGGCGACCTACATCGTCGAGTACAAGAAAATATCCACTTTGTAGCAATAGATGACTTTTCGGAGACCCACAGAACGTTGTTCTGCTCGTGCGCAACGTCGACTTATCTTAGCCATAATACTTACATATCCTCTTGTGTAGGTTTTATAGTTATAAAAAACCGTTCGACCTCACATCCTCGTGATAGTTTCGCTTTTCAGCCACATTATAGCCACTCAAAGAAAAGTGACTTTTGATCGATCGTAATGGTACCAAACTAGGCAAAGGAGCATGTATATTGCTGTCTGTGCGGTGTTTCCGGTTGGTAAATGGGCCCACTGAAACCCAGCGTTGTGGTACGCGTCAAGCGGCCACAACATCATGCTGAGGGGGTCCTGTTGCGCTGGAAGCCGCGACACGGAGTTTTAACAATGCCACTGGGAATAGTTATCTGTAGGTAGGTACATTTATTTATTATTATTTATTTTTTTTTATAACCATTTTTTTAATTTTTCTGTGTAGAACTCGTCTAATCTAAAAAGACGCGCCCCACTATCGCATTAACGCACACAAGCAAGTTTAAAATATGGACACAATACATATACAAACGCCGTTGTAATTGGTCATTCAGTTGCCGGTGAGACACCAACGTAGGAGCTCGCGTCGTTCGATTGGAGCAGTCAACGCTCCCGCACAGATGAAGTGTCGTTATTAATATTTGCACTCACACATCGAAATCAACTAACTAAGTAGTGGGGCGCGTCATTTTAGACTAGACGAGCTCTACGCTTCTTACCTTGTTAATTTTTGTTGTACCTAATTGTCGTGTCATGGTGTCTACGTGTAATAAATGTCTTCTTTCTTTCTAAATGTGAGGTAAATTTATGGTAAATGTTTTACTTATAGAACCCAAACAGCTGCACGAGTAGCAAGCGCTTCATCCTTATATTGTGGATGTTCCAGCAATCCGCACGAGCCGTTTAGTTCAACCTTTATAATGCGTACGGCTAATCAATGGAACGCGTTGCCCGCAAGTGTGTTCGGTGATCGTCATACTATTTTTAAAAACTGACCCCAAATAAAACTAATTGGTGACCGTTGGCCTAGGGTATCACACGCTTTTATTTTCTGTGCAGACGACCTAATTTCAATACACTGAACACTAACCAATGTTCTTACGGTGCGGGAAAACATCGTGAGGAAACCCGCACATTCAGGCGACTGAATGTGTAACCATGATCCAATCTGGTCAGGTTCCCCTGTTAACAAGGATACGGAGCTCAGACGGCAGTCGCTCTAACGTAATTACCTGTTACGCCAAATCCTGGATCATCGACAATGCGGGATATCGACGCAAAAATGATAGACATCAGATACTGACGTCGAAGTTTTTTATACCATTTAGGTGGGAATCAAGCTTACGGCTCGCCTGATGGTAAGCAGTCACCGCAGCTTATGGACGTTTGCAATACCAGGGGCATCACCCACGCGTTGCCGACCCCGTAAAAACCTTTAACCGAAGTGATATAAACCCTACTGATTTAAGATTGCTTTCCAACAACACGACCACAACAAACGAAAAACAACACTTTATTCCAACTATTTGCCGGTAACGTAGCCTATGATTGATTCTATGCTTCGCTCGTCGCCCAATTCAGATCTCAGATCTTGGGATTCCATGCTGCTTTTCTGCTGCAGCATCACTTCTTGGAGCGCAAGCGTCCGCAGCAATTTCTCCGATTCATTGCTCTCTTCATCACACTCTATAATCCTTTCGTGTATCTGATTGGACAGATTGATCTCGTCTATGGTTTGGTCGTCCAATGAGCTGGCATTCACGGCCGTCTCGAGCCTTCTGAAGCTCCTACGAGTATTAAACCCGGCCTCTCTTAACTTTTTCTTTGCTAACTTGATAAATGTAGGCGATTTCAATGTTTCCCTCAGCCAGTTTTTGATTTTATTCTTCTTGTCTTCGACGCGGGCTTTGAATCTGAAGAGTAGTACAATACAAATTAATGATATATTATAAAAGTAATTATTCTTCATATTGCTTGCGTCTTCCGGAAAGACGCAATTGGTTTTCAAATTGATTTTTGTCGGAAGACGCAAACAATACCAGGGTCCGTTTCCCTACTCTTTTCTGCACTTTGATAGACCCGCATGCGCACGAAGTCTACTTATCATTTTGACTACTTCTCTCAGTGACTATTTCGTCCAATTAGCAAACCACCTATTTCGCATTCTGTCTGAATTTCAATTTGTCTACTTCGCAAACCGTCGCCTTTTTTCATTTTCGGACTTCGGTCCAGTTCTCTAGTGTATGTGTAACTACTGTAAAAAACATATTGGAGTCCCGGTTATGAGATCTTAGGCATCCTCGCATCGTCAGCCGTTGGCTCTCGAGTCCGACTCGGCATTAAGATACAATTCAAAGATACCTAATTCCTCCTCCTCCACTCTGATACTGGCTGGATTAGCCAGATACGTACACCCCGCTTACGTGGTGCACCGTCCGGCAAAGTGGAATAGCACCAAACCTTTACACTCGTGGGTGTCATACAAGGCGACTAATGTTTTCGAGACAAAAGATCTAGAGTCTCTGTAGGCTGGAAAAAGTGCAGCAGCTTTTTCCATTGTCATATTTATAACATGCGATCTCCAACCCGCCACCCAAGCGTGGAGATTACGGCAATAACCTCCCATTTCGCTGGAGGGGCCCTATATCCTACAGGGGACTGTTATGGGCTGTGATGAAGATGATTACGCTCCAAACTGGCGCACACGTAGGCCCATGTGCGTGGCGCGAGCGACATCGCGGATAACATCGAAGAGGCCTTCAATCTTACTGCGATGCCTCTCATGCCAAGGCTGCCGTCAACAAAGACACCCATCTTTGGCGGTGCTTAAAAACTTACTTCTGCAATTCCCTCTCCCTCATCCGTGCCTTGTGTATCTTCTCCTGCAGCTCTGGAATAGCGCTGGCCTCATTCTGATTAATGGTCTTTTCTACCCATTCCGTGATCTCGCTGACTCTGCTGTAGACACCTGGGGACCTGGGATCTCCGCACTGCTTGCCCCCGAACGAGACTATGCCCAGTAGTACGCCGTCGCGTACTGCTGGACCACCTGAGTCGTGCTGTGGGAAAGTGAGATAAAGTGGGAAAGTGAAATAAAGGAAAGGGAATTAAAAATACATCCTGGTTAATGTCCCGGTTGTGCTCTCACGCACAAGGGCCAGGGGTCCGCTTGAATCATGATTCAGGATTTGGCAGATCAGATAATTTCAGTGGAGCAACTGCCATCCAACCTCCGTAACCCTGCTATCACAGGAACCAGATCAGATTGGATTATGGTTACACATTCAGTGGGATTCATTGTGGGAAAGTGGAATAATAATTAATAATATTCGACACAGGGTGCGAATCGGCTCCCGAGACTTCAACCAGTCTCAGGGCTCCCAGCGCAAGTCCTTGGTCAACCTTGCTTTACTAGTGGCATCGCAAGCTTGCTGCCACTAGACCAGACCAGGGGTTATATTTTTTAACCGCTCGCCTCATGTCGAATGGTTTTGATTTTTTATTTGGCATAAAATATTTTATACATTTAAAATTACTCTGACAACACCGTAAGCTGACGGTTTAAATATAAAATTATATTGAATGTTTAATTCCGAAAATAAAAATTGAAAACCGCTCGATTCGAGGCGAGTAGTTCAAAAATAGAAGCCCTGTGCCGCTTTCGTGGCACACACATATATAAGACCACATGGATAATAACCCTTTTTTGTTAGTAGGGTAAAAATATGCGATCATGTATCTATATTTTATGAGGAGCTGGCGACAAAACCGTGTAACTTCTGGTCAAAATACTTTTTTTTAATCCGGAGGTTTTAGGCCAGCTGAATACGAACCTACTGCTGTATTTCTTTTTTAATTATGCCGTTTTGTTCGCCATGTATGAAATGATTTGCCTTTTTAAGTAAAGTACTCACGTTACAAGCATCCTTCCCACCGGTAGCGTAGCCAGCGCACAGCATCCGTGGCGTGATGTAGAACCGGTAGGACTTCTGGCAGCTGTCCAGCCGCATCACGGGCACAGGGACAAAACGCAGCCGGTCGGGGATGTGACCATAGCCTGATTCCTGGGTGGGACATAGACAAATAAACAAATTATCATCATCACAGCCCATAACAGTCTACTGCAGGACTTAGGACTCACCTACAAAAGGGGAGGTTATGGCATAGTCTCCATGGCTGGCAGGCGGATTGGTGATCGCAATGTTATAACTACAACAATGAAAAACGCTGCTGCCCATTTTCCAGCCTCGAAAACGACAGTAGCCTAGTCTGACACCTAATAGTGTAAGGAGTTGGTGCTATTCTACTCTGCCTTACACCACACGGCCGCAATGAAAATGCAATATTCACACAGCGCCATTTAGCCCCAAACTAAGCAAACCTTGTGTTATGGGTGCCAGAAAACTGATAAACTACTTATATATGTTTAAATCTATACTTATTATAAATGTAACACCCAGATCCGTAATAGAAATTTTAATTCATCATTTCAATTTCTGCCGAGCCGGAAATCGAACCCGGGACCTCTTGCGTGGCATACAGCATGTTGACCACTGAACCACCAAGGTCGTCAAAACATAGATAGCAGAGTAAAGAAATAGACAGAATATAATGGGCATAACTACGCGGCAGCGGAACAAAGCAACGCCACAGCCACGTTCTATCATCGCACCGCTGGCCATCGATAGGAAGTTCATCCTCACACCTTCGAACCAAATTGGTAACGTACACTAAGGTTGTATAATGGGCTCCCTGAATAAGCTTACTCTGGAGAGTAGAACATAAATTGCTGACAAGGTTTATACGGAATCGACAGCGCGTGGGGACCCCTGGCAATAGCCGACGTCCATTATACGTCCAAAATATTCCATCTTTGTCACCATCCTACCGATCAAGACCGGCTCCTGCCAGGGTCCGCTCTTCTAGGCAAGCCCTGGTACATTTATTGACAGCGTTTTTTGGCTTTTTAAGTGCAGTGACTACCACCTGTCAGACGCGCACAACCCCTTACGGAAAATCCGATTCGCCGATGCCTCTTCCATCTATCAGAAAGGGGCTCGCGAGCAGGTGACGTTGGTACGGGTGCCGATGGTGGTGGGAGGGCCTCTCGATATGGCCCATATTCTTTCTATGAAATTATATACCGCGTAGTGTGTCTATATTGCTAATAGATCGCATCGCTACTATGGTGTGCAGTTACGTTAGCGCGATATGTTTAATCACCACTACCGATTCGACAGATTCTATAGAAAAATACCTTTAAATATTCCCTATTACCTGCAACAAGGTGGACCAACGACATGGTAAAAATCGCAGGTACCAGCTAGATGCAGAAGGCACAGGACCGGCCTTTGTGGAAATCGCTGGGGGAGGCCTACGCCCAGCAATAGCGTCTTTCGGCTGATATGATATTTTTGGCGAGAGATTTTTAATTGTTTTCCTAAAACCTTTTTACAAAACAAATTGAAAAGAAGACGTTGCCGCCGTTGGCCCACTAGTGTTTATATGGCAAAGAGAACAACGAACTCACATCAGTGCTGCCCCAGCCAGTCACAATCAGGATGTCCTCTTCCTTCACGAGGTAATCTTTCGAGGGTAGATTCAGGACGGCTATGTTCCTGCCTATAGGCATGGGCCGGTCCAGCCGAAGTAGGGAGAAATCGTAGTCTGCACTGCCCGGCACGTAGTTATTAGGGAAGTAGACCTGAAGGAAAAGATATGAGAAATTAGATTTTTTATTAAAATAAATTAATAATACGACGGTGGATCCCTATGCTCTACCACTTCCAATGATGCCGTACATTTTTTTATCTATCTATTTGTAGTTCCTATCATCATCTTGGCTAGTTCATTAATGTCCCGGCTGTGCGCTCGCGCACGAGGGCCCGGGGTTCGCCAGGATCCAGGATTTGGCAGATCAGGTAATTACAGAGAAGCGACTGCCATCGACCTCTATAACCTTGTTACCTGGGGAACCTGAACAGGTTACACATTCAATCACCTGAATGTGCAGG
This sequence comes from Blastobasis lacticolella, assembly GCA_905147135.1. Classification (NCBI taxonomy): domain Eukaryota; kingdom Metazoa; phylum Arthropoda; class Insecta; order Lepidoptera; family Blastobasidae; genus Blastobasis; species Blastobasis lacticolella. Next base: position 12,999,202 of record LR990063.1, read on the forward strand.
TCTCATCACAATGTTTTCCCTCATCGTCACAGCATTGGTTAGTATTCAACTAATGTACATAACTCAGAAAACTGTCATTGGTACATGGCCGCAGTGGGATTCAAGCCTGGTACCTCTCGCTTACGAGTCGGATATCTTAACAACTCGGCCACCGACGCTCCACGTGTAATTCTAATACTTACACTTATCCTATGCGAACTCCAGTATTTGAATAGCCTTCAGGAATAAATTTAGTCCGACTACTGAAAACTCTTGCACTCTTGGATATCACCTAGAGGGGATCAAGAGATAGTCCGAAAGACGATTCCCAGAAAAAGTTCCTTTAATTTTGGGAAATACCTGTAATCAGTGGTTACTCAGGTGCCTGGTGGCTTCTTCATTACAGACTGTCCCCAAAATTTAAGGATTATGTGGGAAACATTCTTCTGACAATGAAGGGGTAATATTCAAGAGTGCGATAAAGCTCCGTAAAAAATGATAACAAAAGTTTTTTAAGTGTTACAAGGGACTATGTTGAAATAAAAAATACATATGTAGCTTCATTAAAAGTGGGTCAGTTTAAGGATCCAGGCTCGTATCCTGGATACATACTTAATGTCACGCCTTTTTCATTTATTTATTTATTTATTTAACAGTTTATTGTGCACAGGAAATACATAGTGAATAACAGGCAAAGTAATAAAGTAGTAATTTTTTCCTTAGAGTTTGGCAGAGACCACATTGGTCCACTAGTTCAGGGTAATTCTAGAATAAATTATACAGAATGTTGTAATGATTATACCAGCTTTTAAAGCGCCCG